>OZ010699.1:597203-1197203 GCA_963932265.1 Thymelicus lineola | reverse complement strand
TTCGTAAGTTTTGTAGCGGAAAATCCGAAATACGCTCCTTCCTTGTACTATAAAGCTCTGCTTTTACGATTATCAAAGACAGACTATAGTACAGTCATGAACCGCAGTGACGTGCTAGTCAAAGTAGGGCGTCTGTGCTGTTGCAACACTAATTGAGAGAACTAACGAACTAAAAAACTTTGTGATCTAATTAGCAGGCTAATTACTATATCACAGATTTAAAGACGCTGATGAACGAGCGAATAAAAACTTGGCTCTTAATTAACAACAGGTAATTTCATCCGGAAAATATGTATGAAAAGATTTATTTATGTACAGTATACGCAATCGTGTATGTGTCTACTCGATTGTGTTACAGAGGATATGAAAGATAAGAGAGTTAGTGTAAAGATGACGGCTGATAGAGAAGTGTGGAAGAGGTAAACATATTGCGCCGACCCCAAATAAAATTGGGAAATGGGCAGGATCATGATGATGATGATACTCGATCGTGTATGGCAACCATAAGATTTAATCGTTTAGAGTTAGACAGAAGTTCAAAGAAAAGGGAACTGGTGACGCAGCGCAGTGTGTAATACTGAAAACCAGTAGCCATGGTTCACCGCAGCATACCTATGCTGAGTGCGTATCTTTTTTGTTGAGCAGTGCTGCAGCAGGTTATGTGTATGCAATTTATAATAATTTTATAAATGCTTTATTAAGTGACAAGTTATAACTTGACGGAATGCTTACAAAAATAAATCATTTCTTTCTTTCCTTTCTTTCTAATATTACACGAATCAATTCAAGCTACTTTTGATCCCTTCACAACTCGTAACCTATTTAACATACAGTAGCTGCGCGAGTTGAATGCAGGGCTAGTGTTGGGACCTAATTGGTAATTAGTTGGTGATATGTCGATAAATTGGAATTAAAAAAACTTTACATAATTTATTTATTTAATTAAATTTGGCACATTTATTGAAGCCCTTTAGCTTATCTAGGATACAAAATTTGATAAATTAAGATCAAACGGTTATTGATATCGGTATCTCGCATTTAATTCATACTTATTCATTTTTTTTTATGCTTTGAGCAGGCAAACGAGCAGACGGGTCACCTGATGGTAAGTGATCACCGCCGCCCATGGACATTAGCGACACCAGGGGCGTCATCAACGCGTTGCCGGCCAAGAAGATGACGATAGACCCGCTTCTTGAAGGACCCCATGTCATAGCCTGGAGGGAACACCGATGCAGGTAGCTTGTTCCACAGTTTACACGTGCGAGGTAGAAAATGACGTGAGAACCGGACTGTGGACGAACGCCAGGTATCCAGGTAGTGTTGGTGAAACCTGGTACGTGATGTGCGGTGACGAAAATCAACTGCAGGTATGAAGCCAAACAGTTCTTCAGAACATTCCCCATTGTACAGACGGTAGAATACACAGAGAGAACCTACATCTCTCCTCAACTCAAGCGATTCTAATCCGTCTGTAAGCTTGGGATCGTCGACAAGACGAATAGCTCGCCGTTGAATTCGATTGAACGGATCCACTTGGCCAGCTGGGGCTCCGGCCCAAAGGTGGGAGCAGTACTCCATGTGTGGTCGAATTTGCGCCTTATAGAGCATCAACCTGTGTTTAGGCGTGAAGTACTGCTTAGCTCTATTGAGCACTCCCAATTTCTTTGCGGCCAGTTTGGCCTTGCTAACCAAGTGGTCCCGAAACTGAACTTCACTCGAAATGTCGACACCAAGGATCCCAATGCTTTTAGAGATGTTTAGAGGAATGTTCTGGAACTGTGGTGCTATGACAAATGGGGTTTTTTTAGCGGTTAACGCGCAAACTTGTGTCTTCTCGGGGTTGAACTGGACTAAATTTAGTCTGCCCCATTCCGAGACCCGCTCCAGAGATGCCTCGACTTCAGACACAAGTTTTATCCTCTTCTCCTCAATCTGCACCCGAGAAAGATTTGCTCGGCCTGTATATCGAGCGTCACCGGTCATTTATTAAAATAACAAAAATTTTGTTTTATTTATCTTCTTTTATGTTTCTTACACGCGTTCATCGTTCAGTAAACTGATGAAAAACTCAACTTATAAAAAGAAAATGAACATGAAAACAAAAGAAAGAAAGAAATTATTTGTTTGTTGACTTTTTAACTGCTTTCCAAACAGAAGGATGAGAGGGAAGCACGCGGAAATTGAGGGCGAGTCACATTTCGACTGCGTGCAGTAGACACACGTTTGGTGGGCTAGTGATATTTCTTATTTCCCACTGAACAATCCAATAGTCTACAATTTCCAGAATTTGCAAAACGCGCGACGTCTGTAAGACTCCATGTCACCAGCTAAAGGTTAAATTTCAAGTTAATATTACATAGTCAAAGTGACTTTAAAGTGATTTTATTACAAACATTTTGAAATGAAATATCTCTTGATTCTCATGTGTTTAATTCTGAAATTTATTAATAATCATGAATACCAACTCGATAGGTCTTTTGATTTGTTTACTATTTTTAATGTAATAAATTGTAACATTCGATATTTCTTTATTTAAATTATAGTTTTTCTTTTATTTTTATCATGTTAAAAGTGAATAATTGAGTTCAATAAAAGTTTAATATTAATATTCTATGAACAGTTTTAGTAACAAACAATAATTTATTATTTTCTTCATCGTGACAAATCCCATTACACACAAAAACCGTGGCGACTCTACTCAACCACGCCGCAAGCGGTAATATTGCCCTCCTTTCGTCCTCAGTGCTTTTTATAACAATATTTCACTCTCATCTCTATGTGAATTTAGCCCTTTATTTTAAGGAAATGGGTTTGTCTTGAAAGGAATCTCACAGGAAAAAATATGACATAATTATTCCGTCACTCGCTTCACGGTTCGGTGAAGCTATTTAGAGGCCTCACAGTGTATTATGTATAATGATTAGAAGTGATGTTTAGTTGAATTAATTAATAATTGTTAATAATCAACAAATTTAAACGATATTATTGTTGAAAATTGGTTGAGTGATTGAGGACGGATGGATGGAAAGCAGATGTTGACTTTGGCGTAAAAATATTTACTTACTAAAGACTTAATTATTATTTTATTGTATTTACCTTTGTAGATCTCGCTGCTTAGTACTGAGTCTTTGGAGTCAATGACTATTTGCGAGTTCTGGGCTTGATCATGACAAATTGATTACTTTTCTTGGGCCTTAGTTAGTAGTTTATGGTGTCTCCATACTCTCCATGCAACCCAGTCAAGGAATCCGTGCTTGAAGGTGTGAACTTTTAAAAAAAATGTTATCTTTAAAATAGATAAATCTGATAAGCCCTTTCTATGCAGTACTCCTTTTATTACGGTTAGAGATTTAGACTTGGGTAGGAGGTTTACATAAAAATACATACTGGCAATGAAAATGATTGATATATTTCGCTTAGCTATAAAACCGGGTCGTCAATTGTCGGCTGCAGACATTTATAGATGTCACAGATTTCACGGCTGATGCCGAATGTCTCAGGAATTCAGTACATAAATGAAGGAGAATATTTCAGAAAGATTCTCGCCTTAAATTGAATTTATGTAGTCTGGCGAGAATAATAATATTGCGTTTGACACTTTACGTCAAGAGTCAAGCTACGAAATGCGGGAAATTAATAATGGAGTAATACTTTTACGTGAAAAATATTTTCGGGATATTCATAATAATATGAGTAAGATGTGTTTCAAGAAAGGAAGTACAGGTTTTTGTCTAAATTATTCTCTTACATTATCAAACTCCTCTATTTGTTTTCAGCTAAGAACGAGCTGACATTTCCTTAGCATGAACTATCTCCCTGAAAAAAATTTTCTTAATCGGTTCGGTAGTTTCTGAGATTTTTTCAGCGGGCAGTCTTCTTTCGCTTTATATTATTAGAAGGATTAGGAATAGTACGATTGTGACCATGGAATCACATTACACAAATAAAATTCTTTCATGTTATCAAATAAAACTGATTTATTTAATTGTGATTTTAATAAATACATACAAGTGATGACCTGGATTTGGATGATATTTGTATTCGAATGCATTAATCTTCTCGCTTTCCACGGCAAATCCCGACCTCATTATTTAAAGCCACTGGAGTATGAAGGTTGCCTCTTTATTGGAAATATTTCCGACTCTTATTCTGATACTTTATGTTCTATATATACAACTATGAAATATTTTTAAATCGATACGGAAATTGAAATCGAACTTGTATTATTTTGCCTCTCATATGTTCTCTAAACGAGTTTTGATGTGGTTTTATCATGAAAAATTAAGTCGGTTAAAAATTACTGGATCAATGTTGATCTTATTTTGGAACTTAAATCTTGGAACGACATACAACTATGTTATACCCCTTTTCAGTGGTAAACAACCTTTTTCTCAGAGGCACTGCAAGTGTCGCGGGCTGCAGAAAAAATAAATCGGTTATAATTTATTAGGTTATCGCCATTGTTACAAATTAAATTAAATGACTTGGAATGGATTCATCGCCTATTTAAAAAAAATGGTTGTCTGTAAAGTCGGTTTACGGACGGTAGTTTAACGTGACAACGTCATGACAAAACATTGATGAAGTAGTGCTCGAATATAATATTATCTCTGGAAATTAAGATATAATTAGAAACTTTTATCTTTATACTACAACGCCATCTAGAACTCCTGAAACTAAACTTTTTTTTCAGCAAGTTTCTTTCTGACTTAATTGTGTATATAGTTTTGTTCATAGATGGCGCTTTCTCCATTGTACGCTCGCTCGCGGAACGCGACACATGAGTCATGCTTTATCGTGCGTGCACCCGGCGTTCTGTTTTAATAGACGTTATTACGTCAAAAAAAGAAATATAACTATTCACATGTTTTACAATGTCTGTGGTCAAGCAATTGTTTAATTTAAATTATTTAGGTGTAAATATCTAACATTTTAACAAAAAATTAACCGACTTCAAATGAAGTACATTGTACTTTTGACATGGATGCCATTGTCAGATCTCGTTTAAAATTTGTGGGACCACACGACAAGCACCAGCTTTCGATTAAAACAAGAATCATCCAAATCGGTTCACCCAGTCCAAAGTTCTGAGGTAACAAACATAAAAAAATAAATAAAAAAAAATACAGTCGAATTGAGAACCTCCTCCTTTTTTTGAAGTCGGTTAAAAAAAGTAACACCAAATGGTTGGTGGAGTAACCACAAAAGCCCAGAGGGCCGCAGGTTGAGCATAGCTGCCCTATCTTGACTCACCAAGAATTTTCTGTAAATCCAATGCTCAAGAATTCCAAACAAAATGCTGATTCGGCGGAAAATTACAAGGCAAAAGTTTTCGTTGTAAATATTCTAAGTTATTCGTTGGTTTCGCTCTGTGTTTAATAACTTGGCGTCCCGCGGTGCGGTGTATTGAGACGACGAAATTAAATATTGTTTTCGTACTGTTGAAGATCATGTCTTGTGGCTGTTGGGAGCAAATCTAGACAGGTTTAGGCTGAAAGGTTGAAGTTTGGTACTGCAGACATATAAAAGAAACCTTGTGTATGAAATGTTTCAGTATTGTAGCGAGTTTAAATTAAAATTAATAATTTAATTTTGATCAAAATTAGCTATATGTTGGTGTCAATTCACTGAACTACGCAGCAAAATAGGACACATTAAAATCAGTGAATGGGGCGTGTACTGCCATGAATAAATTTTAATCTGAATCCTTATTTAATTCGTCGTGTTTCAACATCCACATATTTTTATTTATTTGTCAATGTAGCTGTAATTTTAATTTAAGTAATTTTGTTGTGATGCCTGGTGAAATAAATAATTTATATTTCTATTTAGTATTAAATAATGTTATAATATAAAAATTTGACGTATTATGTCAAAAACCGGGCAAGTACGTGTCAGGCCACGCGCAACGTAGGGTTCCGAAGTAGTAAGTTTATTGACTATTACTTATTTACTAATTATGCTAATATAGCCGTGATAGTTTTCCTTGTAAATTCATCATAATTATAACCTATTTTTTAAATTTTTCACTTGTCCAACTCCAACCGTTTAGCCGGCCATAATATTTTTGAAAGAGCTTTTCAACAATACCCCGCACTGTAGGGTACGCGACGAATAAAAATTCATTTCCACCTTACCTCTAGAGTAGATAGCGTGAAAAGATTTTTTTAAGTATTTTATTCTACGATTTTGGAGTTTTGATAAATATGTATATCCATGCTAAGTTACAGCTTTCTAGCACTAAGGGCCTCGGCGCTATGCTTCGAACAGACGGAGAGACGGACGGACACACAAACGGACGGACATGACGAAACTATAAGGGTTCCCATTTTACTTCGGAAACTTTAAAAAGCGGTTTCCTGAACCAACTATGTATGCACAACTAGTTTCGCCATCCCAGAAAATTCTTTATATTTACCATTGCTCATACTTCAACGCCACTTGAAAATATCTTCAAATCGTTTCAAAAAGAAACGCCTTAAGTAGTCCGATTCAACTCAATAATCCACTCACGTTGTAAAGAAGCGTATGACCGAGTACACAATTCACTTGTAAATCACATCATCGTTGTAACTTCGTTACCATTAGCTCATTCAATCCGAACTCATTACCATAAAACATCTCGAAACACTCAATCTCGACTGTTTTACGTTTTCCGTTGAGTACAAATTATTTTTCTTTGAAACGCTCATCCGTATTGTTAACGGAACTCCTACCAACTTTACAAGGGAGGGTTTCGTGTTATGAATAAATTAGAAAACTTCGTCCTGGAGCCACGAAACTAGTAGTGGGAGCTAGAGAGATCTTTCTACCTAGTTTTATATTGCAATTAACTTTCACTGTGTAGAATCAAGTGTGAATGCATGATTGCTAGGATTACAATTGAAGTTTAAAGTTTTAAAATTATTATGAAATGTAAGTATATTTTATTTAGACATAATAATGAAGATTTGTTAAGTTTTAACATAGGGTTAAGCTTTGATAGTTATTTATTCATATATTACATAATACAATAAAAATACATTCATTTGTCTTTCTGTTCATCTGTGTAACACATCAAATAGTTTCTTTCAGAACGTTCTAGGCAAATAAAGTTAAAATAAGAGACAAGAAGAACTCATCTGTATACACTCCTCAATTCCTAATCTGGTGAGCGATTACAAGCTAAGCCGTTTAGAACCGAAATTAGCGAGCTTACAGCGTTTTTCATGGCCCGAAGCAGTCAACGGTTCACGAGGTCTCGTCATTACGCTATCGCAGTCTTTATGGCTGCGTTGACTGTACTTGCCCTGTTTTGCCGACTGTACTTTTATTGCGACGTTTTGACAAAATTCGAAATTAGTGCGCGTCTGAAGTTTCCACGTTTCTCTTTAAAGGTGTTTGTATAAATTTTCTTTACTTTGAACGACGTTCTTTTTAATTGTCACTTTTAATGTTCAGGAGATTAATTCGTATCAAAGAGTAAAAAAATACAGTGCAACGATTAAGAAATCGAAAGTGGTCGATTATGTTATGCCTGCGGGGCACCCTAACTTTACCGAGTTTTTTTCGGTCGAATATCATTTTACCGAAACTATTGACCGACGTCTTTTTTGCTAAATGCATTATTTGACATATTTATAAATCATCGAAGTATCATGTGTTATAGGTATTATTTTACCGAACTATATTTCGCCGATTTACAAAATAACTTTTTGCTATTGTCCGAAGCCTCTTGAACTTTTTTAATTTGCCAAATGATTTATTTTCCATATTTTCACCATACCGAAACAACATTTTACGGAATATTATTTAGTAACAAATGTATAGCAGGCCAATATGTACGGTAAAAAAAAACAAAAACCCAGTGAACCTTCAAAATGTTATCTACACTTACTAACTTAGCAAATTACCGCACTTTGAAACTCAACTGCAAATTGCTGCGATAAAAGAATTCTTTGGCGTGCATTCACAAAGTTTGCCACTTAGCTCTTTGAGAGATGATTGCGCACTTCAGATGAGATCGTGGCCACCCTCGCAGTGTCTTACGACAAATGGACGAGCTAGTCTTAACACACCGTTATATCCTAACACTCGCTGTGAATTAGTTAATTTAACTGTATTTGCAATTTCATTTCAAGAGAAAATAATTTTTAAACCCACGATGCATGAAACAATTCAATTCAATTTTAAATTTAAAATGATCTTTATTCAAAAATAAATATTACTTAAACATATCTAGTGTACATTTTAATCCTAGATATTGTAAGCACAGGTATCATCAAAGTTTTTACAATGCATACTTAATGAGTAGTTAAAATCGAAACATCTAAAAATACTAAACAATTCAAATATAGCTTATTTATAAAAATAAGTTTTCGATTGTTTTAGCATAACAATTCGATTAACAACAATATAAATTCTTTAAGAAATTGCATGAAACAATTGCAATGGAAAAATACATATTTAGCAACTTCGTCATTCAAAACCTAGTTATTTATGTACCTACCCAACGTTATTTAAATCAATCAAAACATCACAATTGAAAAAAATGCATTTAATTCAATTCAGGACGGAAAATGCAATAGATAAATAGACACACAGACAATTGTTATAAAAATGTATTTTTTATTAATTATGATTTTAACTTATTATAATTTTTAATCGTTCACATGCGACTATACGTCCACAATTAAGGCATCTTTCCAAATGCATTGTTTCACTTTTAATTTCTTGTAATTTTAACATTATGTACCCGGTCTATTCGGAATAGCAAGAGTGGTTCGCGTTCATGAACTCCTGCATTCGTTATTAATGATCGTAAACGCTTTAGGCACAAAACAGACGGGAAGGGTGTCTGATGCGGAAATGGGGCAGACATTTTTATGGAAGTAAACAACAGAGAAATTACGTAGATCGGACGGTACAAAAACAAGCTAAGCTACGTTCTATTGATTTTTCATCTTAAATGAGAAATAGATACGTAAACGTAGAAAAAATCGTATCGTTCTCTTTTCCAAACATCTCTTTTACAAATTAATTTGATTATTTTATCAATACACAAATGTACATAATTTATTTACAACTGTTTCAAAAAGGTGCTCAGCCTATTTTGTTAGTTTGCTTCATTCTATATTTATTAATACACAATATTAACACATTACAATTTCTTATCTATGCAGCACAAGTAGAGATCGTCTACTTAAAAAATAAGCGTGCTCGCAATAAGTATTAGATATCTTTACAACACTAAAGTGAAAATGTTTATTTATAATTATTTGATATAAGGTATTTCCATTTAAACGTAGGTGATAATAGCAAAGCCCTTACGTTCATTTTAAAAGTAGACTTCTCTATAACCGTTTTATTATTTTCTATAACCGTTATATTTCTGTACAAATTACGTCATTGTCACTACTACTCAATATCGTCTTTCCAGCTCGAATCTGTTAGTTTCCCGCAACCAGTACGACAAAGCCCGGACAATAAGATGAACAGCGTGCAAACACTTCTGATGTTATCACTGAGTGTCCTTAAGGGGACACTCGCTTTGCTTTCAATGAATGTTCTTTGAAGTTTCTTAGCACTACAGAATGATTTTGCGTTAAATATATTTGTTATTTGATAATTAATGCCTTGCAATTACACTATAAATAGGTTTGAATTGAGCTTAATCAATTCATTTTGGACAAAAAAAACTACAAATCAGATCTGAGACAATTCCTGCAACATGTTAAATATCTGTCTATCCAAGCAATGACACTATATTATGTAAATTTTACTTCATAATAATCATTGTATGCAACGTAGGACTCAATTTGAACCCGCAACTTTTGCTTTAAAATTTATTTGTATTCTACCTAAAAAAACCTATTTTACTAAGTGTAAAAACACATCATTTATGTATCGATTTATTATCGCATAACAAGACAAGTGTAATAAAATAAATAAACTAAAATTTTCGATCACATCAAGTACTAGGGTAACGTGACAGACAATGACGTAATAAAAAGCAACAGTTACTGTATGAAACAGGAAACATTGTGCGAAAGGCAATGTACTAAAGGAACGATTGCAATCTGCGGTTTGAACATAAATATTATTTAGTGGACACCTGCAGCAGTGAGTTGCAGTGCCATCCGCCATTTGTACTGCAAAAACTTTTTTTATTTGCTTCTGGGCACACAAACATGCGTTATATTAGGACCATCTACATATAGGCTTATGTTATGCTTATTTCCTCAATTAGGTTATGGATTATTACAATGTAATATAATATGTAATAGTAATAATAAAAATAAATAAAATAAATAATAAAAAAGCAGTGATAGCCTAGTGGTTAGAACGTTGGTCTCCCGAACGCGGGGGCCCGGGTTCAAATCCTGGCACGCACCTCTAATTTTCAAATATTATGTGCGTATTACAAGTTAATTACCACTTGCTTCGGTGAAGGAAAACATCGTGAGGAAACCTGCACACCTGAGAGTTCTCCATAATGTTCTCAAAGGTGTGTGAAGTCTACCAATCCGCACTTGGCCAGCGTGGTAGACTATGGCCTGTACCCCTCACATTGTGAGAGGAGACCCCGAGCCCAGCAGTGGGACAATTATGGGTTGTTGCTTTTTTTTTTGCTTTTAGTAATAATAAATATATATTAATACAACGTCCAAATGTGACAGGAAAAATATATATAAAGTTCAAACGGCAAACAAGACGAATACTTTGATATTGATGTGGAGACCCTTCGATACATTTAAGCATCCATCTTCAGTCAAATCTTTTGAGCAACAAGCGCCGCAGGGCTATAGTCGCTTCAGTAAGCGTTAGTACGAAGATCAGTGTCTTAAAACTGATGTTATTTTGTTCTATAACATAAACTTTCTAGGTTTATTATATATGTTATTATAGTACATCGTGTTTCTTACCCTGTTCAATAAAACAATAAGTTTCGATAAAATATTTCGTCATAACATCTTGTTTTATTCGATAAGGGTTCCATTTTTACATCGCTGTCCGTACTTGATATATTATAGTCGAATCTTTTGTCAATCCTCGTGTACCTTCTTTGTAACTTTCAAGACTAGATTTGTATCTCTTAACTCCTTTTGGTATTTGTTCCCTCACAAAAGATGTATCGATGTCTGAGCTCCGTTGCTTGGAGACCGCTTTCAATAACATCTCAATGGACTATTCCAGGACAAAATTGATCTATTGTCAAAGGTAAGAATTTATTTTAAAAGCATCAAACTTATTTAAAGAATATCTTTGTATGGGTTTTGTAACGTCTCTTTCATAATAATTATAATATTACTAGTAAATCTTTTTCTTTGTGTGCTAATAGTCGTAAAATGAATGATAATTTGCCAATAATTTTGATACTTTTAAGAATATACTAATCTTTATAATTTTATTGATAATAATTTCCACGTTTCCTAATTCATACCAACGCTAAAATTCAGTAAGGATTTGACACAATCGTATCAGGTTATAAAAATAATTTTCCACATGAAGACGGCAAAATGTTCTGGATTTTATACACTCGATGACGTCATCCATGTTAGAGCAACATACCAAGCTCACATAAAATGAAGGAGCTCAGACTGTTATCGCGCAATCTCCTTGTTATCCAGCCAGGATTGCGTTTCCTACTTCAGGATTATAGCTGGTTTGTATCGCTAACAAACATTTTGTAGCAACATGTTATGCTTGGTAGATATTTGATATTCAGGTATAGCCCAAAACATTCCCTGGTTTTTAGTCTAGTTTTGAATCTTGAATTTTGTCACTTTTACTCGTAAATGGCTAACATTATTGACCTTTCAGTTCGATATCGCTTTCTTATATCATGGGCTTATCCAAACGCCTGACTATTCCGCCCTCAAAGGTCCCTTCCATAAATTCCCTCCCGATCCTATTGTTTTAATTGTAAACACGATCCCCGCTAGATTTATCGTTTTGCTCGCAAACGGTAACAATTACCGCTGTCGTGAATTGATTCTCGAAACCCTTTATTGCTTGTTTCGATAGCAGAAGCCGTTCAATGGCGTTGGGTGGAATTTTATTATCATCCTCTTCAGACACGGCTTCAGCTGTAATTGGTTTTTGTATAACAGTCGTTGTATCTGGACTCAATATTAATAGGAGACTATCAATTCAATAGGTTTGATAAATATTGCTTTTAGAACGAGTTTAATTTTGCCAGAATGTTGAAGAACAGAAGGCTCAGGACCTGTCAGAGTGGCATAAGTTAGGGGAGGCCTATGTCCAGCAGTAGACCTCTAAGGGCTGATGGATGATGATAATGATGTTGAAGAACTGGATTTTTACTTGTATATACTTCAATTCAGTCATTGTACAGTTTTTATCTCATATTTCTTTTTTATGTATCAAAACATTCAACGAACATATTTCAAATTGTATTTCAAACGGCTTTTACCCGGCGTGCGCTGCAGACGGCGAGCTTATATATGCATCGAAGTGGGAAATGCAATCCTGGTACGGATTACACAGAGATTGTGTGATAACAGCCTGTGCCCCTTCGCTCCATGGGAGCCTGGTACTGCGCACTCTAATACCAGCACAAATGTCACTCATCGTGTAGGAGAAAATTGTTAACAGAAATGTTTTGAAAATAACTTCCAATAAAATGTTTATAGAATTTTGATTGGAAGTTGGATGTTAGAAATACTTTCTGAGAGTCAAATGAGCACTAATCTTTTACTGATGATCTCTCATCCAACTCCTGTTTTTGGACTAGAATGAATAATACAAAAAAATTGGTTGTCTGTAAAGTCGGTTTACGGACAATGGTTTTACGTGATAACGTCTATTTCGTAGAAGAATAATTTATGATATAAATAATGTAATGTAAGAACGTAATGGAAGCCCTACGCACGGAGCCGCGGTGCTACTCGCCAGTTGTGTCAGCTTGAACATGGCTTGACGCGCCACCGCGACCCGCGTATCTAGCTAGATTATAATATTAAATTTCATACTAACTATACGATTTTAAACATATTTGAGTTGAAAATTTGGTTTAAATCGTTTTAAATATCAGGAGCTGCGCGACATCTGTGATTTTCTTGACTACAACTAAAGTCCGAGTCGATGTACTGTGTAAAGTTCTTTCAAGTAGTTCATACCTATAAACAGAGATGACGCTATTGTAGATTTTCGTTTTCATATAATAATAATACGTACGAGCTACGAGAAATCATTTCTTTTCAAAAGATTGTAAAATAAAATAAAAATTACAATTTTACATATTAAATTACAGATATATATTTCGTTTTATTTTATTATTCAGCGTATCTCTTTCTCGATACTTTGCGCGCGTTGTGGCTCGTGACCTTCCAAGCGGACCGATTACGCTTGAGTGGGAGAGAGACGGCCGGTCTAGCGTGCCTCTCTCTCTAATGCTGCGCGCGCTTCCGTGACGTTACTCGGTTTTCGTGAATGCCTCCCAGGCTCATCGTCTTTATAAACGTTATCACGTTAAAAACTGAGATTGTATTTTGAAGTTTCAGTTTCTTTTCGATGCTTATCAACATCAACTTAGATCTACTGAGTCGCTTTTACTGTCAATTTACTTCCCCAATAAGGTTTTCTTTCAAATTCGTGTGCTATTTAGGTAAGTCGGCTTTGGAACTCCTCCAAACTTGAAAATCCTCCCGGATGATACAAGATAAGTGTGACGACAGTCTGTCGACACGAATGTTACGGATTAGTTTCATGTCGATAGTTTACAAGTTTCGACAATCCACACTGGAGCAGCGTGATGACGTATGTTTTAAGCCTCCTCAAGAGAAGAAATTCATGCTCAGTAATGGGTTGAAGTCAATGATTTATTAGAAAGCAAAAAAAAGTGCTTTGAAGCCGAGATACATACATTATTCTTTCGCTATGTTATTATTATCATTTTACTTATTTTGTTTATTTATTTTGGTTAATTGCATTGAGTCTTGTAGGTATTTTTCTAACATCGCTTCAATTAAATCATTTGACGAGTTCTAGAACGTTTTGATTCTCAGTCGAGGCAGAAAACCAGCTTCACCAGTTTTACCAGTTTCACCAGCAGTCACCACCCCCGCCGCTCGTGGACATTTGTGACAAACCTCGTAGGAATAGGAATGACTGTTGACGGTTATTAGGGCCTGTTAGTATTAGTAGTTATTTATTATAATTATTCGTTAGTAATAGGACTGTGGATATTACGATAGCTAATATATGGGCGAACCATGAACATAGATGTTCTACTACCTATCAATATTATCCAACGCATACAATAACACTAAAATTATCACGAATATGTGGGTCAAAAGGAAGCGGCAAACCGACTTGATAATACTGTATCACTGCAACCGTACCATAACGTAATGATTTGTTCTTTAAGCTGTAGCTAGCAAGATAGAAATAGATCTTCCACTATCCATGGGTACTGTAGGGTTTAACTTTTAACCTCTGCCCGTTGAGCTTAAACAGCGACCGGTCGCCATAGTCTTGTTCGTTATTCAATAGAGTAAATATGGATATGTGGCGACTCTTACACCTAAACCCCTTACATTTCCTTTGTGCTTGAATGTGTACGAGGGAATCTTACTGTTATAGTTTTACATAACCATTCATGCTCATAATAATACTTATATCATTACAAATGTATACAATAAGCAAAACGCTCGAACAATAACACAACAACCCGACATAATCAAACGCTTCGTTGGACCGAAGTGCGGCGCGAAGCGTGCCCGAAGATAAATTAATTAAATACCCCCGCTATGAATAATGTATGGGAGTGCGGAATAAGGGTTGTTATTCGCGATTAGGGTTTATTATTGGCTTCGTTGGACATGCGGTAGACAGTGACTGACGGCGAAGGTGGGTGTTGGATTAAGGGAAAGATCGGCGGAAAAATATGTGTTTATCACGAATTTAGAACCTAGATAAAAGATAGGGTATGAAATCTAAAGAAATATTATGTGACTGATAGATGTTGTGTTGTTTATTAATGCAATAGATACAAATGTTTCTTAAGATTATTGTCTCTTTGAGCGTTTATTCCCGCTGATCACTTAAGCTAATAGAAACGGCTAGACTGATTTATATGAGATTTTCAACGGTTTTAGTGCTTAAAAAAACATTTAATGTTTGGTTTGTCGGTGCACGAATAAATATAGATTTAAAAAAAATTCGTGTCAAAGTGGAGCGTAGGATTACTTTTAAATAATAAGTACAAAACACGTAGATCAATATAATAATGAAGGCTCTTATTAATAATTTTCTTTATCTTTATTAAAGTGTGATATTATTAATTTTGAACCTACCTGTGGCTTGTCAAGCAAGGAACCCTTGATAATAAACCAAAAACAAAAGCAAAACAGCATTGCTCGGATTATCGGAGATGCCAACACCAAGGCCGGATCTCGAGAATTAACGGGAAATATGAACGTGACTGAAAATAACCAATATTTATAGTCTAATCCCAACTCTGCTTTCTGGATCATGACTAGGTCTTTTAAATCTAATAGAAAAACAAACATTGTGGCTTCAACCTACGGAATCTCTTTTTTTCTCTATCTCTCTGTCTTTATTTTTAATGTAAATAGCCGACCAAGATGGCAAATACCATCGTCAATGGACATCAGCAACGCCAATGGCTTATACTCGTACGTTGCCGGCCTATAGCGTGTTCCTGTCCTTATGTTTTGTATGACTCCGAGTGTGGGGTTATGAATGTGTAGCTGAATATTTTTTATTCAGAATATCGTTATTAATTGCTAGGTAACAACAGCATGTTGTAAAATCGAAAGAACAGACCTGAAACAGTTACGTCAGCTTCGTCACCAATACTTTTTTGTAATCCGCTGTATCCAGAATCACGTAACCGAAAATTGGAAAGACAAATTAATAGCAACAGGGTATCTGCGGATAAATAATTACTGAAATACCTTCCGAGCAATTCGCACGACACCGCAACGGGAATGCTGCTGAGATATTCGAAAACAATAAAACGGTTGGACGGTTTTAATCCTTCGAGCTTTGTCTTGTGCGGTGTGCGAGCGCCATACTACTAGCGATGATGGTAAGCGATTGGACTAACGGAAAATCAGTACCGTAGTCGGCACTACGGCAATATGCCGAGTGAGCTCCACTTTCTAGGCCACTGGAAACATGCGAGTATAATGCAGCAATATTTTTTGTGTATTTTTATTTCCTGTATGTTTGAATTTTTGTTTTTTTTTTCTTCAATATGTTTGTAGTTACGTTTCGTTGCGTTCATGTGTGTTTTCTATTCTATTCCAAACAGTGATTACTTCGTGTTAACAGTATAATAGACAAATGTAATCAGATCACATATTCACTCGAAAGAGAGAGAGTCTTTAGATGCCAGAAAGAGTTTAGCGCGCGTCCGTGACTGGCAGATTACACTGTGATCATTTATCATTATGTGGCCTGTATGTTAGTTTGCCGGCTATTATGGGGATGTCTACCCAAGTTTTAATATCTATAACTGAAAGCTAAAGAACTTTGCTCGCCATGAATATAAGAACAAGGTTATGAGGCTGATACTTTCATTAAATTTCATTTAGCTAAACTGTAATCGCCTTCAAAATAATATTGCTAACGATCGAATCAAGTTTCTCTTCGTTAGTATGACACGTAAAGGTATAATATTATGGTTTTTGCTTGATTAATCTCAGCCATGTTATTCCTCGTCGGATTGTAGTTGTTTACGTAATATCAGTCTCATCTCGTAGAAGCCTTTCTAGAATATAACAAATACCGCACAAAATATTCCCCATATTACATAGTTGAAGCGCTTATAAGAGCTTGAATCAATTTTCATCGGGCGGTTTAGTGAGTGCTTCGGTACCTTGGAGGGGACTTAATTCGTTGATGCGTCGTTCTCAAATAGTTGTGATTAGATCAATATTACATGTCCAAACTGAGTGATCGATCAATTTAAGAAAAATAGCAATAAATTTTATTGGATTAGCCCCTAACCCAATCCGCATTGGTGTATCATTGTCGTATGCTCTAGGCCTCCTGGAGAGGAGAAACTCATGTTCTGTAGTTGGTCATTTAGGGGTAAATCCATTATATCGATTCCAATTAAAATAACTTTATTGTTTTCAGCATTGAACAGTATAGGATTGTAAATACAAAATTATAATTTAGAAAATATCTATATTTTGCACTATGTACGGCTAATGCCTCCTTTTTAAATTGATATACATATATTTTTACGATTTTTTATTACTTTTAATGGCGTCACTCGAGTTGGCCATTACTATTTGAATCCATAATTAAACAGGGTAGTGAAGTGCCTCAGGTCTTTTTATGCTTGCTACGAGCGAGTCGACCAGTTATGAAGATCTCTCCATCCATATAGTTAGCGAATCTGTTTCGTCTGCATATTGATGAATGTTCTATTTGTCTTTGATATATTATTCACTTTATATCGAAATAGTCTGTGAGATATTGCGTCAATAGATATAGACTGATAGATAGTTGACTGCATTAAGTAATCTACATTTTATTGTAGCTCATAACAGTGATAACTTAATCTAAGGATAACAAAGTAGTGTCTTTATAAGTCTCATAGCTGGGCTTGGGTATCCTTATGAGGGGTACAAGGGTCTACCACGCTGGATTTAGTATTGGCAGACTTCATATATCTTTAACTTATTGAGCACTTTTAGGTGTGCAGATTTCCTCACGTTTCTCTTCACCTAATCATTCATTTCATTTCATTAAGCCTCTTATCCTGAACTTTACATACAGTTTGTTTACAGTATATAAGTATATGAGTAGATCATGATCTAAAATAATATAAAGGGTACTCATTATGTCGGAACATGCAGGCGAATCCCCGAGGGAGAAAGCTAGTAAAACATATAAATAACTAGGCAGCAGAGGTTACTTGCACGAACAATAATCCTAAGAGGCGCACGTTGAGTGTTACCATTAAGGACCTAGCTCGTTACTGGGAAACAGACCGTGTATCTTTACTAAAGTGGACCGAACAGCTGTATTTTTAAAAGGACAGCTAGTTACTAACACATCTGTTTATTTTTTATTGCTTTACTAGCTATGCCAGCAATTTTGTTTGCGTTGGAGTTTTTTCTGCTTACATCCCGATCCGGATAGACAATTACACCTATATATATCATAATAATATGATTTTCCAGATAACTAATATCCCGAAAGGAAGTTTGTGAAATGTGTCCATATGTATGTTCATCTGTTCCTACAAAACATCAAAACTACTTATTATAATGCAACAGAGGTGTCACTATAGTCGGGTTTTAGTAGTTTCAAAATTTTCTTTTCTTTTATTGTACGCAAAAACTCGGTTCGGTTTTAATGCAAACAACCGGTCGAGTTAATAACATTCATGATGCATTGTAGTGTGTTGATTATGAACTTCTGTTACCAAAGTGGACAGAGCGATTAATTAAGAAAATTAACATTGATTACGTGGTGATGTGAAATCGAATGATTGTGCTGTCAACAAACCAAAAATCGTGATATTTGCGTATTAAACCTGATTGCAGTAATCTATGTATCTACAGAGCAAATCTGTGCACGTACGAGTATATCCCATTATTTTAAGACGAGTCTTTTTGAGTAAAAAACGTACAGGGCTTTTCGTAGTAATTTTAGTCAATTCCCCAATTGTCTGTTTTGTCTCGCTTTATCTCCACTGCGATCATTAACCTAGTAACTTGTTAGAAAACACGACGGAACTTAGATGCCAATCCAACAATCACTGCTTCCTGCATTAATAACCAAATAATGTCTTCATTTCAGGTACTTGAAATTCCACACAGGCAGACGGTGAGAGCGAATTATTCGGCTCCCATAACTTCAGGAACAGGCTTCCCATTAGCCGACAAATTCAAAGCTATTTGCATAATTTAATCCCCAAAGGACCCGATTCAAATGGACTGACAGATGCGCGAACGGAAATACCAGTATACTCTGTGTTGACTCGCCTTATCAATAAAGATTAATTTTAGGTACTTCACGCGCGGAGCATTTCCTAGCCAACCGTTAGAGTTGTCAAGCAAATTCTATAGTGTTTCCTGAAAAGCAAAAGCGACTTCTTACAACATGGTAACACCAGATCTGGGTTAACTAACAGACAACTAACTAATTAGACTTTTAGGAAATTTCAATAAATATAGTAGTACTTTAACTCAAACTGATTGTACCATATATCCATCTTGCCGCTTTTGGAAGTCTTCTGGTACATACATAGACCCCCTCTAACTTGCACTCTGTTCGGTCCAGAGCGTTCTGAATCCAGCAAATCTCCCTGGTAATATACACCAAGGCATAGACTAGTAAATACTATACTACATTCACATTCAAATCGGACCCGATGTAAACAAACCATTAAAATTCCTCTATAGGGTTTTCACAAACTGATTTGTGTTTCGTACACCAGATAAGTATTATAGAACTAAATAATCATTATGATATTTGTGACATCTTAATTAACTCACTATTGAACTATAACAACAACACACTAAGAGAAAACGAGGTAAAATCCAACATCTTATTACACTTTCATCAATAAACAATTCTTGCTCCCACATCCTTAATTACGAGGAGCAATTTGGAACCTTTTAACAAAATATAATGTTTTGGTCTATGTGTATAAATAGAAATGACTACCAAAACCATATAGCGATAATTGTGCGAACATGCTCTGCAAATTGGTCGTATTATTTTCCGGCATAAATAAGTTTCATTCCACGCAGTATGCTTAAGAATAACCCTTATTACAATAAATTTACTAAAGCCCATCTTCATTTTATTATGTCCAAGACTATATCGATTTTATACATAATTATTCCTACTATTATTAAGGTACTAAAAAATAAATGTATCTAATTTGAGAAGATAAAAAAAGAACGGTTACGTTCCGTTCTTACTTTTTCCGCGGGCACAGATGTTATAATATTAAGTACTCTGTAGCTATAGACCGGCTCGCAGCCGTCCGCCATTACGTCATGTTGAAGTTGAAGAGATAAGTAACAAGAAATAAAAATAAATAAAATTCTAATGTGGAGGTGGAAATATTTAAACAAAATAAAAGAAAATGAGAGACGAAGGCCGTAAATTATATTATACCGATGAAACATGGATCAGTGAAGGTAAATATTGAATGAAAATTTTATGTATCATTTCTTACAACTCAAGTAAACACAAGTGAATTAAAGCCATAATATCGGAGTTATTCAAAGTAGTTTATGTCTATTAGTCCCTTGAACTGACTGAAGTATACAATGTAAACTTCATTGTGAGACTTGGGGGGATATTAATAACCTATTATTAATTGTTTGATAATAGGTAATTTCTGTAGATTTAAAGTTGAGTTTATTAAATTGTCTTCCTTGGATATGTTATGCTACTTGTATACTTATGCTTCATAACTTAATATACATATAAATTGTGCAAGGGCGGAAGAGCAACAAAACCCTACTTTTACAAATGCCCAGTATTTGTGAGATCAATATTTGAATAATGATGTGTTCAAGTGGATCAGTGACACCTATTATGATTTTGAATTTGAATGTTATAAATAATAAAGTTATAATATTATGCATTTCAGGCCATACAAGAAGTAAAATGTAGCAAGATTTGAGCATTGCTTCAAGCCGAGAAGCACATAGAGAAGGCTTGTCAAAAGGATTAAAAGAACCTTAATCATAGTGCATATTGGTAGGTATTTCAGTTTCTTGAAAATTTTAATATTATATACATGATGACTGTGACCCTGCCTGCAAAGTGAGGGGACCTGAGTTTGACTCCTGGACAGGGAAAATATTTATGTGATAGATAAATATTTTCTACTCGGGTCATGGGTGTTATAGTCATGTGTTATGTGTGCCACACAAGGCACAATGTGTTACCGTTTAACATTGTGCCTTGTGTGGTTACCGTTTATTTATTTACTTATTTCAAGTTTAAAATAATTGTACAATATCTAAAAAGAAAACAAACCTTAAATACATATTATAAAAAGTCACAAATACATAACTTGGTTAATTTTTAAATTATTTTTAGTAATTTAGTATAATTTTAGGAATGACTTATATAACTGTTATATACAAGTTATAAATGAATCACAAAATATATTATATTTGTCTTTTCTTTTCAGGAAGTGAAAATAGATTTGTTGAAAACGGACTGTTAATATTTGAATTATATTATATTAATTACACCTGCAGCATGGCAGAATTGTATGAACCATATTAAGAAAGAAGAGTTAAGGATGAGTGATTTGGATGGCATAACTGATGATGTCATTGATCGGTTTGTCATTCAAGTCTGTGACTTGAATGAGGACACTACATCATCAGACACATCACCATCAGAGAGTGATTAACCTTAAGGGTTTGAGCGAGGCTACTGGTTACTGATATGACTATTTGATGTTGTTAAAAATTAAACCTGTAAAGATAATGTTTTCATTTTATTTCATAAAGTCCCTTATTCCTATTCCCAACTTAGGCTCATTGCAAGGCACAGGTGTCACCTTGCCACAAGATTAGTGATCAAAGCTTCAAGCAAAGGTTGGTGATTTAATTTACCTAAGAAATCATCTTAGAAGTTTTATTTTGCCATTAGCAGTCACCTATACCAACTGCCAGCCAAAGTGTTGTGTTGCTACTACGAGCGTTTAACACTTTAATTTAGTATGTCCGTTGCGAAAGTGTTAACCTCAACAAATATAAATTTCTTGTAGATACTTCAGGTCACTTTGAAGTAATAGCAAACAATGCCACAGTAAAACGTACTAATGTAGGACATTTTGAGGTTAGGACATCAAAGTTAGGTTTCAAGTAAAGTCACTATTTATGTATTAATTTTAATGCATTTTTCATTAAGAAGGCACTTGATTTGTTAAAAAAACACAAACAAAATAAAGCAAACAAAATAAGTTACTGACATTACAACAAAAAGTTTCATACGCCTGTTTGTTTGTGGTTGCTATGCAACACTATCAGACACAATGTTTACATCGAGTCCGAACCGAGTTTGACTTGAGTATAGTAGTAAATTAAAAGGTTCCTCCGCGTAAGATCCAGCTACTTATTTTACGTATTTTTGGAAGTAAATGTTTTACCTGATTTATTACTAAACTCCCATTCAGTGTGGCGTGCCGACCGTTCATGCTACTAAGCGTAATCTAGAAATGAAATCAATTGATAACATTTACATTACATGAACGTACCTGCAGGTTAACAATGATCATGATTTTTTAGTGTAATAACGATTGATGTACAAATTCACTTTAATTAAGATGGAAATTGGTTGACGTCGCCTAAAGTAATGGGCACCATTATGGAAGTCACCATCTTGGCCCCTGAAGAGAAAATTATTCTATGCTTATTTTTACAATATTTGAATTTAGAAGATCCTTATGCCTTAGCGCGAAAATTTCTTCATCTGAAGTTTTAAGTTCATTCCAAACAATCTGCAATATCAAGGAAGATTGTTATGTAATCTAACATTAAAATTACTACTCGTTACTAGATTCTGCTTAGGGGCATAATAATGACGGTACGCTATTAAATCAAGTATTCAAAGTTAGTTAGTTACTCTAAAGTCCACTGACGGCTATAGTAAACTCAAATAAAACTACATTCATTCCCATTTGAAGTCCATTACTGAATTCCTGTAGGAAAATCAACTGTAGTGGATGAGGCGAGATTTGAAGTCCTTATTTGTGAGAATTACCATTTTAAACCGAAAGACTAGAGGAGGTTAAAGAGGTTTAAAAGCAATGTACAGCAAAGACGAAAGATATTGATGTGTACACCTTAGTTGAAGCTAAGTAGAAGATTTTCGGATACCTATAAGAACCTACGCTAAGACTTATGGTATATTTACCTACATAATTAACAGTTTCTAATCGGTTTCAAATTGTTGAAAGTATACTATAATTTTAACTTTAGTACTGTATGTTGTTATGGTATTTTAATGGCCTAGCTTTAAACTATAAATGTATAGTATTTTTGGATCTAAGTTACTTAACGTAGTTTACGACAGGAGTGTAATGGGAGAAATCGTCCATTGTCTACGACGAAAGTATGTATGTAATGGAAGCTTGGTTTTTTTAATAAAAAAATCTTTATTGCCATTTATTTTTTTTTGCTTTGAGCAGGTAAACGAGCAGACGGTAAGCTATGGTTTAATTTATTGAAGCTATGTTTAACAGAAGTTCATGACTGACCTTCATTTACAACTCATATTTAGGTTGAAAGTCTGCGCGTTTGTCAGTTACATAAAAAGTAGCTAGTATGGTACAGCTGACAGATTGCCTTATTTTTTCTGGACCTAGAAATTGACATCGTCAAACCGAGAATAGTACCAAGCAGAACGAAACCATTAAGCTATGAAACACAGATAATATTTTACATCGATTGTAAGTAGTGTTGTGTGTAGAGAATTACGTTATCTAGTACAGCACATTAATCTTTTTCGGTAATATTTCTTTAAATAACAGGGATGTTGACACTAATTGTAAATTAATAGTATGTCTGAAGTAACATTTAAAGGCCTAAATATGATTCTTTTATAGAAATCAATCACAATAAATTAAATATCATTAATTTAAATTTTTAAAAATAGTACTCACTGTCACGTGACCTGAAACGCCATTTTGATAATATATCAATGATGTCTCATTGTTCGTATTTTATTTGCACGTTCAATAAACTTCAGTAGACCGAATAGTATTGAATATCGGCTAGTGACGTCACGTGACGTTTTTGGTGGGTGATAGTGATTTATTTATCAATTTTTGTTTTAAATTGAAGATTATTATTTTTATAATATTTTTTTTCGTGAATATTAAGGTTTGGTCTATAAAATAAAATTGAATCCTAAAATTATTAGTCAACATGCCAATGAAATGTCAGAAACGTAGTGAAATAAATATTGGGTCTTCTAGGTAATAACAGTTCAGCTTAAAGCTAAAGAGAACTAGGAATTCCAGTAAATAACCTAACTTTTAATATAAATTCAACTGTTACATAAATAAATGTTCCACAAGAGTTATATTACCATAGCTTTTTTCATTTGCTCCGCGTTACTCCCCCAAAATTAGCATAAAGGACACTGGAGATTTATCGACAAAGGAAACACTCGGGCGAGTCTATCTACGTGATATATGCATATGTTCGTACATCTGTCATGTTGTTTGAGTTGGAACTGGCAGATTAAAGAAATGTCGTTTTATGGCAAATGTTTGATTTTGTTCCGATTTGGCGTTTGAATTAACAAAGAGATTTTGATATGGTTCACTTGTTTATTGAAGGAAAACGCTCCTGAGAGTTTTCCTAATGTTCTCAAAGAGTACAGTCGAGTGAAATGTTGTCTTAGTCCAAATTTCAACAGGCCAGAAAGTATCACTCATTGGCTCATAGTGATAACATTTTAAAAATACAGTCCTGAAAGGCAGTTGAAAATCACGTTAATCATAAAGCATCTTCTAAGTTCCATCCATCCATACGTCTATCCATCAGCCTTTGGAGATCCGTGCTGTACATAGGCCTCCCTAACTTGTGAAACTGTGACCGGTCTTGAGCCTTCTTAATCCAGCGGATGGCCCCTGTCTTCTTCAAGTCTTCAGTCCACTTTGTCGGGGGGCGTCCTAAACTCCGTTTTCCGATACGTAAACGCCATTCGAGGACCTTTCTTTCTGAACGGTTATCGGTCTTTCGAACTATGTGGCCAGTGTGACATGATTTTCGTCTTGTCCATGTTCATCTTAAGACCCATCCGTTGTGAGGCGCTGTTCAAGTTCCCGAGCATTCTACCACGTTTTTCCTGGGATTCCGCCATCGGCATATCGCAGGTGTGTCATATATTCGACATTGATGTTAATGCGACGTCGTTTCCATTAAATCAGCTTGAACACGAATAAAGTATAGAACAAGTTGTTAAGTATAGAAAGGTTCCAAATGTAACATCTATCGGATCTAACATTATGTTCAAGTTCATCAATTTGTAAAAGTTTGTTGTTGAAATGAGAAAGTCGTTACATTCAGTTGTACAGAATAAATAAATTCAAACAATTGAATAATTGAAGTCCAAAAAAAAAAAACTAAATAAAAAAGGAGAGGTGTGACGTATTGACAGTGACGTTTCTCGGTGATGCGGTCTGTCAATACTTCATACTACCCTTTTTATCAATAAAGCCAATAAATAAGCAAATGACCATTATAGAAGAGTGAAGAAAGAGGGGACCAGCTTTTTACTCCAAACCGGCTACACGGTGTTAAGAGGTCTCTAGGCCTCCTTAAATCAAACCTCTTTAGTTAGAAAGCACACTCACGCACGTAAACCATTAATGGTAGTAGAATTTACGTAATGGTCATAAAATTTTATTTCACAGAATGTTCAATTCGTATAAATCTAGAATAATGTTAAATCAGTTTGAGTAGCTGCTAGTGCTAGCACATTATTATAAATTTTCAACTTAGTCATGCGAGCTAATGGACTGCAATTTTACATAATACCTATCATTAACTTGCAATGCGTTAGAAGCATTGCTGCTGAGATAAATTAAATAATAATTGAACACTCGGTAAACATAATTATATTTTCCTAGCATCGAGGCGCTAAATATTTTTTATTTCTCTGAGAATATTTTATGGATATTACAAATGTTTTTCATAGTGATATATTGTCACAAAATTATATATTATATTATGCGTGTATTTTGTGTGATTCTGTTATTAGTTTTTTAATTATATTGGATAAGGATTAAAATTAAAATGCCCTTGTTACTCTACTACCTGGCTTAAAAGTTCCTCAAAAAGGGAACAGAATTTTCATCAGAATAAAATCAGTGCAAACTTTACGAGAATTTGATGCCAAACCCAATTATGAACCCAAAACTACCGAGCACAGTGGAGATACCGTCTCCAGGACAACGTTGCCAGAATCGACAGTTATAATTAACAAGGTTCCGAGAAATCGCTTGTTTGAAACTAAATTAAAATTTGTAGCTACGTGTGGGGTCGGGTTGGGTTTCATTAAAACAGAAACAACAGTTTCTATAAAGTAATAATCTTCAACTCTCTCACGTAAGCGGATATTCCGGAACTCATTAAAATTGGCAAAGAACGCTTCTGCACCCGCTTGTACCTAGGAATATTGAGCGCTTGTCGCATTAAATAAATAAATAAAGAAAGAAACATTTACTACTGCTTTGACTACAGGATGCTATTTTTTTACTTCGTCTATATATAACGCTAAATTAATGTACGCATCTACACTCGTTTACTGGGAAACGAAGAGTGGTATATAATAATGATCCATTATGAAGTAAGATCAATGATCATGCATTTAAATGCATTGGACAGTCTTGGGACCGCTTTACGTAAATCGTGCATGATCATGCTGTATAATGGACCGTGGATGGATTCTAAGGCATTACAGCCTAAATAGTCTCATGTTCTGTACCAAAATGCAAGGAATAGAACGAGACTCTGTCATATTATGTCTGCCCTGGTTATCGAGTCTAAAGTCATTACTCTTTCATGTATATCCACTGCTAATAGATCTACGGTAACGGCTAAATTACTCAAGAGTTTAGTTAAGTTCTCCCAAATAGTTTTGGACAAGTTCGAGACCTATTATCAAAAGATGTTTGTAAAACTGAAATCGAATGATAAATTATGTCTAGGCTTTTCGTTAGAATATGTGCTTTTTATTTTGTTTCATAACTATTTGCATCTTTTAATCCCTTTTTGTTTGTTTCTTTAAAAACTTTAATATCCAGAACTTTATGTGTAGGATAATGAAAAATTCTTTACGGGTATGATGTGAGAAATTCATGAGGAAAGCTATAGGTTTTTAACCGACTTCAAAAAAGGAGGAGGTTATTAAGTATTATAAGTCTTCATAGAAACTTTGACTATGCCAAATCCCACACTCCTACATGCGTGCATTAACAAAACAGTACATAGTTTCATTCTTCACGTAAAAGCTAATGTGCGAAATTGGCGCAAAAATCTTTCCTCTTAAAAAATAACCTCTTATCTGGAGGTTGAAAAGGTTACCAAATGTTTAATAACCCGGCAATGACATTGATTTTAGCACGAGATGGATTTTGCTGAACCATAGCTTATTACACCATCCATCATTATTTCTGCCAACTCCTTCCTGTCACCCGATATACGTCTGAAAGATTGATATATTATTGACGGAAAAAACTCTGTTTAAAACATGTCCAGCGATTCCCGGACGAGCTTTTATTTAAACGGGACAAAGACAGGCCTCCCGGCGAATCCGTGTTGGACGTGCAAAGAGTCGAAAAAGGCAAATTTTTCGTTGGCGCCATGTAAAGCGCGGGAAAAATATGGGTTTGTGCGGAACATTGTGTTCTTCACCTGATACTGTCAGGTTTTAAAACACATTTTTTAATCGTGAGAGATGAAGAAAATATCGACTTTTAGTTTTCATGGAAAGAGCATCGGATGTGCAGATCAAAGCTAAGTCAATCACATAACATTGTTGCACCCGAGGAATATGTAAATTCTGCTGATAAAGATGTAAAACTTGCAGCTTGAAGACAATCTAATTAATTATAATACATTGTTGACATTAAAAATTATAAATATTATTTAATCATTGACTTTAATTATAATAATATAGAATATATGAATTATGACAGGAAAAATTGCATAAAAATAAATCGTTGACATTGAGGTATTCATAATATATAATTGACAATTGACATTGAATCTAGTTAATAATAATTGATATAAAATAGGTACATGAAATATGACAGCAAGAATAATTAAATTTAATTAAAATATTACAATAAAATAATAATTGGCATTAATAAATTAGACATAAAAAATTTAATTTATCGATCAATTATATAATTATAAGTGACGAATGTAATCTGTGCTTGACTTATTTATAATATTTGCATGCTTTTAAGAAGCTAAATGTGAGAAACGTGTAATATAACTACCAACTTGCAATGTACCACATTTATGGCAAATAAATGAAATGAAATGAAATGAAATGAATGAATGAAATGAAATGCTAAGCGGTCAGATATTGGATGTTCATCGAAGTGATCAAGACACAAATAAAACTGTAGGTTGTTTTTTGTTTGTCTCACTTCCCACAGGTTCGCCGTGACCAATTACGCCGTGGGCAATTACGTCGGCAATTACGAGAAGGACTATGTGCCTTTTGTTTGGAGATAACTATTATACCCGAAACTCGCACACTTCATGACAGAATATAAAATAACCGCTACATTAAACCAATAATTTGTGGTCACATTATTTTATATCTTTAATGTTAACTTAATTACTTACTAGGCCAAAATGTGCAGAATTTCAGGATAATTTTGATATGGGATGAAATGAACTCCAAAGATTCCATTACAATCACGCCGCGTGGTTTTATGTTTCTAATGTTAATAGTGGCGGTTCCCATACAGCCTGGACTCTATCAATCTTCCAATCAGCTTAGGCCTTGGCTGATGTCCAAGTTAATATAAATCTCTGTAGACTTGGGAACATTAAAATAGAGATCAAAATGTAACACATAATGCTACAGATTAACAGGAGAGTAAGCCGTTATAAAGTAGGTTTTAAATTGTTAATTAGATTTAATGGGCGGTTCAGGCTAACGACTAGAGTTTTGGCTTTCAGCCGTTTGTCTACAAATAGCAATTTGCTCGGACTGGATTTGTCGTTAACAAGGCATTAAACTACATACGTTATGTCTTAATTGTAAGGTGAGTTTAACTACTAGCATACTAGTATATATGTATTTGTGTGAATGGTTCTTACTTAAACTATTAGCGTTAATATACCTTTGTTTTATTGTTTGAACCTGGATTCTATATCTGGATATTTACGTAGTCATTTTTCCTTTTTAACTGACATCAAAAAAAAGGAGGAGGTTCTCAATTCGTCTGTATGTTTGTTACCTCAGAACTTTCGACTGGGTGAACCGATTTTGATGATTATTTTTTTAATCGAAAGCTGGTGCTTGTCGTGTGGTTTCGATCGAGATTTAATAATGGCATTTGTTAAAATTTTAGATTATGCATTTCCTTTATATCAGTCATAAAGATAGACAGCAATACTAAAAAAAATAGGTTCTATTCATGACAATTAATATTATAATAACAAACCCGAGAGAATGTAATGTAGCCGCATATAAAACTGTGTCACTCCTAAAGATGCAGCTATTTACATAATTATATTTTCAATTAAAATCTAGTTATTAGTACCCAGTATTCTTTCAGAGCAAGAAACTGCATCTTCCAATGGATTTTCCTCTGTTTGTTAAAAATGAAAATGTGTGCAATTCACACGTGGTATAAGTGAAACTTTCCAAAATTTTGGTATCAAGATAATGAGATGAAAAAGCAATAAATCGAATCTTCTACCTTGTTCCTCGCGCCATCTATGAATACAATTATTTAGCACTTTTTAAAAGATAACCACGAACATAAGAAAAAGAAAACAGTGGTAACTAACGCCATCTCTTAACATAATATGAAGAGTAAAATGAGCAGCTAGCGCCATCTATCTAGCAATAAAACGAATCTTCTATCTTATTCCTCGCGTCATCTATGAATACAACTTAGCATTTTTACTGTCTGTATAATCGGTCGGTCGATCGACAGATATTAAACAACGAAAATAAAATTCTTATTTTTTGTTGATAAATTCTTTGAAAATATTTAAAAGAGCATTTGAAAGTATTTAAAAACAGGATAAAAATAAAACTAAAAAAAAAATCTGAAAGACGCGAACCTGCGCATCAGGTATTGTGTATCTACGTCCTGACCATTGAGCTACGGAGAAGTTAGATTCAACGACGAAATTAGCAGTTATATTATATGCATGCTTGCCGAGTATATTTCTGTCTCATTCTTTCCTACACATTTTTGTATTTGTGTCTCTTACCTGTCGTTTTTCCGTTGCATCCGGTTTGAAATCACAACGATTCTAAAGAAGTTTCACTTCAAAAATGGTATTAATTTTTTACAGAACTATAAACCAAGCAAGAATTTTTGAGTAGGTTTTCCGATGCTGGTGGGCTGCTTTGACCACTTTATTCCCAGGCGAAATACAGGTCATTTGTTACTTGCATGACATTAAAATATAATAATAAAATTTATTACTGCGCAAAGACTTTACCAAACTATCTTACGTACGATCTAATTTCAACTATATTTACTGAACTATATGGTCCATGAGGTTCAGTTCTGTCAGTTATTATACCGAAATGAATGGATATGTTTCCGGAGAGATACTTTTTTTGTTCATTGCCGTAGTGGGCGTATACGACCGTTTGTTGATATAAATAACCAATTTTATTGGAGCCTATTCTTTTTCGGGCTTTGGGCTTTATCGAGATTTATGTGGACTGCAAATATGTAGAATTTTTTGTGTTATTTGCCGATGCAGTCTATGAACTGAACTGTTCCAATGAAAAGTCGAAACTCACAGTTGCGTACTATGTATTAAAAGTAAGGCATGATTTTTATTTTACTAGTTCGAATACTTTATAAAAACTGAAACAGAGATGTTTTATGTGTCCAATAGATTGCCCGTTCCGAAGTTTTAAATAAAGCGACACGTTGGTCAGTTTCCGATGACCACTCTCTCTAATTGAATTGTACTAACTGGTTGTTAACAAAGTTGTAAATTCATCATGCTTCATGATCTAAGCCATCTGCAAAATGGTATTTTTTCAGGATAGCGCTTAGAATAACTTGCCTCTATTTATTTATATACAATATTAATAGGGTAGACACCACATGTGGAACTACGCGAAAAAGGGGACTACACTGTAAACCAGCAGCCGTGGTTCCTAGCCGCTCCATGGCACAGGCTGAGGATAGTCCTTTTTCGTCAGGTTACATGGTACCTAACTACCCACTAAATATATGTATTATGTCACACATTTGTTATAGCCTTGTACCATGTTATTTTCCATGGCGAAATAAATGTTTCTTTCTTTCCTTCTTTCTTTCTTTCTTTACTTAATTGTAAACCAAATTCGATTTAAAATTTCGTTGCAGTATTATCCAAATTCTATAAAAATATATTCAACAAAAATATTTTTCTACTACTTTACACAGTTAATAAATAATTTTAAGTAGATAAATAAAATCAATATTCCTTAAATTTTCCACTTCACCTTTTCTCTTTTCCAACTGGCATAACTTTGTTGACAAAAGCCAATGTATCGTCTATACGTTTCAGTGAAAAGATTTCTTATATTTCAGTAACCTGAAGTTCTACCTTTCTTGGGTATTCTATGACAGTAACGGCACATTTAGACATGATATGGGTATAGTTTCAGACAGTGCTCGCGTTATTGTCAGCCGTCACGAACAGTCGCTGAGAGACTTTGGTTTACGTAAATACTATGCGAAACATTTTATGATAATGTTCCTTATTTATTGATTCCTTGCGATGTATGTCATGTGTATCTTGCCCATAAAGCAGTCTGCCCTTTTTGCTAAGTTACTGTTTGATTAAGTAACAGTGCTATTTGTACTACCGGTCTACAAAACTATTACTGAGTACTATCTAGCAAATATTAGTTTCTAGTTCTATATTATAATAATTAAACTTCTTTTTTAAAAGAAGAACTCAACATAGGGGATGTCGAGTTCCTATTACTTTGAGTATATCTACAGATACCTCTATTTTATTTTAAAAGATGTGCTGAAGAGTTTCTTTAGGGTTTTTCTTTTCCTCCACAACAAAGGACCTTTCCGAAAAGCTGGTAGATTAAAAAATGATGTGCATGTGTATCAATATTACCTACATGAATAAAGAATTTTGAATTTTGAATCGAATTTTGATAAATTAAAACGCGTAGAGGCACCGATGCGTTTACCAGAGATCCCGGAGCCTCACCATATGGGCAAGATGGCTGCCGAGAGGGTTTTAGTGGGTAGAAATCCCACATAACCCCCAACCTGTAGGTTCGCGTATCTATGGAAGATTTCTTCCTCGAAAAAAAGGTTCTACGTGAAGGTCGCTACGTAATAATTATGATACATTTAAATTCCTGTTAACCTGCAATTAACTAATCTTTTTTACGGTTCCGTAGTCAATACCCGTCAATGTCCGAACCATTATAGTCTCCATACGTCATCTTCATATGTCCATCCACCGCATAGCGACATACCCTTATTGCTACGAGTATAAAGCTGTAACTTGGTAAAGCTGTAATATGGACATACATATTTATTAAAACTACCAAGTCGTTCAATATTTTTCAGGTCCGTATAGGGGATAGGTAAAGATATCCCACAGTGTGAGATATCGCTGAAATCTTCCAAAAATATTGTGGATTACGAAAGACCATTTTTCCATTCAGGGGCCCGTTTGCGAAATATTTGGTTTATAGTGCTTAATTTTGGTTACGGTCATATACTCCCTCCCCTCCCCCCCCACCGTCAACAAATGGAGTTGTATGTGTGAAAAATTCACAAAAATAGGTTATATGATGAATTTACAAGGAAAACATAACATGAATCTATGAACTTAACTACGGAACCCTACATTACGTGAGGTGTAACGCACTTTGCGTTTTTATGAATTACTTAAAACTCATAACCATAAAGCCAAACAACCATTCAGAACGATGAAGCAGTTGAAATAAACTACCTATTTAAAAGAGCAACCAAATTTAACGACAAAAGTTGTATCTACAAATGTCATCTGCACACGGACACCGGTTTACAACTTCACTTAACGCGAGCTAACTTAAAATTCAATATTCAACACGACATTTTGGTGTAAACATCGCGTGACAAGCTACACACGTGGCGTAAGTTACGGGCTCCAACTTAGATTTTATAACTTTCTAGGGAATAGTGTAAAGTTAGACTTAGGTTTCTAACTGATATTTGGTTGGGGTTTATCATGTGAAAAGCTATCTTGATTTCAAAGTATTAATGTAGTAGAACTTGAATACTAATAACAGACCAGGTGATACCTACTATCTTACTAGCTTCCGCCCGCAATTCGCCAGCGAGGCTTTCGGTCAATTTACATAAAACCATAATGGATTATACATACACTTAAACCTTTCTCAGGAATCACACTATGTCTATTGGTGAAAACCGTACCAAAATCCGTTCAGTAGTTTTTGAGTTTATCGCGTGTATACATACAGACAGACGCAGCTGGGGGACTTCATTTTATAATTTGTATCGATGTGAAAGTTTTTACGTATTAATGTATGGGTGTATAAATATTTGTTACTCTTTCAATGAAAAACTAACAATAGTTGGAGCACCTTACACGAGCTCCGAGAGGAGGGATCAGCTGGCAGAGCCTCGTCCGTTATTTACCAGGTAGCACCGCTAGCAGGTAAGGTTGGCTTAGACGAGATGGATGGATACACCCCGCTACCACCCACCCCTTGTACCACTCTTGTATTGCGTCATCGATAATCTTCAATGCTGTTCGCTCGTTGCTCAGAATATTATTCGCGGGAGTAAAGTACAGCGCCCTTCGGAAGAAATATAACTGATAACGTCTTGCACGATGTAAAAGTTTACGTTGAGCTGCAATTTTATTCTTTAAAACTTGTCCCGTTTCTGGATTAAGTTTTATACATATTTTATATTCTAAATAGTTGAAGTTATTATTTAACATTATTTTGTTATTTTTATTGTTGTTTACTGTGTTTATGTAATTATGTTAGAAACGCAACACTTAATGAGTCGAATTGGGCCAATACTCAGTACATATTGTTTAACGTGACTGAGCTGATCTCACGTAGCTCGTGAGAGAAAAACATATCTATAATGATATTTATGATAAAAACATTATTTTGAGTGAAAAATGTTCCCACGCGCGCCTATCCTACGTTTTGAAATCATTGGCATATTACTCGTATTACGGCTTATCCGCCTAGCCCTTCTTTTAGTCAGCAATTGGCGATTTTAAATAAAAAAACAAATTCTTAAGATTTATTATCATTAGTTTAAGTAAAGATTCGTTTAAAACCGTTCGGAATGAACACAGCGGAATTTGACTTGGTATTTTAAATTGGCAGTTCGAGATATCTCAAAAACCAGTCAGAACACATTAGAAGTGGAATTATTCTGCCATTAGAGACGAACACTTACACCTCCCACCTTATAACGAATGTATGAAGTATGAATATAAGAGCAGTTTTTGTGTCAAGATACACAACGTGACAGAAGCGTCGAGTGTAGTGTTTGTAAACATTTGCGACTTGAAGCAATCAGGTCAACGGCAATAATTTGTTTGGTTGCTGTTTGCGTACTATGTTTGATGATGACATGGTGAAATCTATACTATTCAAATGCGAGCTCCATACCTTTTATATTTGTTTATAACAAGTGCTTTCGGGTAGAAGCTTTAATGGATAAAATTTGAACAGTGTTGCTCTTAAATGCTTAGCTATTGTATAATATGGAAAGTTATGCAGTCTTGGGTGGTAAAATAGGCCCTCAGAGTACTATTTAACATGCATTGCTTAGCGGATTGAACTCATAATGAAGAATTAGCTATTCAAGCTCAATTTAAAATTCACTAATACATTTAGTTACAGTAAATCTCGTATCTTCGTTTTCGTTATTAGGGATTCCTTTTCAATATTAACCATTTTTGAATTCAGTGATGCCACCAGGGGCGCCACAACACCAGGGACGTCAGAAATGCATTACTGACCTCGGAGAAAACAATAGATCCGCTTCTTGAAGGACATTGCATCGTTTACACGTGTGGGGTAGAAAACTACGCGAGAACCGAATTGTGGACGAACGCTAGGTATACATACGGTATTGATGGATCCTGGTACATCGTGATGTGCGATGACGAAAATTAACCGCAAGGATTAAACCAAACAGTTCTTCAGAACATTCCCCATTATACAGATGGTATAATTCGCAGAGAAAGCTTACATCTCTCCTCAACTCAAGCTCTAGTCAAGCTTGGAATTATCAACAAGACGAATAGTTCGCAGTTGAATTTGGTTGAACGGATCCACTTGGCCAGCTGGGGCTCCGGCCCAAAGGTGGGAGCAGTACTCCATGTGCGGCCGAATTAAAGCCTTATAGAGCATTAGCCTGTGCTTAGGAGTGAAGTACTGCTTAGCTCTGTTGAGCACTCCCAGTTTTCTTGCAGCTAGTTTGGCCTTGCTAACCAAGTGGTACCGAAAATGAACTTCATTCGAAATGTCGACACCAAGGATCCCAATACTTTTAGAGATGTTAAAAGGAATGTTGTGGAACTGTGGTGCTATGACAGATGGGGCTTTTACGCAGTTAACGTGCAAACTTGTGTCTTCTTGGTCTACTTCTATTACTTCGCCCCAGTTGTTCGTGATACATTGATTGAACTATGATTTATTCTAATATAATAACAAAAAATTCGTTTACTGTTTTTTCTTACATAAAAGCATTGCAAAGTACATTTTTAGAAATGAGTTGTGGGCACCTCCGTCCCACATTCTATGTCTATGTATTTTATTATATATTTACACACACACTTATTTATTATATTATGTGTATTTTATCTACTACATACATACACACACATACATCACACATACATTCACACACGGGCGCACACACAGTCACGCAGACACACACTACACCGCGGGTTCGAACCTGGTGCGCTCTGGTGTTCTACGCGCGCCATATCGCCAGCTACGGCCAGCGACTCGCTGAACAGGTTACGGCGGCGCCTCGCCTCCCGCGCCCCTTCCACGGGCAGCGCGCGCTCGCGCCGGCAGTCATCGCCCGACAGCGTTAGTCAGCCTCCAACACACATCGCGCTCTTACGTGTCGCTCGGTCGCTTGACTACCACGCGCTAACCTAGTGCTTTCGCTGTGCCCTAAGTGCTGTTTTACGTTCTCTGTTAAGACTGCTTGTGCCTGTACTTTGTATCTATTCTATCACTCTCTCTCCTTCTTGTTTTATGGATTTTCTTGTGTCGCGTATCAGTGTAGTTGTACTGTATTTCTTTCGTGTTTCGTGTAATAAACGATTAACTGTATTGTGAGTTAACTTTATTGCGCACGCGCACCATCCGCCTACACTACCACACGCCCTATATCTTTTCCCATAACTGGTGACCCGACTGTGAATACGGAACAATGAGTGATAGTGACAATAGTAATAGTGAATTTAGTGACGACGAACAATTCGAGTCGTGCACGGATTCGCCATTATGCGCCGCCCGGGTGCAACACGGCCACGCCCTGGCAGCCATGCGTCGCGCATGCGCCCGCCGCGCACCTATTTGCCGCGCAATGGCGCAGCACATGCTTTGCGGCGCGACCTCCGCCGCAGCACCACCAGCAGCAAAAGCAGCAGCAGCAGCAACCAGCACCAGCGCAGACCTCAGAGTGCCACCATTCGATCTGGAGGATCCGGAGCTTTGGTTCGCACTTTTAGAGGCGCAGTTCGTGTCACATAATATATACACGGATCAACTAAGGTACAATTACGTATTAACCAACCTTACGATCGAGCAAGCGAAGACCGTGAGGGATATAATTATTAACCCTCCGGTCAACAATCAATATGAGCGCATCAAAGCCGAGCTCATCAGCCGACTCACCGCCTCTCACGCCAAGAGGATTGAGCACCTCCTCACGAACGAGGCAATCGGACAACGGACGCCGTCACAATTCCTGCGTCACCTGCAGGACCTGGCGGGTCCCTCTGTCTCCACGCAACTCATCCGCACCATCTGGTGCAGCCGTCTGCCGCATGCCGTGCAGGCAGTATTGTCCACACTGCCCACGGACACACTCGAGCAGCTGGGTGATATGGCGGACCGCCTGCAGGAGATATCTGCTCCCTGCCCGGTCGCCCCGCCCGCTGCTCCACTCCCGGACGTCGCCGCCACGCAGCTCAAGGAGCTAACCAGCATGGTCCAGCACCTGGCGCGTGAGGTTGATCAACACACCAATGCTCCGCGCCAGGCTACCACCAGTACCACGCACCGTCACCCGCCGCTACCGCGACGCGCGGTGCTGGTGACCACCAGCGCTCCGCGCCAGCCGTCGCCACAACGCACGCGCAATGCGCGCGGTCAGGTGACTCCCACCGTGCAACAGCAGCCAGCGGTAATGGCCACGGCTGAGTGCAGCGCCACAAAGGGACGTCTTTTTGTTACGGACCGTAATTCGCGTGTGCAATTCTTAGTGGATACGGGCAGCGATTTATGTGTTTACCCCATTTCGGCACTTAAAGACCGTCGATCAAAATCGAATTTTAAATTGAGTGCAGCTAACGGTAGCAATATCGATACTTACGGCGATGTCGAGTTAAAATTAAATTTAGGCTTAAGGCGCGATTTTGTATGGCGTTTCACCGTTGCGGACGTCACTAAAGCTATAATAGGTGTAGATTTTTTAAGTTTTTACAATTTAATAGTGGACGTCCGCAACCAACGCCTCGTAGACAATACGACAACATTATCTACATGTGCGACTATCGCAAAATCAAATGTATTTTCTGTAAAGGTAGCAACGGGCGACACGCGTTACCATAAACTACTGGATAAATTCCCCGAGTTAACGCGCCCTTCCGGCACCCATCGAACACCAAAGCACACCACTGTTCACCATATTCGCACCACACCCGGCCCACCCGTCTCTTGCTCACCACGTCGACTCGCAGCCGACAAACTCAAGATAGCTAGGACGGAATTCGAACTCATGCTCTCTAACGGCACCGCACGTCCTTCCGAGAGCCCGTGGGCTTCGCCGCTGCACCTTGCTCCTAAAAAGGATAACGGTTGGCGGCCCTGTGGTGATTACCGCATGCTGAACGCGCGGACGGTCCCCGACCGTTATCCTATAAAACACATCCACGACTTTGCCCATAATATAGCTGGTAACAAAGTCTTCAGCACCATCGACCTGGTAAAAGCCTACAACCAGATCCCGGTCTACGAGGAGGACATCGCGAAAACAGCCATAACAACACCTTTTGGTCTGTTTGAGTTCCCTTATATGACTTTTGGTCTCCGCAACGCAGGGCAGACATTCCAGAGGTTCGTGGATGAGATGACGCGCGGTCTAGATTTTTGTTACGCCTATCTAGACGACTTCCTGGTATTTTCAAAGAACGAAGCCGAGCATGAAGAGCACCTGCGTTTACTCTTCACTCGAATGCAGGAATATGGTATTCTGATAAATACATCGAAATGTGTTTTTGGTCACCGTGAGGTCACGTTCCTGGGCTATCGCATCTCAGAAGATGGTACGAAACCTCTGGAAGCCAAAGTACAGGCTATAAGGAAATTCCCCCCACCCAAGACCGTTAAGCAGCTGCGCCGTTTCTTGGGGATGGTTAATTTTTACCGGCGTTTCTTGCCTCACGCGGCCACCATCCAGGCCCCACTCAACGCCCTGCTAGCGGGCTCGGTGAAGGGGTCGCAGCCGGTACATCTTACTGGTGACTCTCTTTCAGCTTTTGATTAGTGTAAGGAGAGTCTTGCGAACGCTGCGCTATTGGCACACCCGGACTGCGATGCTCCATTGAGTTTAGTCACCGATGCGTCCGATGTAGCAATGGGTGCCGTAGTGCAGCAACTAAAAAATGGTAAGTGGCAGCCGCTTGCATTCTTCTCGCGCAACCTAACACCCGCGCAGCAGAAGTATTCGCCCTACGATCGCGAACTACTCGCGATCTACGAGAGCATAAAGTACTTCCGGCACTTGCTGGAAGCACGGCATTTCGCAGTCTACACTGACCATAAGCCGCTCAGTTTCGCTTTCCATGAACGGAAAGCCAACTGTTCGCCCCGTCAGTTCCGTCATTTAGACTTCATCTCGCAGTTCACGACCGACATCCGTCACATCTCCGGTAAGGATAATGTGGTGGCGGACACATTATCACGCGTCGATGAACTGCAGCTGCCAGTCGACTTCGATACACTCGCGGAGTCTCAAGCAGTGGACCAGGAGCTTCTTCAGTACCTCAGCGGAGAAACATCACTTCGCCTGAAGAAGCTCACCATCCCTGGCAGCAGTAGGGAAATTTACTGTGACGTCAGCACACCATCAGCACGGCCTTTTGTGCCACTATCACTACGTAAGCCGTTATTCGACAGTCTTCATGGTCTCAGCCACCCAGGTCCCAAGGCCACCGCCCAACTGTTGGCCGAGCGCTTCGTCTGGCCTGGGATGCGCAAAGACTGTCGAGAGTGGTCACAAAAATGCCTAGCGTGTCAGCGCGCCAAGGTGAGTCGCCACGTGTCAGCGCCGTTGGGCACGTTCGATTTACCTCGCGCTCGATTCGCCTTTATCCACGTGGACATTATAGGGCCCCTACCAACATCTGAGGGGTACCGCTACTGCTTGACCGCAGTGGACCGTTTTACGCGCTGGCCGGAAGTAACACCTTTGGTAGATATCACCGCGGAATCGGTCGGTAAGGCGTTGCTATCGTGGATATCCAGGTTTGGATGTCCAGCCGATATCGTTACCGACCGTGGGCGGCAGTTCGAATCCACGCTCTTCCAATACCTTGGAAGAATGATCGGATTCAAGCACCGCCGCACCACCGCCTACCATCCGGCCTGCAACGGCATGGTCGAGCGATTTCATCGCCAACTCAAAGCAGCAATAATGTGCCACGCGGATAGCAACTGGGTCGAGGCCTTGCCCTTTGTGCTCTTAGGCATCAGGTCATCTTTTAAAGAGGACCTTCAGTCCTCTTCCGCTGAGCTGGTCTACGGTGAGCCGCTCCGTCTGCCGGGAGAATTCTTCCAGGCGACCGCTCCCGAGACCACCGACCTCTCGGATTTCACCACCCGCCTAAGACACATAGCGGCAAAAATCCGACCCACACCTGCTGCACGTCACACGCAACAAAAATCCTTTGTTCAGAAGGAGCTCCATTCAGCGAGCCACGTCTTCTTACGAGACGACTCGACCCGAGGTTCCTTATCACCACCTTACACAGGTCCTCACAAAGTGGTCGAACGTAGGGACAAGACTTTCCGCATACTGGTTAGGGGCAGGGAGGTCACAGTAACGATAGACCGACTTAAACCGGCCTACCTACTCGTAGACCCATCACCCACCAATAATCCCATCCCTACTCCCAGGTTCCCTCCAGCTCCAGCGCCCACTCCTACACCGACTCCCGCTCCCTCACCTGATCCTCCACCTGCACGGTCGAAGTCCATAGTTCCGGAAGGCGGCAAAACAACAAGATCTGGCCGCCGAGTTCGTTTTCCGGACTACTATCGACCGTAGACCCGGTCTCTGGGGGGGAGTGATGTGGGCACCTCCGTCCCACATTCTATGTCTATGTAGTTTATTATATATTTACACACACACTTATTTATTATATTATGTGTATTTTATCTACTACATACATACACACACATACATCACACATACATTCACACACGGGCGCACACACAGTCACGCAGACACACACTACACCGCGGGTTCGAACCTGGTGCGCTCTGGTGTTCTACGCGCGCCATATCGCCAGCTACGGCCAGCGACTCGCTGAACAGGTTACGGCGGCGCCTCGCCTCCCGCGCCCCTTCCACGGGCAGCGCGCGCTCGCGCCGGCAGTCATCGCCCGACAGCGTTAGTCAGCCTCCAACACACATCGCGCTCTTACGTGTCGCTCGGTCGCTTGACTACCACGCGCTAACCTAGTGCTTTCGCTGTGCCCTAAGTGCTATTTTACGTTCTCTGTTAAGACTGCTTGTGCCTGTACTTTGTATCTATTCTATCACTCTCTCTCCTTCTTGTTTTATGGATTTTCTTGTGTCGCGTATCAGTGTAGTTGTACTGTATTTCTTTCGTGTTTCGTGTAATAAACGATTAACTGTATTGTGAGTTAACTTTATTGCGCACGCGCACCATCCGCCTACACTACCACACGCGCTATACTTATCTCCATAGAGTGATTGATTTGACTTAACATTCAAAAACTTCAATTTTAATCAACATTAAATAATTAAGTAAAGGTATATTAAAGGTATATTTGTATACTTAACTTTAGTTGTCCTTAAACTGACTTTGAGAGAAAATTTTGTGATTCGGTACTAAGGAGCGATTTAAATGACCATTAAATGACTCTGAGTTGGGGCGTAAAACCGTTGAAATAGCGCAAATATTATCACATGTTTAGGCAAAAGTCAACCAGAAAAGCCCTGTCTTACAGGCTGTGTCGATAATATCGACATTAGTCAACCCTGTTTGCTAGAACCCTGCTCGCTGATTGGTAAAACACCTTGTCTTCGTTCATTGTTGATTTTGTTACCCCACAAATTGAGTTTGGGGCTTATCTGATTCGTTACATGTTTGATGGTGATAAATAAACTTCACTCGTATGAGGTAATCCTGTTGCATTGAGTTGCAATTTTTTATGCTGTTTGTGAAGAAATTTTAGAGTACTCATACAGGATATTATGATCCATTTACTGATAGCGATATATAAAAAAAAATTGTATGGAGAATATTATACATACAAGTGTTACAAAATTACACATTTGCTTTTTTTTCGCATTTTACTAATACCTACTTAGTTTTCATCTACGTATAGGTGGGTCACTTTGTAATAAGTATATGTACATACATATATCTACATATTATTATATTAGAATTATTTGTTTTTGCTCTCATAAGTAATATTAAACACATCACAACATAATTCTTCCAAAGGGAACCTATGCCTATAATACCTATATAAATTTCATTCACATTCAATATATCTATAGTTGCGTATTACTAACACCACCTAACGGAAGGATAATGTGATGTTTAAATTTCTTCGCAAAAAGGTAACAAAAAATATCGATGATAATAAATTCATCCCATCCCTAGTGGCCATTATTTTTATGAGGTAAAAGAAAAACACATCAGGGAGGTATGTTTTGACCTGGAAGTAAAAAATAACAGCAAAATGACGGGTGTAGTCCGGGCGAAAGGACGCGTGGGAAATTTCACATACAGTACAGTCGGTGAGAAAATAGTGCTGTCGATGTTAGTTGCACACGGGGGGTTAGATAAATTTACGCGATCGGAGAATGACGTGTAAGAACAAATATAAGCTCAGGTTCGGCCCTGTGTGGAGTATTGTTCTCACATTTGGGCAGATGCAGCCAAATGTCACCTTTCTGCCTTGGATTCGATGGAGAGGCGTGCGAAGAGGCTTGTTTGTGACACAGATCTGGATGACACCAATCTGCAAAATCTCCATCACAGGCGCAGAGTAGCTAGCCTCTCGGTTTTCTATAGGGCACATTTTGGAGTGGGCGCAAGAATTATTTGAATTATTTCCCCCTTCCCCGTTCCTCCATTGAATAACACGACGCACAGCACCTGCTGTGTAGATACCTATCCACCCTTTCATCGTTAAAATCCCACCTGTACGGACGACGCGGTTTGCATCGTCATTCATTATGCGCACCGCGAAGGATTCGAATAGCTTGCATGCGTCTGCGTTCCCTCTCACCTATGACTTGGATGTCTTCAAGAAAAGAGTAAATAGGCTTTTATTAAGCTCATCATCCTGGTCCACGTCTCCACTTACCATCAGATGGGATTGTGTTCAACCATTAACTTATTTTGAGTAAAAAAAACTATAAAAAATATATACCAAAATATTAACTGTTTAGAAGAGATTGTTCTGGGCTTTATGGATCCAATTGAGTTCCACTCTCTTTTTGTGGCTGTCCCGAACATATTAGATTTCGTCAAATATCCAAATATTCAAAGTGCTGAGGAGTTGATTTCGCCATTTAATCCTCGATGGTAAAGCGCCTTTCCATAACTGAGGTAGAAGCAAATAACTACATGTATAATTTTATTTTAAACATACATAAAATACTCGTAATTTTGAATTTGAATTCTGACGGTTCCAATTATGTTCGGCCATTGAACCCGATGAAATGGTTCAATACGTCATTATTATTTAAACAGAAAAACTACACACCCCTCACATTACCTCATACGTAATCGAAATAAACCTTAAAAAATCCATTAAATGTCACGCAACATTCACATAAATAATGACTATTATGTACCATTAATCTGTCATTAACCTGTCTGGATTTCGTCATTTTTTGCGTCTGCTACTTAAAACTTTTGGATAATAAAGGGAAATCTATTTTGAGGCTTTAATAAGGCTTCCATATTGAGCCCAAGGTCACCTTCCGCTGGTGATACTAACGGCATACAATGACTATTGGAAATTGGAGGTCGATAGACTTGTACCACCTAGTCAATCAGACGCGATGGTACTTATGAATGGTATAAGGGTTTTTCAAGTACCTGGTTAGCTATTCACTGCTTTATAGTAAATATTTGTGACAGAATAAAAAATAAATATTTATTATACCACATGATTAAAACATTTTAATTTGAAGGTTGAGTTTAATGATTTCTTGCCACAACAGACAGTGAATACTAGTGCCGGGATATAAGGGAACAAGTATTTATTAAAGACTACTGCTCTGCACCCGGCTTTGCCCGTGTTTTCCAGGATAAAACCGTACCCTAAGTCTTAATGCATATCATGCTCTACTTGTGTACTAAACATAAAATCCGTTCATAACTTTTTGCATAAAAGAGTACCTACGTCCATGCAAACTTTCACATGAATTTATTTTAATAATAGGAAGTTTAACTTTTTTCATTAAAACTAATACCAATTACTTACCAACTCACATGCCGACGTCAATACGATGGTCACACATCAGCTGTTTGCGTGTCGCCGCGACCTAATCCCGCGTAATAGGAAATAAAGAAAATTGTACGTCGCGTGTTTTTAAGTGAGCAACACGCGCTGTGATTAATTCCCAACGAAAGCCGCGGCTCGATGTAGGCCGGATCAATCGAACGCGCGACACAGGGCTGGGACGTTCAGCGAACACAGCGGTACACAATACTCACACCTAAGGTGCTGTCTGTTAGGACGACTGTCCACAATCAACCATTTAATTTGGTTTGAAAAAAGGATTACATAAGTCGCAACTACATAATCACCTCACTAATATAAATCATGAAAATCGTTTACAAAAAATTATATTTCTGGCGACTGAGCAAAAAAGTCGATCCTGAACTGCACCGGAACTACATTGGTGGCGGGCAGATCCTAATTCTGATGTTTCTACATTTAAAAATTTGCATATTTTTCATATCAAATTCATATCATTATCAAATTCCAAATTAATGTTATTTATTGGCGAGTAAACATTGATAAACATTACAATACTTTTTGCTTCTATTGCCATTAAAATATAAGTTTCAAGTTTACGCGGCTTGTCGAATAAAGTTGGTATGAAATTGTAAATAATAATCTAACAAATATTTCGTGAAGTAACTGTGCTGACCACCAATGCTGTACCAATAATGATGGCTGGATTGTAACTCTCTATTCGAGAAAAATAATTATATACAACATGCTTGTGTAATGAACTCTACAGCCGTATGTACATAATTGTAAACCCTATGCCCTTTTGTAGTCTGCAGCGGAATTCCTCAAAAAGGTCAGCACGAACCAAACTCTTTTATTGTTTCGTCCGAAAGGGGATTATGTAACTGTGCGGACTAACTTTAGTTTTATTACACGATCTGTTTTGATTATAAACACATGTTTCGATAAACCAGAAAACAGTGCGTTTTCGGTGTGAATTGTTGCGCGCTTGTTTAAACAAATGCGGAGGAATCTGGTTGGTTGTGGGAAAACATATGGAAATAGATTGCTTTTGTAAAAGTATAAATAATGCTAAATGATTTGAGATTACATGATTTTAAACTTAACTCATCGCGGACTGAAAACATTTTTAGTATAATACGGGTACTCACGATATATACCGTGAGAGTTTCCCCGCGCCACCGCAGTCTAGCCGTGACAATGATCCCTGTAACTTGGTCGAAATATCGGCATATAAAATAAAATATATATCGTGAGTACCCGTATTATACTAAAAATGATTTGAGATTAATATCACTGAATGCAACATTGTATTTGACACTGGGGTGGCGCTCTAAGGTTGAGATCTACATTATGTATATTTATGCATATATTGGAGCGCTCATAGCCCTGCGGCTTGCGTCGATCCTAAGTGATCGACGAAGTTAAGCAACAGCGGGCGCGGTCGGTAGTTGGATGGGTGACCGCTAGTGGCAAAAAATTCTTGAGCGTTTCCGTGCTTCGGAGGGCACGTAAAGCAGTCGGTCCCGGTTGTTATCATATGATAACAGTCGTTAAGCCATGTCGGAGGCCCTCGGGGCGGTTTGAAAACTTCCGACAACCGGGTTGGCCACTAACCCCTCCACCAATCCGCACTGGAGCAGCGTGGTGGAGTATGCTCTAGGCCTCCTCAAGAGGAGAGACCCGTGCTCAGTAGTGGGCCATTAATGGGTTGAAGCCTATGCATATACATAATGTAGATCTCAACCTTAGTCTTTGCTCAGACAACATAATACGAATGTACCGAGACTGATACTTTGTTCATATGAAAATTAAAACTCATATAAAACGGCTAACGTTAAGGTCGATTAAGTGCCATTATTTCTGTTCGGATAATTTTAAGCCTGAGCAAAGCCTACCTGTTCTATGGCAAAATGATATTTTTTAACAATATTTTTATACTGTTACATAACTTAATATTACATTGTTCCGTGGCCACTGTTTGCTATTTGTTTTCTGTTTCGTCTTTTTACTAACACGTTCACGTGCTTCATCAGAACGGTTGTGTCAACGACAATGGTTCTACCAAATAAAACGCTTTGTGGATTGTGCTAAGGTTTAAATTAATTTGTTTGATTTGCCAACGGTAAACTAATCTGTCACTGCTGCTGACATTTGGTAAACAACCTAAATTAGAATTTCGTTACTGACGTAGTGCTAATTTACTGCCGCGTTTGTCATCAGATTCAAATAAAGAACTATAGTGGGTTGAATAAAGAATACATTTTAAATTGTAATAAACTTTAAGAAATCTGGTAGGGCAACGCTCATATCTGTAATAGAGTAAGGGGGTTTGCCGTATCCAATTTCATAAAGTCTGGTAATCGTACAATACTTAAACATTTACGAATATTGTGTTATCGTCGGTCGTTGATCCTAATAAATCTTTTTAACCAACTTCAAAAAAGGAGTAGGTATTCAATTCTACTGTATTTTTAATGTTTCTTACCTCAGAATTTTCGACTGGGTGAACCGACTTTGATGATTTTTTTAATCAAAAGCTGGTGTTTGTGGCCGGGCCCACTTAAATTTAAGCGAGATCTGACGAGTATTTTTTGAGTTATAACTAATTTTGAAGTCGGTTATTTTTTAATCAAGAATTATGTTCCTCTGAAGAAGTAAATTATATGTATTATCCATGTGGATCAACCAATTTATTGAGAGTTTTAAATCTATCACAGTATATTGATGTTTTTGTATTATACCTAGAAACCTTGATAAAAATCTCCTGAAATGAAAATATTTTATGTTTGGTACAATAGATTATTCAAAACAACAGATAAAAAAGTACAAAATATATTAATTGAAAAGAAACAAACGCTATGCTTTAGAACAACATGTAATATTATTTTGCTTTACACCTGCGAAAGCAATAACTAAATTTTAATACAAAAAATAACTCCTAACATACTAAATACTTTTGAACGTTGTTACACAGCTTACCCATAATTCACAAAACCACAAGTGTATTAAATAGTACGTGTATTTTCAGTCTCCTATTTAAAAGTGCAACCTGGATTTTCAGCGTGAAAAGTCAATTCCAAAGCACTAAAACAGAAACCAATATTGTACCCGACGAATATCAGCAAAGAATGTCAAAACTTGGCGAACTAGAGATGTCGTTGGTAGTTTTCGCACAACTTTTAATAAATTCTCCGCCCGCTTTCGACTTTTTATGAGTGTGAAGCATAAAGAAATATAACAGAGGTACTTTCAGATGTATGCTACGTGTAACAGCGGGCGTAATTTTTTAAACTTTTTTTATAAACAGAAACTAATCAAAAAATTCCAAGTGTATATCTCATGACTGTGGTCAATAATTAACTCACCTTTACATCGGTCAACTCCACTTAACATGGACAATTACCTTGATCATGCTTCTTTTTCTTCTCTCTTTTTTTGGGTGGCAACGCATAATGTCTATGGGCGAAGATAACTACTTACCATCAGATGGACCGTAAGCTCGTTTTTCGGCTATTTCCATAAATGTCCTGCATACTGCAACTACTTTTGCTGACCGTACCTACACCATTACTATGTATTATAATATTTCTCAATTCCCGACTTTCCGCTAACAGTAACGACTCGCATATTGTCTGTACCGTCACAACTCGTAGGGGAAGAAAAAGAAACGAGCTCCTTGGTTCTCAACCTGCCATTCATATGCGGTTATAAATTAGTAAGTTGTAATGTGACGAAGCCACTTAAAGTTCTGCTAGCGTTGTTAGTTTTTCTACTTTGTATTGTTTGAAAATATACGAGTAAGTTTATTCAGGTCTTTTGTATGACTTGTTCTTTATTTATTATTGTTTCATTGTGAAACGTTACAGGCGTTGACATGTTGTAAAACACGTCTAAAATCGACTGTGAAATATATTTTACGTGAATAGGTGGAAGTAGATAATCTATAATAGATTCAATAATAATACAGGTAGTTTCTCTTGGCTGGCAACATTGCAGCGATGTTTTATCACCGACTTCTGAAAAAAAAGTATGTATTATAATATCCTAAGTGTAGTGTTAGTATTTGGATATTTAAAATTAAAAAGCTACATTAAATTCAATTCCAATAAATTAAATCAAAATTAAAACAAAATAATGTCAGTTTAACTGAAAATTAGATGATGAAGAATGAAAAGTTCTCGATTACTGATTATTTAGTCGTATTAATCAATAGGATTCATTTTAAATTATAACGAACGTTTTTTATTAAATTCACGGAGACAAAAAAGTATTAGGGCACACGCATACTGAATCGATGTTTCTACGTACTCGTAAGCGAATAATGTTACATCCATCCATCCATTCATCAGCTCTTAGAGGTCCACTACAGACTGGACAAAGGCCTCCACTAACATGCGCCTCTCAGATCGGTCCTGAGTCTTCTGAATCCAGCGGATACCCGCTGTCTTCTTTAGGTCTTCGGTCAACCTGGATGGAGGCGTCTTGTGCTCCTTTTATCGAGGCGTGGTCTCCATTCGAGGACCTTACATAATAATAATATTCATATTTTAAATTATTATATTGTTACATTTTAATAATATAATATCATTAATCATCAGCGTCACATTTTCTAGCGTTATCATTATCGATTATAAAACAATTCATAACAGATAAAATTTCTAAGTCAAAAATTAGACACTGCACCACTGAAAAAGGCAACCTAGACAGAACTGCGTCTATAGCAAGTCAGCAAGCGTTCCCGACGCGCCATGCGCTTTCATATGAGGTTATAAATTACCAACTTAATGTGACAGCGCCATTTAAAGTTTTTAATGACACACTCGCGCTTTACTCTCCCAGTCGCAGTGAGTTTTTCCCAGTTTTATTCTGTTTATTGTGAGGTCTTAATTATGAAGAAGTTTTAAACTGCACGGCAAGGATTAATGATTCGTCATATTTTATTTTAATATTAGACTAGCTGTCCGCGGATTTTCCCGCGTTTCAGGGATAATAAGTATGTACCCTATGTTATTGCAAATCATGATTTACTTGTTAGCAAAGTTTCATGAAAATCTGTTAAGCAGTTTTTACGGGAAAGAGCAACAAACATACATAAAAACTTTCACATTTATAATAATACTAGCTGCCCCGGCAGACCTTGTTTTGCAACATATAAACTTTGATCCCGTATTTCAGCCCCTTGAAAAATGCTTCCTTAGTGAATGCCTACGTCATAAGAGAATACGTGTGCAAAATATTAAGCTTCTAGTCCTAAGGGTTTGGCGTGTGCGTTGATACAGTCAATCAGTCAATCACTTTTGCCTTTTATTAATACAGATTACGTGTTTACTATCCTATAGCTAGGTTCTAGATGCGGGTATGAGCAATGCAATAATAATAGAATTAGCTAAGAATAGTCGGCCATTATCCGTATAATCCCACACAAGGAGTCCACTTACTGCAAGCCGTATTGTGTTTGTATTGTCGGGCTCAGAACGGATTCTCATTGGGCGTTGTGTGTCGTGTCCGCCATTCATTGAGCTCTCTTCTTGTTTATAAGATACATTAGGATAAAATTAATTGATAATGGACATGGAGGGGCTGTAAGGGAAGTGTTTAGTAATGTCCGATACATTACTATAAACATCGTGAAAAGATCACTGTAATAAGGAGTAAAGTCATTTCAGACTTGTTTTAAAGAAGTATTTATAGAATTTTTTCAATCATAACTATCATAACTCATTGTAACATAATTATATAGACCAAATAAGACCAGATTACTGATTGTGACTTTAACGTGACCAAATTCTATAGCGTTGCGTCAGTTTCTATGATCCCTTAGGCATCATCAGACCAGACTTCAAAAATTCTTGAGCGCTTCCTTGTTTCGGAAGGCACGTAAAATCGTCGGTCCTGGTTGTTATCGTAAGATAACATAAACCATGTCGGAGACCAGCATGAATACTTCCGACATTTGGGTTGGCCACTAACCCCTCCATCAACCATCCACACTGGAGCAACTTGGTGTATGCTTTATGTCTACTCAATAGAAGAGACCCGTGCTTATTAGGCAACCATTAATGGTTTGAAGCCATACAGTTTGTTAAAAATTTGAATTACTCACAATGTAATGAAATGAAATGAAATAATCTTTTATTCATGTAGGTATCACTGATACTCTTATGCACGTCATTTTTTTTAATCTACCAGCTTTTCGGAAAGGTGCTTTGTCATGGAGGAAAAGAAAAGCCGTAAAGAAACTCCTCAGCACATCTTTTAAAAATAAAACTTATATCTATTACAAAAATAGGTATTCTCTAACCTGTGCAGAACTGGTTGCCTAGCTAGTCATTTCCAAACATCCTTGTCATTTAAATATTCATTTATGCTATAGTAGCCCTTGCCTAAGAGCTGAGCCTGAGCCTATGAGCTGAACGTTTCTTAAAAGATTCCACCGGTAAGTCATGTATTTGTTTTGGGACTTTATTATAAAATTTTATACCTAGTTCCATAAAAGAACGTTGCACTTTAGAAAGACGGTACGAAGAGGTAGCCAATTAATGCATCCTTCTTATTTGACGATTAATATAACCTAGTCCTAATATGGGATAGTCCTAATATGGGTTATATAAAGTAAGTTAATATAACCCATATTAGAACCGTTCCAGACAACACAGACCCTAATTTAGCACATCATTGCTTCGTAATTAATAAGACCGTAAAATAATAACACTACTCTGGCAACTTCAGATAGAACAATAGGGTCACTAATGTTTAGGCTTTCGTATTATTCAAAAGGTTTCAAGGTAAGTATACTGTTCGGAGAACAATATGTATTGTCAGGCTCAAACGTCACATTTCAAAAAGCAAACTACAATAATGGTTTTGTAATAATAGTAGTACTTAAATATGTATGGAAAATCAGAAACTGCGTTGGTGGTTGAGCATGTAGGCAAGTAAGGAATAGTTATATTTACAATATTTGTTGGAAATTTGTCCGATCTATGCGTCAAATTATTTCACATTCAATCTATTACGAATTAAGCTCTACATCATAGTCTATGTCTGTGCTGTACGTTAATTAGATAAATATAATAAGCCCACTTATTTTATTTTCAAAATAATCATTCGAGGACGTTTCCTTCTCGGGCAATTGTTGTAAAAAAGGCAGCGACACTTTTCATGATGACTTCTACTCATTTAACAACAATAATAAACAAATTAAGCCGACTTATTTTACAGCAAGCTTAATGTGACGTATTACTGCCAGCGTTCTATATAAAACTCACAATCAGTGCTGAAGTTTGTTCATGATAGTAATGCGAATAAACAGCGCTCTTGCTCTTTATGTGCAAATAGTTTGGAGAGATGATAACACGGCATAATGGCGCTAGCGTTTGTTTCCGCGGATTTGGATGAACTACTGTCTGTATTATATTATTGTGGAATAGCATCTAATATGAATGTTTATTACTGCTTTGGAGTTAATAATAATAAATGGTTATTTGCTTATTCTTGAGACTCAAAAATGACCAAGCTTCAATAAAGACGGGCTAAAATACATGATGATTGTGCTATTATCCTACTTATAGTATCAGGCCATGCCTATTAGAAAAATGCATCATTACATTTTTTTTATTTTTTTTTACACTTTATTGCACATCAAATTTACAAAGTTAGAAAATGTTTACAATGTTAATATGATTTGTGCCCAAAAACAGCAGGATGTAAAATTTCAACTAGTAAAGATAACAGGTTACTCTAATAAGAACCGTTTAATCAATCCGTTTAACCGAATTCAACGGCGAGCCATTCGTCTTGTCGACGATCCCAAGCTTACAGATGGACTAGAGTCGCTTGAGTTGAGGAGAGATGTATGCTCTCTCTGTGTATTCTACCGTCTGTATAATGGGGAATATTCTGAAGAACTGTTTGGTTTAATCCCTGCGGTTAAATTTCGTCACCGTATATCATGGTGTACCAGGTTCCATCAACACCACCTGGATACCTGGCGTTCGTCCACAGTACGGTTCTCGCGTAGTTTTCTACCCCGCACGTATAAACTGTGGAACAAACTTCCTGCATCGGTGTTCCCTCCAAACTATGACATCGGGTCCTTCAAGAAGCCAATATACCCGATATTGTTTTCTTCGCGGCCGGCAATGCATTGGCAATGCACCCCTGGTGTTACTAATGTCCATGGGCGGCGGTGATCACTTACCATCAGGTGACCCGTTTGCTCGTTTGCCGTTTGATTTAGTCGTCCAAGTAAGCACATCTTCACTCTTCAAACGCTATTGTATGATTGTCTCATATCTGGTACGATAGAATGTAATACTAATAGGTAAACATATGTACATATTTAGTTAATCACCTGGAATTTTTATGAGCTGGAAATGATTACTTTATGTACAGTCGACAAAGGAATTGAGTATACAGGGCATGATTCTAAAACCTTCTGTAATTATTGATATTACAGATTTTTTGTGTTATTATCGACGTAAAGTTATACCTGTATACGTAAGTTATGATATAACATTGATAATAACGTAAACAATACGTAATATTAAACATTATAGAGGGTTTTAGAATCATGCCCTATATACTTAATTCTTTTGTCGACTGTACTTCGCCTTGCTTGAAGTTGGCGAATAACTGGGTTATGAATAAATGCATAATTCAAGCGCTTGAAAAAGTACTAACATTCAGAAATCTTAAGAAAATTGTATGCAGCTATAAATCCAGCGCCGATGGAGAAAGGGACTATTTGCAGATATTATGTTTATAATTATTTACCTGAGAAGTATTCATTAATATCTTACTTTTAGTTTTTAAAAGTGATTATTTGGTCGAAGAGAATGTATATGTGTAGTTTGTGTATATGTATATGTATATGTATATGTGTATCTTACTTCTTACTAATATTTTAATGTGAAAGTTTGTGAAGATTTTGTTTCTCTTTCATGCAAAAACTACTGAACCGATTTTCATGAAATTTAGCACATAGGTAGACCATGACCTGGAATAACTAAAAAGATACTATTATCCTAGAAAATAAGGGCAAAGCCGTGGGTTGAGTAAGAGTAGTTACATTATAACTTTAAAAATTCTGAGGTTAAAATACCAAATCCGTATTTATAATACCTACAGTCAATCATGCCTCTGATAGCTGTTATAATTACTTTAAATATTTAATAAAATGTTATTTTACGACGATAATAAATGCATTAAAATTTTATTTCTCCCAACGACAGAGCATTGTTTAAAAACTTGAAACGGTTAAACGCCATTTTGATTCTAGTGGGAGAAACTCGACCTATATATTCGACCTGATTTTCAACAAAGATATAATGAAATAAGTACAGGTTTCTTTTTGACTTTACTGATTGTTTGTTAAAACGTATCTTTTTAATTGATTTTAAGAATACTTTGGACATCGACTACCTATTGTGCCATTGTTTTTAATATTCACTTCAAATCATCAGCAGACTGTAAGGCATCAGTTTTTTCTCGTATTGCAATACTGTTCCATGCTGCTCCATTGCGGCATACAAAGCCAACTCTTATAATGTCAGAAGATATATATACCTCGTCAAAACATACGAAAATATACTAACTCCTCTCAAGTTAATACATTTTATTGTGATGTAGCATACCTAATTTCTGTATCCTCCCTCAACATCATCTTACTACCCATTGTATGGTAGATAATGTCCTGTTTTAAATCCATCCCATATCTACAGTTTATGTATCATACAAATAGAATATATTACATATTTTCAAATAGTATTTATTGTTATTTTATTTGTTTCAGGTAATCCATGTTACTGTCGAGACTCTTCCGTTGCAAAGGTAAAGATTTTATCAATTACATGCTAACAAATTTTTCTCATATTTAAATAACCGCATAGTCAAATTACCAGACAAGTATCTTCCTATCCCTATTACTAGACACTCACTCACGATCGTAAAGCTAATGCATACACTGATATCTTATAACGCCTGAAACCCCAGTGTATCCCGGGAAATTTGAGTGATAATAAAATTTAAGTATGAATTATTACTCACGCCATAAGGTCTGAGGTTTCATAAATCTTCTCCATTTACGCTCAAAGAGATGTTCTCACTGACAAACTCACCTCTGAGAGATGGAAGTTATTTGTCACGGATGTAGAGTGCGAACTACGGTTAGGTATATCCCGTGACTAGTTATTCGAGTTGTGATGCCACAAAGACGCTTCGGATACGCTTCAGTACTAAGTTTGAGTTTGAGAACTTGAATGATTAGATGAAGGAATTAGTTACGTGTTTCCTTGAAGTAGGTATCTTGTTTTGTCGTCCAATGTAGGTATACTTATATTGAGTAAGAAAGTATTATAACTTTGTAATCAGATTTTGTATCTTCGTAGCTAATAGTAGGAATAACAGATTTATATTACAGCTATTATAGTTAGAAACGATAATAGTTGAAAGGTATTGTGAAATAATTATTTAACTAAATAAATGTGCTCCATCACATTAAAATATAACCTTACAGACGATCCGTAGAGCCGACATTAAATATTTAGCGGAAGCCTATTCTCTTGTCTTAATTGCTCATGACTGCTTAATTCATAAGTCCATCCGAGCAATAATACATGGAATTTAATTAGAGAAGTATAATAAAATGAGTTTGTGAGCAATTCCTTATAAGTACTGAAAGTTTCCAACTCAATACTGTATTGAATACAAAAGACTCTCTGTAAAACCTTTGCGTAACAACCGTAAAAGATAAGTTAATAATATCCTTTTTTATCTTTTATTGGTCCGGAATATCGGTTGTATTCAACCCGCAAAATTCCTAAACACGCCTAATTGAAAAACAGTCTGGAATCGAATCAGAGCGTCGGGAGTTTCCAAGTTTTTATTCCATTGGAATTCCATGAACGGACCACCGCCGATTGTTTCCTTCAGCTCAACTTCGTTTTTCCTTTTGAACCGACGTTCGGTTAATGCTTGCTTTGTGTCCAATAACTGCATTATTTCAATACGCTTTTGGAGTTATTTTTGTTTTGCAATTGTGATTTTTTACGTAAATAGCCAACAAAAGAGCTGACGAACTAACTCGTGGTCCAAAACCATTAGCGATACGTTTTCGGCCAAGAAAAAAATAGAAAAAAAGAACTATAGAAGTCGCAGTATCTAGATGCATTCATTGACATATTGAGTGCTCACTCGCACTTAGGTCTTAGGTCTAAGTGTGAGTGAATGCGCAATATGTCAACGAGTGCAGTGAGATATGGCGAATACTATAGCATATAGCTTAAGTACATTATTTAATAAATAAACATACCTAACAATTAAATAATACTAAGGTGGGCGTAATTTTAATATAATTATTTGGCAGTAAAAAAACATTTACGAGTACTTACTCGTAAATGTACTTACTCATAAATAACGTAACTACTCTGTTAACAGTGTACTAACATTTAGCTCTTACATTATCTTCACGTCTGGCGCTAGTTGTTAAGAGATAATAAGAAAAAAATTTAATTCCTAAGTATTTAGGAAATTCCGAATATTTTTCAACAAAATTACAATGCATATTTTAGTTTGTCACACGGGGAAGTTGTGCCAAGTTTTTGTTACAAGGAAGTGGAAAAATTGTACTTAGCATTTTGAAATTAAATAAGAATGATGAGGCTGCTACTACAGTGACAGACTCAGAGTGTAATCGTCACTGTCCGTGGTTTTGAATCCTGCTTAATTTTGCACGTAAACATAAGTTTTTTTCGTATGTTTTCCAATCGTGTGATTGCCATAATCATGCTCGTGAGATCTAGTGTCCATTAGAAGCTGATTATATAGTACCCTTTTAAAATTCTGTAGCCTATCGAAATCTCCCCCATACTGCTCTTATTCTGATCTATGGCCAATCCATGCGTTGGAAAACTAAACGACAGTTACCTATTTAACTATACGGAATGGCTCAACGTGTCCTGTAATACTGGAAACTACATTTGCAGTAATATTTCTAAATACCGTGCGCGATATTTCTTACCTCGGTCGATTACTTTCAATTGACACAAGGGCTACGAGCGATTCAATATAATCAGTTAGCGATTCTCATTCTTCTCGTAGTTCGTTTAGTTAGAGCCTCCCAAAGGCCTTTGATGTACTCTGTCTTTGTACAATTCTTTGACGGTGCCCGTCGATCCCAGCTGTTTACTTCCGCTAACGAGATTGCTTTTTGTTTCGTCCTACAATAGTTTCGATGTGTGAGGTGGTTTAAACATTAATTTGTGTGGCAGTTTATTTTAGACTCAACGACGTAAATTTATGTAGATTTTCAGGACCATAATTACTCGTAATTCTCTGCTGAATTTTCACCTCAAATCAGTACTCTGGTTACGTAATTAAAAGCAAAGCAAAGCAAAGCAACAACCCATAATTCTCCCACTGCTGGGCTCGGGGTCTCCTCTCACAATGTGAGGGGTACAGGCCATAGCCATGCAGGCATGTGAGGGCTACCACGCTGGCCAAGTGCGGATTGGTAGACTTCACACACCTTTGAGAACATTATGGAGAACTCTCCGGTGTGCAAGGTTTCCTCACGATGTTTTTCCTTCACCGAAGCAAGTGATAATTAACTTGTAATACACACATAATATTTGAAAATTAGAGGTGCGTGCCAGGATTTGAACCCGGGCCCCCGCGTTCGGGAGACCAACGTTCTAACCACTAGGCTATCACTGCATTAAAGATCCCACGTAATTAAAGATCCCATAAAATTTCATTACAGAGTTGTAAATACATATGTATTTAAAATAATGATTGCGTTTTATCTAAATAAGACGATTGAGTTAGTATTTATTATCTCTGCGAACTAAATTAGATCGGTTCAATTCCAGCAAGATAGACATTATCTTATTAAAATTCTTGAGCGTTTCCGTGCTTCGAAGGGCACGTAAAGCCATCAGTCCCGGTTGTTATCGTAAGATAACAGTCGTTAAGCCATGTCGGAGGCCCTCGGACGGTTTAGAAACTTCCGACACTCGGGTTGGCCACTAATCCCTCCACCAATCCGCACTGGAGCAGCGTGGTGAAGTATGCTCTAGGCCTCCTCAAGAGGAGAGACCCGTGCCCAGTAGTAGGCCATTAATGGGTTAAAGCCAGACATTATCCTGGCAGGATCAAACAGCGAGCTATGGAGAGAGCTTTTCTCGGTATTTCTCTACGAGATCGCGTCAGAAATGATGAAATCCGTAGACGAACTTGGATAACTGACATAGATAAAAGAATAAGCCGGCTAAAGTGGCAATGAGCTGGTCACATAATTCGAAGAACCGATAAACGTTGGGGAAGAAAGGTCCTCGAATAGCGCCCGCGTCTCGGAAAACGGAGTATAGGACTGACGACCTGAAGAAGACAGCGGGCATCCGCTGGATTCAGAAGGCTCAGTTCCGGTCAGAGTGGTGCACGTTAGGGGAGGCCTGTGTCCAGCAATGGACCTCCAAGAACTGATGGATGGATAGACATTTTTTTACTCAAACTTGTGTGTTTTATTAGTGGTGTTTCATTCATATTTTCGGTATCAAGAAGTAGGCAAGAGCATGTGCATTTATTAATTTTCCAGTTATTAAATTTCATTGAAATCATTGTACTCGTATAAATTTGAGCATACTCGTTAATGAAACTGATAACAGAACGAGTAACACAAGATTATGAATTAAAGTATTAAAGTCCACTCCTCAACTAACAAACTTCTAAAACTAAGATAGAACAACGTCTACTTATTATTGCCGTATTAAGGTCGTAGCCCATCTATACGACACCGCTTCCACCCAACCAAAGTATGAGAATTCACATATAAACTTTAAATCGTGCTCTGTAGGTGCTCTTTACAGTAACAACAAAAATCATCAGCCCGCGCGCGGGAAACAAGCTTACCGCAACCTTGCCACTCAATAGTTGCATCTACTGAGCACGATTTAAAGTTTATATTTGAATTCTCATACTTTGGTTGGGTGGGAGCGGTGTCGTGTAGATGAGCTACCACCTTTATTCATTATAGAAACTCAAGCTGAACTGTTTCCAGTAAAAATGCTGCTCATCTTTCCCTGGCTGTTATTACATGCTGTTACCGGTATGCTTTCGAAGTTTTCATCACATACTGAAGTTTGTTTCAAAAATCTAGGGAAACTTGTCTAGAACAGGCTTTGTAAGACAAGCAAACTTTATATGATGTTCTGAGATTAATATGCGCGGTAATTTAAGTAGAAATTCGAGTTGAAATTTTAGTTTCGAAGTTGGGATAACGTGATTTTGTACTGTTACGCTGCTTATACGCATACATATTGCAATCCAATAGGTTATTTGTATGAAGGGATAATTATTTACGAGATGCCCATCGGCTTGTTTATCAACAGTTGGAATTAAAAGGAGACCTGCTTAAGAGCTACCACCACCATTATATTTCATTAGCACAAAAGCAGCATAGTAGTAATCCCTTATTTTCTTCTCTCAACTATGTCCTTCTCGATTGTTATAAGTTGTCCCTTATTTTCCCCCAACTATGTTCTTCTTGATTCTTGTAAGATATCCCTCATTTTCTTCTCCCAACTAAGTCCTTCTAAATTTATATAAGTAACCCCTTCTTTTTTTCTTATAACTATGTCCTTCTCAATTTTTATAAATTACCTCTCTAATTCTTCTCCTATCTCAATAATTTTATAATAATAATTTTATAAGGAAACTATCAGTGATTTGTAGCTAGTTAACAAGAACATACAATTGAAAGCCCTCATCTGTTGTTCAGTTTTCCTCTACAGTAACTGCAACTCACTCCATTAAATCCCAATCAACACTTCAATTAAGCATAGCGTATTTGAACCGTGTGCTCATCAAACTAATTTTAATTGTATTCCATTTATTGTTTCTTTGAAATCAATGGACGATAGAAATTAACCGATGATAATAGTAGTTTAAATTTTATTGTTTGTTACTTTTAATTATTTATATTTATTACATTTAAATACACAGGATATTCACTGTTGTGTCACATTTACAAAAAAAAAACAGGAAATACCAAAAAAAAACAATTTGCAAATAATAGTATATGTATAATTAATTTAATTTTTATTCTATTTCTATCAATAAACTTTAAGTAATAAACAAATAAGTATTTTATTATATTCTAGCAATAAAATTAAAATATAAACGATTATTATAAACAATATCAATAAATAATTATTATACAAACCAAAACTTATCCAGAATTAATTAAGTGCAACTGGGCGAGTAAATTATCAGTTTTGATTTGGATCACAGTACAAAATATGTTGAACTACTCACTTCTTGCAAGTACGCTTAAGCAATTATTTAAATGTAATTCTTCTTTCAGTACGTGATTTGTAAATCTTTTGAGGAATAAATGATCTTATACTTTAACCTTAAATTCGCAGTTGTAGTTTAAAAATGTTTGGTCGGCTAAATGTCTTTGGCAGTCTATGCAATGTATCAAAAATTCAAGACCTTTAAAAATCTTTTGGCCTGAAAAATCGACTCGCAGCTTTATTGCTACTCAGTGATTTATTTTTTAGTAATCCTAACAAAAAAATAAACCAGAATTTTTAAGTGTTTTAATTTGATTTTCAATATGCTGCAATTTAGATAGATACCTACACGGGAGAAAACAATGCTAAAATCAAATTCAAATGAGAGAAGTAGAGCATTCAATTTTACACGTAACGAAATCACAAATAATAGCACTACATTAATTTACTTTCCAACAATACTGGTAGCCCTTCCCAACATAAGTAAATCCTCGAGTGTATTCGATTTATTACTGCATCGTAAATAACACTGACGGGTAACGGAAGCCTCAATTGGCAGGTGGCTGAGGAGCCCGTAGTGTATAGCGCAAAGGCAATTAGTGTTGTAATTGTTGCGAATGCGGCTACATTGTCGGGAGTACTGACGTTTGGAATTTCTATGGTGAAATTTATTAGGACGTGAATATATTATGCAATGTATTGTGTGAACGGCCATAACCCATATTTGTTACACTGAAATGGTGACTACAGACGTGGATGATTCTCTATACACATTCTGTGTGATGAGGCTGAAGAAACACAGCGGTACAAACAGAGAAAAATCATAATTATCATCAATTTCGATACTAGGGAAGAAAGGTCCAAAAAGTTTTATATAGTCCTACAATTTTTAATAGATTAAAAAAGTTAATAGCTATAGTTAATAATCTTAATCATTTATTACTAATCTTCAATTTATTTGCTAGACTGTTAAGTATAGTTTATTATCTTGTTTAATTAACGACGATAAACTAGATTTAACCCCTGTTTTAGACGCATTCAGTCACTCACAATTTTTTTTAATTTTTTTTAAACTTAAGTTTATAGTACCGGGATGACCAAGCTTTGCTCGGTTTAGTGTTGCTACTCGCCAATAGATGTCAGGAAGAGTCTATTGTAGCAGTTTTTCATTGCCTGAAAACAATGATAAAACGACATTTTCTAAAAATTAATCCTAGCTAGATCGATTTATCGCCCCCGTAACCCCCTGCATACTAAATTTCATAAAAATCGTTGGAGCCGTTTCCGAGCCGATTCAGAAAATATTATATACAAGAATTGCTCGTTTAAAGGTATTAGATATAAATGGCATTCAATTTTCACGTCAAATTTTGTAGTTTTATCACCTTGTCAAGCAGTTATAATTTATCAACCTATCAGTCGATACGTAATAACAAATAAATCAAAGAATATTTTTCCATTCTAGCTTATTCCTCGAATTCTTTTAGCGGGAGCACTAGTCACTAATTTAAACTAATGAAACTAATTTATGAATAATTTATATAATTTATGAAGAATTTGTATGCAGCAATCGGATTATTGTTATTGTTTTTATATTTTCTCTTTTTAAGTTATCGTGAACTATTAAGAGTAGAATAATATTTAATATAAGTAGTAAAACATAGTACCTAAGATGTATAATATCACGATTTCATTGAATAAATTTCAAATATCTTTTACTATATTAAATTGTTTGATGTTGTATGTATAGGTATAGTTAACTAAAATGTAACTTGAATGTAACCTGTAACTCACATGACAAGTTTGCTGTGCCCTGCCAGGGTCATGTTGATACCAATTTCATAATGTTATTCTAACACCTATGTAACACATGTTATAGCAAATAAATAAATAAATAAATGTGCGCATACGGGAGCTGCTCGCGCAGCTTTCATTACGCGTAATCCCTTTGAAACAAAAGGCCAGATAAATTCCATTCCGCGTACGACCGGATCGACCGACGCTAATACAGAACTTCGGATTTTGGTCTGTTTCTATTATATAATTCATTACTTTTCCATGCGAAGCATTCAGATTCTTTTGAGCTTCTTTGCCATAGCCCATCACGATAGATATACATCGTGTTGGGTATCTGGAATAAATTTAGAGTTTAAAATAATTTCTAAACAAATTCAAATTAAGGATTAAAAAAAAAATAAAAAAAAACAATAACTCAACTGCATATTACAAACTAAAAAGAAGAAAAATAAGCATAGTAGCTAAGAATGTTGCTAAAAGTAATAAAAGTTAAAGGGGTAAAAGTAAAATAATAAAAAAGTAAAAGTAACTCTGAACAACTACACCATAAGGATTAACAGTCGGGACCCATTCTTCGACCAATCAAAACTTGTTTGTTTTTTTCCAAGCAGCTGTAAAATTAAAAACGGTGTAGTTGTTTAGTATTACTTTTAAACAATATTCTTAACTACTGGGCTTATTTTTTTTAGTTTTTAATAATCCTGAACTGTTACTTGAAATGTAAAATAATGGAAAAATGCTTAAAATCATTTTTGAATACCGATTATACCGTAGGACCGTAGGATATATTTTTTCCAAACAAGTATATATTTTTTTCATTTTCACAATATGACGTCTTATTGTCGCTGTGATGTATTTTGATTATTGTCATTGATTATTGTCATGTCTTTCGTGACACTCGCAAGGTTAAGACGTACACTACAGAATCAATTGACGTAAGTGTAATATTTAAACATTGTACTAATTATTTGTATTAATTAAGAGTTGTTAATAGGGACAAAAGTCCAAGTAAATGTTTGTTTGTTCTGTATCTAATGATGCGATGTCGTTTGTAGCCAACGTTTACTTTCCCAACTCCACTAATATTGTTTGTTTTGTATTGATATATAAGCTAAGGATCTTGTTGGAATTGTCAGTTCTTCTTCAGTTCTTCTTCGACCTACATTTATAAACGTTTTATTAATAGTAAAGCTGCTACCAAGTTTTTTCAAGGCCCCTTCTGACCACTGAACATTACATAAGAATCATCAAAATCGGTCAACAAATTTGGTCTCTACAATGCCACATAGAAACATAATATACATATATAAGATACATAGACTGAAAAACATATTACCCTCCCTTGCACCGTGCTGTCGTGTGAAAAACATTTATTTCATTACACAATCGTTCCAACATCATACAGATCAAATTGCTTATTATTTCTTGGTTAGGCGGTTGGCAGCCTACTTTCTATAATACAAACACAAAATTATTGGCCTACTTATCACATCAGATGCTGAGATGGACTTAAATCCGTAAGTGGCCCACAGCAGTGCCTAGGTTCTCGTTAGGAGACCTGGACCATATCCGGTGCTACGGTACTATATTGCATGGTCAATGCATGGTTAATGAAAAAGTGCTGCCTAATTCCTTATTCCCTGTTCTGCGCAAAGACCTTCGATTTGACTATCAGTCGCTATCTAACAATGATAGACTGAACTATCATTGTAGTGTATTTATGACAGCATGGATTAAAGAAATTGCTAACTTGTTAAGCACGGTCGGTCACGCTTTTAAAGTCTAAAAAACTTAGATATTTCATTTCATTATCATTCCATTGATACCGTTTTGACCCTGTATCCTAGTTGGTAGCGACCCTATATGCGAAGCGAGGGGTCCCAGGTTCGATTCCTGACCAGGGCAGATATTGACAGAAAATATATTTGTACTCGGGTCATGGGTGTTAATTGTGATGTGTTATATATGTATTCCATGCCACCCATGACACAGATAAATAATCTACTGAGGGGTTATGAGTGTGTATTCTGGATAAAATGATATTGATTTACGGCAAAAATAGCACGAGGGCGTCCCAAATTAACGTATCGCTTTCATGATTATTTAAACAGCTGTTGCTATATTTAGGTCCACGGATTAGAACAATCACAAAAACGGTAACTTACCTTGGTTAAATTCTATTTTAATGTTGCTTCGACAGCTGTTCAAAAGTTAATTTTAATGTGTAATTTTTTGTATAGCATTGCTTGAAATTGATTTCTATTTCAAGAGAATTTCGTTCTATGTTGTCTATAGATTATCTGTTGATAGAATGCTAAAAATGTCTCGATGACACCAGTCAACTTGATTGCTAAAATTGGGCATCAACTTCTCAACCATAGAAAATCTTGATCTCTAGGTGTAATTTTCACACTTGTTTAAAATTTATAATCGTAGTATTTGCTGCAAGTTATCAGTTAGAACAAAATGAGCTTCTGGTGCTTGTTGATTAAAATAAAAAACGGAGTTAAATGAAACCACTCATCTCATAAACAGAGCTCTCATAAACTATCATAACCACACCGAAAAGGTTAACCAGCGGGTTGTCTTACAAGTGCAACAAAAAAGGGTCTCGGTAATGTTAAACTTTTGATGAAGGGAGCATAACATAACTCATGTCTTTAAACTTTTGTTACGATACAAGGAAGCCAATAACATTGTAATATATTGATAAGAAAGAAAAGACTAATAATAAAAAGTAAAAACTAAGAAAGAGAGAAAAAAAATTGTGTGTGTCAGCTCGAACGCAGGACTTTAGCATAAATCATGTATGATGGAATTGTTCCAGAGAGGGAGAACAGAAGAACAAAAAATTTTAGGTCAATGTTTCTGTTTCCAATATGTTTCATAAGAATTAACAGACTTAACGCCGAATATGACGTAGGTACATTTATGTTATAGAATATTTCTTCAGTTCCGAAACATCTGCGCAGACGTACCCTTAAAGACATCGATCTGTTTTTAAACCATACATATGCGTTCAAGTCATGTTTCACTTTGAACCGGAAAAGATGAGAGAAGAATTATTTAATAGATTTTTCAAATGTTCCAAAAGTTATGAATTTATATTAGATATAAGTAAAGATGTAATTGAAAATGTAAGAAGATATGCATATTTGTAGTAAACTCAGACTTATACGTATTAGATATTTTGTCAAAGTTTTTGATCTGATCTCTCGTTGTAACCAATGAATCCAATTTTATTATTAAAAATGTGAAAGTTTGTGGAGATGTTTGGATATTTGTTTCTCAATCACGCCAAAACTACTAAACCGATTTGGCTGAAATTTGGAATGGAAGTAGCATATACCCTGGATACATAGGCTACTTTTTATCTCGGAAAAGTTCAGAATTCTCGCGGGATTTGTAAAAAATCTATCTACACCGCAAGTAAGCCGCGGGAAAAAGCTAGTACTACTCTAATATGTTACCAATCTAATCTAATCTTTAATCTAATCTAATCTCTAATCTAATATGTTACTCCAAGGGTAATAGTTGACTGCAATACAGCGCAATTAAAGTTAGAACGCAGCCATCCAAAAATACTGCTGTTAAGCAAATAAAAGTATTATTATTGTAAGTGCAATTGGATTACTGTTATTTAAAACGGTGCGTAAAAATCTTGTGGACTAGTAGCTATTACTGTTTTCATAGAGTTCAGAAAACTACTGAATTGAGCAGCTCTGGCAATATACTCGTAAAAGCCTTTAGTAGATTTGTTTCGCAAAGAAATATATAAAATACGAGTTTTGTAGGATTTAGTGGTGGTTACCGAGTCCCTTGTGCATAGTTGAGGTGAAATCGTTGAATACATTTCACGAAACTACTTGGAGTTTTTCCAAACAAATTCCTTTGTATGATTGGCCTTTACAATAAAATGTTTGTTGATGTTTAACACCGAGTGAATTTTTTTTTAAAGTCAGTTCTAAAAAGTATAAAAGTGTAAACTTATTTAGGAACCAATTATTATACCAGCCGTAAGAATTAAAAGAAGTTGCTATTAGTTGAAATATAATACTTAAATGATAATTGAAGTAGAAGTAGATTAGCTGTAGAAAGGGAACAATGGTATCACTTCTGTCGGACAGAAAAACTTTTAAAGTAAATAGGCATAATAAAATAGTAAGCTATGATTCTGAAGATACAAGTTAAATTGTGATAATAATGTATAAAAAGTGGTGAATACGCAGACGTGTAAATGTGTGACTTAAGTGACCATTAGCACGATAAGTCCACGATTGAACTCAAAAAATAATACATTCATACACAAAAAGTAAATTATTCCTACAAAAATTCCATTAAATTCTTCCGTTTCAACGTTTTATTTATTTAACCAGTGCGTATTTCGTTTCAAATTCCGAGTATAATCATGTTGAGACATGTAACACAGTGAAAGCATAAATCAATCTACGCATCCGTATTCTTACAGGTTCAAGTTAAACTTTAATTCCGGTTAATCCAGTTAACCAAAATGAACTAATGATTTATTAACGAATGTTACACAATACCTTTGTAGTCCAAACATTTATTTTAGGAGCGACTCTTTGAGTGCAAAGGGGAACAAACGTTACCAGCTGTTGACTGTCCGTCTCTCCGTACGTCGGAATCGTGTAAACTTTGTTTGTATAATTGTATAAACAAACTGTAAAGTTCTCAGGAAGCTCTTTGTGTAAATAAAATTTCTGTAACACTTAAAACATTATCTGGGTGATGTCTTTAGTATTTATCTATACTAATATATAAAGAGGAAAGATTTGATTGTTTGCATTGAATAGGCTCCGAAACTACCGAACCGATTTGAAAAATTCTTTCACTGTTGGGAAGCTACACTATCCCCGGGTGACATAGGCTATATTAAATATATTATATTTTTTTTACTATTTTTCACGAAGCGAAGCGAGGGCGATTTCCTAGTAATATAATTATAAGTGCAGTACAATGTAAGTTAATATCTAAAGGATATCTGCTAAAATTTACGAACAATTAACTTAACAAGTACATATTATACAATACAAATCAGTCTCTGAAATTCGACTTGTAAACTTCGAAAAATTCATTAATCGGCTTTAAAACTAGATCTTACAATAGCTTGTATATCTGCAAAGTATGTTATTTTTACAGTATTTTTTGAAGACACATTTCGCTTTCACCAAAGCCAGTAGAGAGAGATCTGTACAGTGGTTTTAAGTTTCTGGTCGTGTGACTTGAGATGTTCTTACCCGACTGCGCCAGACGTTTTTTGAGTGTATGTATGTATGTGTGTTTGTTTGTTTGTATACATATATGTATGTATGTATGAATGTATGTTTGTATATATTTTTTTTTGGCACGCTCTGTAGTCTATAAGGCATGATCGATTTCAGCTTGAGAGGTGCCGTTAGATTCGTCTTAATTTTGAGAGTGACACGGTATATCAAAATTGAAAAAAATAATTAAAATGGCCGATTTTTGGCGCACAATTCTTTTTTCACAATTCACAATTTTTTTTTCTAAAAACCTGTCGAGTCGAGTATCGTTGAGTAGGTATTCAAAAATGATTTTTAGGTTCCTTTCATCATTTTTTATTTTAAGTAACAGTTTAGGGTAGGTATTATATGAACAACCATTATCGCTAATTTATTAACTCTCTTCATAGCGAATTTTTTCATTTAATAAAGAAGTCAATGAATCCTTACTAAAAAGTGTAAAATAAAAATTATATTAAAAAAAAAACTAAAAACCTGACTGCGTAAAAAAACTAAAAAGAAAAAATAAGCCCAGTGGTTTAGAATGTTGTTAAAAATATTATAATACTGAACACACTTCACCACAGAAGGATTAACAGTCGAGACCCATTCTTCAACCAATCAAATCTTGTTTGTATTTTCCTAAACAGCTGTAAAATTTAACTAGATTCTTAACATTCTAATTTAATAAAAATACTCTATCAAGAAATCATTTACTATTTCTTATTTATTTCCAAGATTTCCTTTACATGATAATACATAACTTCATAAACTACTTCCCGCTCTACTTAGAAATGTTTGAGACCGCAAATATGACATATGACATCTGCAGATATCTGAACTTAACCGTCCGTTCAATCAGGAACCCTAGTTTCTATCAAACTTTTATCATTTAATAAAAATTGACTGACGCAGCCGCAGCGGCCATCAATTTTTATACGTAAGGTATACGTGACACTGTCCAGTGATAAAAATGAATGTGTCGTTTTACTAAGAGTATCTATAAAAGATCATAATAAATTACTTTGTTGTAACTGATCATGCCAATAGCCAAACAGTAGTCTAGATATTTGAAGATAAGTCGTCACCTTCTAAGTACATCAGTAGAAAATGCAACTTAACATTAAGTCCACCAATTGTACCACATTTTCTTTGGTTCAATAAAGATTACATAATCATCAATGTGTTCTTGTTATACATATATAATAACTATAAAATTAAAAAAAATTAAAAATCCTTGATAATTTTATAATATAACTAAACATAGCTAAGAACCAGATAGCTCGATCACGTCAGGTTTGAACCAAAAAATCGGGCCATTCGTTTAGACAGACACACAGACGCGTCAAACTTATAATACCTTTTTTTGCCTTAGCTTAAATAGCTACTGAGTAATAATGTATTAACTACGGAACCCTACATTGCACGTGGCCTGACACTCACTTGACCGTTTCTTATAGTAAGAAATTGATTACACTGACAATTATTATTCAAAGTTAATATTGTAGGAGCGTGGACTTGAACAAATGGTCACGTAAAAACAGAAGTCTCTGAATATCGGTAGGTACAGAAAACTCCGGAGCTATTATTATCCAGGAGGATTTGTTCTTTCTTCAGTTAATTATAGTCTCTTCCCTTGAGAAACCAAACCTTCGTGTTTTGTTGTTGCAGAGATCCTCGAATGAAAATAACATCTATATTTATTAGGCATTAGTAACACCTTCGATTCGATTCAGGAAACCGGAAATCAAACTCAAAAACAATACTTGTGAACTGAAATAAAACACTTTTTACTACAATACATCAACGAAAATAGCTGAGAAATAAGCCGTTTCTGATAAGCTGGAACTAATATCGTTCAGTTAACTTTATTATAGTTTTATTACTCGAGTAGCTATGTATAATGATGATCATGATAAATTAAAGGATTAAGGACTTATTCACATGCACCACAACCATGCCATAGCTAATACGATCACATGATACTGGCAATTACTTACTTAGTCTTGTGCAGATTCGCACGGACTTTCGTTCGACTGCTCATTCAAATAACCAATGTGGATATGATACGGGCGACATCGCACGGAGAAAATATACTAGTAATAATGGTTTAATGAATCTCTTAAAATTGAAATTACTAATATCTATAGACTTTTCAAAAATATTGTTCTTTCGTTTTCCTCGTCAATTGTGAGACAAATGGCTAAAACATGACGCCGCCTAACTTTTGCTTTTTATTTCGAACGGCTCTACAATGTTAGTCGGATTTGACTATTTTTAAGTCTGCTTCTTCTTTTTTCCGACCGATGTTTGAAAATGGCAGAATCCGAGTCTGTTCTGAATCTGGTCAGTGAACTATGTTGTTTGAGCCTTGTTGGGGAATTGTCGTTCGGCTTATTCAATTTTTCCTCCAGCGTGTTACTCTTCCGTCACTTTGTTCGCAAATGGATTGGTGAATGTTGTCTCTTTTGAGGCATAGACTTTGAGTCTAAAGTGCACGTATTTCATGATACGTCGGTTTTACTCATCTTTGTTCTTTTTGTCAGACAGTGGCTTACTTTGAATCCGAGCTACTGTAATGTGTAGCTGGATTCATTCGCCTTGTTACTTTAGTATTATGTATCATACATTACAACACATCAATTGAGGTCATTTTTTGCAAAAACACAGACACATTATTATTTTTGTAGTTGTATTCATTGTGTTTGTGGCTTAATGCACAAGCTCTGAGTAGCACAGCGGGCTATGGAGATCGCGATGCTCGGTATTTCTCTACGTGATCGCATCAAAAACGAGGAGAGAGAAAGAGAGTAGACGAACAAGGGTAACCGACATAACTTAAAGAATTAGCCGGCTGAAGTGGCAATAGGTTGGCCACATAGTGCGAAGGATCGATAACCGATGGAGAAGAATGGTCCTCGATTGGCGCCCACGTCTCGGAAAACGGAGTATAGGATGTCCCGCGACCAGATGGACCGACGACCTGAAGAAGACAGCGAACATCCGCTGAATTCAGAAGGCTCCGGACTAGTCAGAGTGGCGTAAGTTAGGGGAGGCCTATGTCCAGTAGTGGACCTCCAAAGGCTGGTGGATGGATGGATTCATTGTGTTACACAATATTTTTTTGCCATAAAAATCCGAGAAAAGCTGTCCTGGGCGGAAATCAAATCCAGACCGTCTTAATGAAAAGCTAGATCACCGACTGAACTTTATTATAAATAGAATATTCTTAGAGTTATTTTCTGATACTCATTAAACTTCATCTTTCTTAGTTAACTTCTTTTTCTAAGTTATTTTTTTAAGCTAACTTTCTGTTAAAATACGGAGCCTAAAGCAATGAAAATTTAATTTCAAATAAAATTCATGCGCAGGAAGTCGTTTAGTTAGAAATTTAGTTAATTTAATTTAGTTAGAAAATAATAACAAAAATTATTATTTGTATCAAGTGCCTACAACAAAAAATCCTGCACATTTATCTTTCATACTAATAACTTAAATCCTAAAGTAAACTAAATTTTACAAGTACAAAACTAGTGTTAAATCTACTACAATTTTAGCCGAGAAAAGGTGCAGAAAATGCTCGGAATTCTCGCGAGAAATGAGAAATAGAAGTATAACGAGTGTTTCTTGTCCGATGTCCCAATTGCTCCGAGATCAAATTACCGAAACGAAGAAATACAAGTTGAAAAATTGTAGGCTCTATTGTTCGTTTCATACCTTTGTTTATTTGGGTTGCTTTAAAAATAAAATTTGTATCACAATCAAAATTATGGTTATGTCAATCAAACTGTAGCAATAACAGTTAAAAAGTTAAATACACGGGTTTTTGGTGTCAATCTAGGTACTCATACAAATAATTATTACGCGTTCAGGATTTGCCTCGTCTAGAGCCCAACCTGAGAGTAGTATCAGGTCATATTTATAAAAAAATGCATTGTCATGAAAATTAAAGTAACATCAAGAATTTTACTCCTAAGAATAAGAGGGAGTAGGTCTAACTTGGCTTGCAAGATGTGATCCACACAAACAAGATCAGCTAAATAATACCGTTTAATAATGAAATACGCCTTGGCTTTGAATATTATTTAATTCATGCATTTTGTCCATATATCAGTAGGCAGTAATGAGCAGAATGAGGTATCCCGAATTGGATTGCCAATCGAGGTAAATATTTATCTGACAGATAAATATTGTTCACGCGTCATAACAAATTGGGTTGTCTCATTTGCATATTGAGGTAAAGTAATTTTTTTCCATTAATAATCTGATGATTAAGCCTTAATAGTTTTATGACTTACATTAAAATTATAATATATAAGAAATATTTTAAAATAATTCATTATGCTGCCGTACTCTCAACAAATTAATATAATTTTAAAATGACGAACATACTTCAAAAATATAAAATGGAACGAAGGCCACAGATTGTACACCGAATAGCTTTAAGTTAAAACCGGTGTGTCATCAACTCTTTTCATACTTTACCGTGTTTTTACGACGGCAAATCGTATTATCCCTCATAAAACCACGCTGAAGCCGCCACTAATTCTGCTAAACTTCCCAACGGACAGCGACACCTGGTGGTTTTAGCAAACTTTACAAGATTTCTGTTATTTTACTGCCTTTTCGATTCAAAGTTTGAGGTGTTTTTGTTTTGATAAAAACTTTTGAAGGAAAACCGAACCGCCTTCATAATGAAATCCTCACCATGTTTTATTGGGACCACCCTGGAGCGATCCCTTTTTCAATACCGATTGAACCATCCAAATCGTTTTAACTGTCTTCGAGTAATAAATGAACATATAAAGAAAATACATATTAGAATGAAGTCAGTTAAAAATACTTTATCTTTTAACAGTTAGTTATTTTGATAACAAGGCTTAGTAATTAATTAATCAATTAATTAATATGAACCGGGTATACTAAACCGGCTGACATTTTTTATTTTCTCAAATTTTCATTTTAATGTCAAACCCTCCATATCCCCATTTGCACACACAACAAGAAATTCCGTACAATAATTTTTGAAATTATCGTGATCAAACGAACTGATGGAGACATTATTTTTTACTTTGTAGTGCTTTTAGGGCTGATCATAAACATACGCCCGTTTACTGCTTCCGTTTATAATATAAACCATTAACAAAATGCAACATCAAAACAAATTCCATGTTTGTTTAACTTTGTTTTGGTTCGATCACGCTTTATTTTTACACCAATGAGCTTTTTTACTGGCCGACACGACAGACGTCCACGACACGACATCGGCAGGTATTGTAGATTCTTTCTTTTATAATTTAAGTTAAGCTCCACGCTACTCCTAAGCCCAAATGAAAAGGGTTTATCAATGTTAAATCCTACGTGCATATTATACTATAATGTGTAACGTAATCTATAAATCATTTAACATCGACAAACACCATAAACATTTTGTAATTTTAAACGTAATGGAACGTTTTTATATCACGCCCTGCATACCTTACTCTTTTGCTGACTACAATGATATTAAACTATAGATACGTTATGCCCTTACAAATCAACCAAAAAATCTGTTCCGACTGAGCTACAACACCCACACACGTTTATCTTTTGTTTCACTACACCAATTTTATTACTATTACATTGGTAAATTATGTAAAAGGGATGGCACTACTAAAACCATAATAGTGAAAAAGACAGCTAGACGGCCTCACTCAGAGGCAGCTATCAACTGTCTGAATTAAAATCGCTGTACATGACTAGATTCGACTGACGTAATTTCAGCGCCGTCTTGGCATATCTACCTCTTTTTATACATATAATATACTGACTATACATATATGGCTTATTTAATTCATACATAAGATGTCACGACAGTCACAGTCGGAGACTTCCACTGTCTTGGTGTTGACGACATCTAACGCGCCAATAACGACAGGTTGGTTATTGTCATCCAATACTACAGTACTGCACGCTCTTTGTCTAGTACAAATTCAATCGTCACTTTTTCTTTCTTGACACGAAATCTCATGTTTATATTGTGTGCACATTCAAACTTTGGTGTGTGCGTGCAAGTGACGTGAGTTCAAGGTGCTGCCATACCAGTAAATGTTATGTATATGGTAATGTTTTTAAACGTCGTGAACCACTTGAATTATAAAGTTGTGTCGCTATCGTGTCATTATCGTGTCTCATAAAAGTGGCCAATATCAGCGTCTGATTATAATGGGTCGTGATTGAAAACAGAAGTCAAAAGCGACACCTGGCATTTGTTTTGAAAACTTCATAAACATGCCTGTTATCTTGTAATTTTAAAAGATTTAAAAAAAGTTAATGCGTCAAGCATTAAATTTTACAATCCCACCTGTTAGTGGCGATGAAGTCTTGAATGGTAACGAATGGAAATCAATTAATGTGATAATTAAAAAGTAAATGTAAAATAAATTAATTAATCAAGCCTTTTCAAATTTAAAATTTCTTCGATGCCGTTATTTGTTGTATTATACATATAAAGTCATTAGTAAAAAAATATATTTTTTAAAAATAAATAAATCAAGTCTTTTCAGATTTAAAACAACTTCGATGCCGTTGTGTTTTGTGTTATAATTATAGGCATTAGTCATCATTGACAAAGTAAAATTTCACTTTTTCATTGACGATTAATGAGAAAAAATGTAAAAAATAATTTTTATTAATTAATTAATGCAATTATTTTTAATTTACTTTTAATTAAAATAAGTTTAATGTAATTCAATAAAATGTATAGTTGAAATGGCGAGCATGGAATAAAAGGCTTTTTATTTTTTTATATAGTCATTAATCATAAAAATTAGGCTGTGAATGACGGAATTCTGAATTTCTAAAGTACGCACTTTACTTATCTATGATACTACCGATACTTTTGCAAATGTTTTGGAATATCAACCTTTAAATAACTAACACTAATTTACAAGTGAGAAAAAATATATAAAGACTATTAAAAAACCACTTTTCTTAATATTTTGTGAAGTAATCTAAAATTAATAACTGCTTGGAAAAGTATTTATCAAAGTCATTTTTCACATGTCAAGTTCATTCTATCCGCTTGTTCTTAATAGGTCATGCGATTGCGCTAGCGAATAGTAGAATAATTAATTTCTGTCGGCGTTTTTAATTAACCGCCTTTCGGTAAGTATTCGTATAATTATTCAAACTCATCGTATATTATTTATATATTTTGTATATATGCAAGGTCATTTTCAGAGTTCCATATTAAAAATAAAATAGTTTCATCATGTCTGTCCGTCACCAGCTTAGCTCAGACACCCTTATTAAATGCCTTATTAAATTTGCCATGATACAGGCTACCTACCGTACACTTGAAATGGGAAGGAATAATTTTTTCCCATCTGCCCGATTGTATATCGTATAGAACTTTCAAATATATTATTATATTATGGGTAGTCATCACTGAATCGTAGGAGTGAATTTATATAATACAAATTATACTAACAAAAATAATAAAATATCCAATTTACTTAAGAAACAGTGCGAGTTAAATGGAAGCTGCAAAACAATAATTAACACTAGCTTAGCACACAACAAGAAACTATTATTATTGTTAATGTCAGAGAGTAGTTAACGGGTATATGTCAGGTGTCATGTTAATCAGTTGATGACGAATGAAATTAATCTTTGATGAAGGTTTTACATAGAAATCACCTGACGACCTTTATCGACTGAGTATGTATAAATCTGTTGTGACAACCCTGACTAAAATTACAACTGTTGATATTCAAATGTTAATATATTAAGCACCCAAATACTAGAATAGAGTACGCTCAAGTCGATAGTAAACTATGAGGAGAGATCCGTGGCCTGTAGTTAGCAATTTCCCAATGGTTGAAATACTAACACGCCACGTTTTTCATTATTTACAGTACAGCTTATAGCGCCAGTGTGCACCGGCGTGTTCTTAGATCACATAGTCACTTCGCGTCCAATAACTCGCCCAACTATTGATACTCCGCCATGACCGGTTCAAAACATTTAAAGATCATATTAGGAGGGTGGTTGTTAGACAAGCGAAAAAATACTCTTCCTTTGGCCTCCTTCTCTTGCCTTTATCACTATTATGGTGGTTAAAAGGCTCGCTACGTGTCCCCATTATAATACCAATGATTAAACAGAGAAAAGAACATGTGACCCCCAAAATAGGGAACCTGAAGTCATTGTCGCGCCCATTGCTTCGTCTTCTGTTAAGCAGGATCACAGACAGGAGCTGTTGGTTTGTACTTAACGATGAACTGAGCTTCTTAAATCCAAATGAATCCACTCTATACTAGCGTGATAAATTACACTCTATTATAGTAATTCACCATGCTAATTACGAAGAAAGTTGCTCTCTACAACAAGCCACTAATGAGTCGAAACCAAGGTGAGTGAGTATAAGTTAACAAACCGAAAATTCAAAGCACGAACGGTTAAACTGTAAGATCATTAGTTTTAGTCCACTCCGCCATATGTCAAACTCGCCTTTGTCCAGTCACGATAGAACGTAACTTGCTGCGCAAGGAATCCGGACCGAAATTTAATTGGTCAGATTGTTTCCGGTCCCAACGAGCGTCCGATGAAACTTCTTGCGTTAAACTTTGATTGGGTTTAAGTTAGTATGTGGCGTGGGACTTAGTTGCCTCGAAGACTGAATTGAATGTGCATTTCTGAATTGTTCTTTAAATTAAATTAAAATGTGTGCTATCTCTGTTTTATATGTTTCACTTATACATACACGTACTAAAGATTCTTCCCATGTTAAACTCTTGACCAGGGCAGCCGTATATGTGACAGATAAAGTCATATTAACATATTTCTAGAGACCCGCTTTGCAGTCAAAATTCGTTCGTAAATTAAGATTGGAAGCCAACCACATAGTTTCGTCATTACAAAAAGTTGCGTGATAAAAAAACTTACATCAAACCTGTAATCATTGGTGACGGAACTATATTATGTTTTTAGCTTCAAATCTTGTAATGCTTAAGCCCTCTTTAGCCCAATAAAACTAAACTCGAATTTGGTACTTCAAGGTTTTGTCTTGACTTTTAATTTCTTCTCTTCTATCTTCAAATCTATTTAACGAATTCATGAGAGCGCGTGACAACTGAACTTGTTTGAACCTAGGAGTTGATAAAAAGTGACTTGAAAGTTATGAGTTACTTGTAAGTTAATAAAATAAACCTCATACATGATTGAACGAAGATGTTATAAAACCAACAAATCAACCATCCATCCAGCAGTGAACAGCAGTGATAGCCTAGTGGTTAGAACGTTGGTCTCCCGAACGCAGGGGCCCGGGTTCAAATCCTGGCACGCACCTCTAATTTTCAAATATTATGTGCGTATTACAAGTTAATTATCACTTGCTTCGGTGAAGGAAAACATCGTGAGGAAACCTGCACACCTGAGAGTTCTCCATAATGTTCTCAAAGGTGTGTGAAGTCTACCAATCCGCACTTGGCCAGCGTGGTAGACTATGGCCTGTACCCCTCACAATGTGAGAGGAGACCCCGAGCCCAGCAGTGGGACAATTATGGGTTGTTGCTTTGCTTTTTAACCATCCATCCATCAACGATCATCAAACCATCAAACCATCAAATTTTATTATTTTCAAGCATTTTTTACTACATTAAGTATTTGCACTGTATTACTTGCACTGAGAAAGTTCAGAACAGCCTTCAAGAGACATTTTTACTAAGGAAGTAATGCGATCAAAATCTATATCTCAACTTCTCATTAACGTTTCCTACAGAATTCCTCCAATGTCCCCACCTACAATCTTCCTACTAAATCAAGTATATCTTTAACTACTATTGTAGTTTAAAATTGAAATAAAACAGTAACATAATCCACAGCGGACTCAAAGGATTGATGACATCACTATCTGTTACCAAACAAATAAACATTACATGTGACTCCCACGGGGAGTCGTTAAAACATGTTCATAATACTTTATGGGGGCAATTACAGAGCCAAAAACTATTTTGTATCTATTAATACATAACGACGAATAAAACAAAACAAAATAGTACCGTTTATAACGATGGCTTGGTATTCAACACCCACCTTGTATTCTTTGATTTCGCCCACGGGAAATATAAATAGGTAGGTTGAAAATTGTTCTTAAGGTCTTACGGTGTAACTATAAGTTACATTATTTATTTACATACAGGTAAAATAAATGGTAGGCGTAGACACCAAAATTCTAATTTTATACAGGTTACTTATATGAATATGTAAGGAATGTATAAAAAATAATTCCTTCTATTAGTCTCTTCGCAATACATAAATAAAATCTAAGTAACAATAATTAAGCATCAAACTTCTCATGTTTTGTGTGTCTTATACTAGGTTGCGTGGCCACAATCCCAGTTGGAAAATATGTATGATACGAGTATATGTGTTTATGTACATTATGTAGCTATTTGTATTTCAATACCAATAAATTAATTATTATAAAAATATTTGATCACTCATAAGTGTCTCTGAAGCACCTGCTTTGTACAACTATCACTTTTGAACTTATCAACAAACTTAAGTCGTACAATTGTTCGACACTTATCTCTTAATAGTATCATTACAAAAGCGGTAATACGTTACTAAGGGCCCTCACAGACGGAGCTATAATATTGCGTTCATTGAATATGAAATAGTCGTTTCTAGAAGAGAACGATTGTAAAGTATATGCTCCAGTCCAGTTGGCACTGATTCTGTCATCTAAGCTTAAACTGACCATAAACTTCGATTCCTTATCGAAGGAGACATTAACCAGAAGAATATGTGTAGTCAAAGACCGAAAACGCCTTAGCGAAAAAAAAACAACTAACATTTTGGCCCTAATGAAAACGCTCACAACGTGTCGTGACAATTCATAGCAATCACAGAAGGACCATCGGTGATGCCTAAGGTGTTACTGATTTCCATGAGCGCTACAATGGCTACTAGGTTTGTTTGCTCGTCTTTCGACTATTTACATAAAAAATATTGTGTAAAAATTGTGCAGATAGATAGATAACAAAATATGGGTTCAATCGATCACTTCAATTAGATCTAACAATTACTGAACCAAGCCGATATTGACGATTATAAAGACAATTGTAACAGGCGTTTCAACCGCTCCTTTGTATTCCCCTTATTCCACCCAAACTTCTTGTCACCATAAGAATGCTAATTGTTCGAATAAGACGTACAAGGGGATTACGTCTTAACAAGTTACATTATGCACGCCCGGAATAATAGCTTCAAAGCCATTGAGATGAGAGCCATTGTTCTGTGAACGGCGAACGCACTAAGGGTACTAGAGAATACGATAATCGGCTTACTAATCGATGTCATAATAGACAACAAACGGAATCAGGGTATTAACGATTGAGGGATCTCGTATGTATCATGTTAAGCTTTGTCTGTTGAGTTGCCTAATGGTTGAAAATTCACTTTCGGAACATACAGTTGAGTAATAGGCCATTTAAAACATACCTTAATATTTGGAGGTAGAATTTAAAATTATTGTCGAGCCGAGTAACTGTATAATTATGACAACAATATTTTGTATACGCAATCTTCGTCTCAATTACCATTCGCACTACATACTTCTTCCTCTTTTGTTTTTTACTCGCTAAAACACCCACGACAACTATTTAGCTGGCAGGTTTACCTACAAAGATTTCCTTAAGTTACCTTGAACCTATGAAATAAATGATTTAATTTGAAGTGTATCTAAGTGCATTCCTCCGAAGCACCACTTCAGACAGAAGTAGGACAATGTAGTACTAGTAGCTCTTCTAAGCAGTCTTTATTTCAACCCAATTTCAGTGAGACCATTAATTTTGATGTACTAACTATACAGCAGTTAAGAGAATTCGAAGTTAGTGTAAGTGCGCCATTATACAGAATAAATGGGTTAGATAAAGCTGTGAGCGTTACTTGCAGTGTTCGCGATGCGATACGATATGACTGTTTCTAGTGCCAGCTTTTTAGGTTTTGATACGAGTACATGTATGTAGTTTTTTAACAAAATTATCTTAAACGCCAAAGTATTTGTTTTTAAGTAAATATTCTACAAAAGAGCTGTTGATCCACCTGATGGTAAAAGACTGTTGTTCATGGACATCAGTAACTTGGCCAAAGGCGTTGACCAAGACAAAAGAGTGAGAAAGAAAGGAAGAACTGGTTTCCTGGCTTTGTGAAGTGCGCACCAAAACCATTATACCATTGCAATCCTTTCAATTACCAGGAAAATAGAATACAGTGAATAGTTAGACTGAGACCTAAGCTAAACTATTTCTTGAAAGCTTTCATCTGACAGGAACTTCTAAATTTTTTTTCTGGCTCCTAACTCCATTTCTGATCTATAGAAAGCAGCGTGCTAGAGTAGCTATTAGGTAGAGGAACACCTCAATTTCCTGCAGATATTCGTGTTCTAAAATGGCTAAGGGATTCAAACTACCTCATCACCAGGCCTTGCACTGTATAAATAAAAATAAACGTCAACAGTTTATAGTAAAAAAACCTCATTGCATTCAGGTAAATGCTCTTATAATAAATACCATGTAATGCTATACATTCGTCGCCTCAGGGTAAATCGAAGTTACACGACAGAACAACTTGTAACCAGATCTTTATCTCCCCTTTGTAGTCGCGCGGCTTGTGTTAATGTAGTCAGTGGCCTTTTTATAATCGTTACCATCGACATTTTTAGCATGGAGTTGAATTCTATTCAGCATAATAATACGAATCTTTTTAAAATAGGTCAAGGAAACTGCTTTAGGTATTTGCTATTTGTGATGCCTGTGGTTTTCTGTGCTTTGGTTTTGATAATGTTTCAATACCGGGTCAGTTGTAATACCGATAAATGTGTGTTATCAGTATCTGACTTTTTTCTTTCCATCGCGTATTTATTAACTCGGAAAATGCGGGCAAAGGCATGAGCAGAGTGCTGGTAAAATTTTAATTTATAATCAACTAAGTACGTATCATAATGTTCCATCTGAAAATTGACGTAATCTACATTTACGCCTAATCCTTCTTTATACATTTTCGGGATGAGCCTATCAAATATTCCCATACATTGAAACGTGTGACGTTGATAGATTAGGAAGTATATATCCTATCTCATCGCTCATCGTTAATGCGAAAGATGTGTAATTTTTACGCACAAAATTCATATAAAATGTTAACGAAGCTGCAAGGACCCACCATGGATCATAAAAAGACATTGATACAACCTATTAAAGGCAAATAAAAGGGGACGTTTGAATATAATATCTAATGTTATATATGTGTATATTATGCGTGTGTGTGTGTGTGTGTGTGTGTGTGTGTGTCAAATACTACCAAGGACTACCAAGAAGCAACAATGTGCTGCGTTGGATTTTATTTATGTCCATTGTCCATAGGTCCATTTTTACCCATGAATAAAAAACCACCAGTGGAATTAGGGATAAAGTAGCCATAAAAATGAAGTTTAATTGTGAACGTATAGAAAAATATGAAAGAAAATGTATCAGTATTTATTGAGAACAAAATATTCAGTGACTATAAATAACAACACGTTAGAAATAAAGCATTGTTTTATTAAATACTAAAAAGTATAATAACTTTGGTATCAAGTTTGTAATAAAACAGTATCTTTTTCGTGATTCAATATTATAAGTGCTTTCAAAGGCATTACTCATTAAAAATTAAAAATGAATAAAAGTCACTAAAAGTTAATATTTTTCTTCAGCGCCGTCTTTCAGTCCGAAAATTAATTTAAAATACTGAAGATCTACATAAACATTTCGAGAAAGAACTCTTGAAACATTTGTTGAAATTCGCAGAACGAAGTCAGATAGGTTGGGAAAACATTATTGTTGTGTGTTATACATTTTTTCAGAATCATTGTTGAATAATTATTCTGCACGATGTTTTTAGAGTATACCTTATGGGCTTTAAATTTCAGAAAAAGTGTAAATGGGAGTTGATAGATATTAACTATACAATGCTTTTACCATGCGCATCAAAGGGTCACTTCTGCATGTTTTCCACCTTTACAGGACCTACAGGAGGAGTATCATTATCATTATCATTATTTTTTTTACTTCATTGAATTCACGTCTGCTATTGTATCTGTTAACATATTGTCAATTCGATTTTTTCGTCACTCCGACGTTTCATTTGTTCGAAAAACTTTTTACCGAAGTTACACTTAGCAGAAATAGCATTTGTTGGAAGTATTATGTTTCCGAACATTTATTATATCACTGTTTTAATTACCATATTTTCATTTCGACAAACGCCTAGAACAGGCATGCAGTATGCAAGCAGATATGAAACATGCAGCAAGCATTGTTTCTGTCACGTTAAAATACTGAGACTGGCCAGCGAGGCCTGCGTTACGTAGTTACCATTCGCACCATGTTTTCTTTTATCAAATATAGTCATACTTAACTTTAAACAAATGTATAATATACGCTCATATTGCATTACTCGTGACTATGTTTGTCTAGTCTCTTCTCCTTTCAAATGTTACGTTTTGGTTCAAAACTTAGTAGTACAACCAACCTCATGAGAAAGCAGAAATATTGTACTACTTACTTCATTATAGTTATTATGGTTCTCATCGGCTCCTGACAATCTTTTAAGCTATAAGTAGAATGTAATGTTTACCATTTAATTCAATCTATATCCATAAAAATGAAATCATGGTTGTATATCAAACCGCAGATGCGCAGCTCCCTCTAAGCTAAATCGCTTGGTTTTAATCTACTTGCTGGTGCAATCTGCAATTATAGCAAAAGTCTTAATGCAAAAGTTTGAGTTGAAAGATTTTTCAGAATCTATTCAAAATGGATTTCTGAGTTTTATTATTATAAAACCCCAAGGGAACTGAATCATTGTAGCAAAGTTTATTTCACACACTGCTATGAAAAATATCAACATGATCCTGCATAAATGAATTTAATAATTTCAGTCACTTAGTAATTATAGCTTTAATTACGTTTATAATTTCACTGTTGTGTTCATACATATAATGAGCACGTGGTTGCAATCACTTTTGTGAATACCAATTCATTAAATACTTATTATTTTATTTGTTAATTAATTTAATGATTAATTGAGTACCTCCAAAATTGGATTGATATTTTTATTATTATTATCGTAACCCTGTTTATTATAATCCATAATAAAATGGGCTATTGAACAACCTTATATCAAATAGGTATATGTATAACTGTGTACCTAATACAGTTATTAGAATGGATCTTAGTAATGACTAAGCAGTGATAGGGCGTCTACACTTTTGATACAGTCAAGCGACCCTGATTCTTGCAATAGGGTATCCTACTATGTTTGAAAAAGTACTTCAAAATATTGATTTTCCTAATAAAAAGCCACAAAAAAATATATTTTGGCAAAATTTACACGCTTTAAATTAAATTAAATTTTAAACCGTTTTTATTCCCGCGAAAACGCTGTCATTATTTTGGTGACGTAATATTGCTAAAAACAACAATCGTCTATGTACGACCGGCACACGTAGCATAGCTGTTTACACTGAACTGACAGTCACAGAGTACTTACTACTAGACATATGACGTCACGCCGTGGTGGCTCGTGTTTTAGGTCACGTGATATAAAGGTTCAAAATTACGACTTTTAATTTTAATATAATAAAAAAATAATGTGCTTTTATGACTCAAAATCAAAATATTTAAGCATATTTCTACATAAATTTTAATTTTTATCAAATTTCATAGTTTATTTTTATATTTCCACATAAATTTTTATTTTTATCAAATTTCATAGTTTATTTTTAACTAACGAAAGTACCCTATTGAGTCGAAATATCGGTGTACATAATCTAAAATTTTAATAAAAAATAACTTCAAATGAAGTACATCCTTTCCAAAAACAATAAAAAAAGAATCATCGAAATCGGTTGTCGTGATATTGAGTTATTCCTCCATTTGTCGCGCACATACTTAATGTAGATTTAAGTCTTATATGGTTTTCTTATGGATTCCACTGTCAGATCTCGCTCAAATTTAAGTGGGAGCATATGACAAGCACCAGCTATTGATTAAAAAATCATCAAAATCAGTTCACCCAGTTAAAAGTTCTGAGGTAATAAACATAAAAAATACAGTCCAATTGAGAACCTCCTCTTTTTTTGAAGTCTGTTAAAATAAATATTGTGTGTACTCGTTTCTTATTAAAATATAACATTTTTCACACATACTTAAGTGTGTCTTATAACATATTGCAATGTAATCAATAAAACAACACACAATGTTTTTTGTTTTTTTGTTTGTGATGAATATTACAATGGGCGGTCTTGATGTCTCGGGTTTATAGTTCTAGACCTAGATTAAATTTTTTTATATAGTTTCCTTGCTCGAAATTCGTCGTGTCCGTGAATCTCGTGTTCAAGAAACCGGCTGGAAAAAAGCTGCTGCAGCAAAATGTAGTGGTCTCTAATCAGAATCAAGCGTAGCTAACTCGATTCGTGTCCTGCTAAGATAATGCGGTATGTCTATTACTTGTGCTTAGTTTACGTACTCAGTTTGTTAATAAATTATAGTTTTGTTTGCTCAGAAGGGTGCAAACACTTCATTCAAAGGCACGTGATGTATCTTCAGATAACTGTTTGAAATGTGATTGTTATTTTCTTGGTTAGACTGTCCCTGTGGTTGTTTCAACGCTAATGTATCTTTATCATTATTGGTTTCAATGTCACTGATGTTTTACAGCAGAAATATAATACATATTATTGAACGATTACATTATGTACTATATAGAAATGTAGAATAATTAACCATGTAGTAAATTAGGAATAATTAAAAACTTTAATACACGTTCAAAGAGGGGTAACACCACAGACATAGATAGTAAAAATACTATGTTCGCTGTCCAATGACGTTATTACCAATCACACGCTTAACTCCTGTATTCTTAACTGCATATTCCGTCTATCTCAATTGGCCCATTGTATCGGTAATTTATTGGGCATTAGGCATGCCCGTATTGCAAGGATCTTATTACTAGCCAGCGGCGACTAGTTAGAGCAACTGATCACTGAACAGTTCACTACTATATTCCTTATGTTTGTATCTAATATTATCTATTATTGTTGTAATATTCTGAATAGATATTGTATTTTGAATGGCTTTTGGTAGTATTGACGTCCGTGGGCTACGGAAACCTTGCTATCGGGTATTTTCAGATAATTGCACCAAAAGAGTATTCTGGGCTGCTTATTAAATTTAGTTACATTTCTTTTAAAATAACTTCAAATAACTTCTCTGTCTCATGTGTTGCATAGGTATCTACATCATCTATGTCTGCGAGATGTCGGGATTTACTTTGTTCACGTTGTTGAGCTTCTAGCTTCACAAAAACCTTATGATTGTCTTCGCAATTTCGCACGACGATGCTTATCTGAAATCGGTATCTAGTTAAAGCAACTGCCTATCACCTACCTATCATATCTAAATAGCCATTCGAATATAAAAGTAAAAAGAAGAACAAGTAAAATGTAAATAAATCTTCATTAAGGAAGAAGCGTGTGCTTTGAAAAACTATATACTCTTTTTGACCAATTAGATGCGGTTAATTTGTCACAATCTTTAATTAAGTCGGCTCATTATCAAAGATTCTTATTTCTTACTTCCAGCCGTCACACGATGTATAAAATTAATTACTCAGTTTAATCATCCGGTAGTTGGATATTATTATCTAAAATCATCTCAGATACATCGATCATTACCCGTCCATTTATTATCTTAAGAAATTCTACGCTTAAGTATATTTTTTACGTGGTCTAAGCAAGCAATTGAATCGATTTATTGTTCTAGGATTGATTATCGTGGTGGTAAGAATATCCTGGCAAATTAATGATTACCGAAATTGCGCAGGCGATAACTGTAATATGTATATGTTTTTGTCATTACTATTAACGCTTTAATATGTTGTTTGAAGTTTTTGAGTGCCAAAGATGGGTAGCGTATCAGCGTAGCGTATCAGTAGAACAACAATTTATAGCTTACAAATACTAATACGAAATATGTGTGAGCCGCACCGCGAAGGACTGGAATAATTTGCTTGCGTCAACGTTTCAGCCTGCCTATGACGTGGATGTCTGCAAGAAAAGAGTGAATAGGCTTTTACTAAGTTAATGTGCTCACCACCTTGGACTACATCTCCACTTACCATAACGTGGGATTGTGGTTAAGCATTAACTTATTTGTGTAAAAAAATATGCATAGGTCCAAATCAAATACAGTTTTGCAATCAAATTTTGCGAAATAGTTTGACAATATACAACAATTCACCAAACTTTAAAATATTTTTTTCTGGTTACAATCCTAGCCCAAACTTGTCTGAAGCCCAGTCTTTGTCCTTTGATAATTTAGTTTAAACTTACGACTAGAAATGACAGACGTCGTGTATAATCATTATGTTCATAAATCATAATGAATTAGCCGCTTGCGTTGGTACACACGGTGCATTTGAGCGCGCCTGAACAATTATACGCTCGTTACACATTTGGATAAGGGTGGCACTACCTGCGTAGCATAACTAGTGAGGGGAATCGTCATACATCGATATATTAAAGATACGGAGACATTAGACTTGCGAGTTGCTTCAAAGAAGGTATTTCCACATTGACACAAATTAGCTGTAAATAGTATTTTAAAAAATGAGTAGGCGTTAAACAAGCGGCAATAACTCTTGGTATACATTGTTTCTGGAAATAGTATTTTGAGAAAAAGTAGGCGATAAATGACGTTATTTTTTGAAGTGATGGCGTAGAATGACTTTCGAAAAGCATTTGTAACAAACCTATTATACTTTTTTTTAAACTTATTATTTTTATATAAGTGATTGCGCCTTACATGAGAGAAGTATTAACGTGCAATTAAATTATGCAGCGAACATGCACACAAACGTGCATGAGTTTAGTTATTTTTTTAATACAAAACCACATCTCAAAACATTAATATTAAATTGCATCTCAACTGGATGATATTAGCCAATTATAGCAATACAAAACAAAAAATGTTTTTTTGCTTTGTGAACGGTCCGTACAATATTCTATTTTAATCTGTTCCATAAATATTGATTGTTATTGCAAAACATTATAATCCTACCGTCCATCACTACTTAATTTGCATTTTAATCGATATATATTTAGTTCCGCCCGATTCAATGCGATTACAAAGTATCGAGTAGGAATCACGGATTTAGTTTGTAATGAGTACTCTCATGAAGCAAGAACTGAGCTTCAATCAAATTGCAATTTCCTGGAGAATAAAATAATTGCATATTTACTTTTACGTGCAAAATTAAATAGGCATATTGGCTTCCGCAAACCAGAACAAACTCTTAAAAGTATAATAATAATCATAGACACCAAATTATTATAAAGTCAAAAACATCAAAAACTTATTATACGAGAAAAACGTAAAGATACAACTTTATTAGCTGATAAGAATACCAAAAAAAGCAATATCACTAAACATCGAATGAAATGAACCAACGAAAGGCCCTTTTATGTAACGAGGGAATTATACAAAGCCTTTGATACGAATTCAAAATTCCGGAAAGAGAAATACCAAAGGTTAATTAAAGTCCATCGATACCCCTTGACATAACAAAAATTAATTGCACTCTAAGAATTTATATAAAGCGATTCTTCTTCCACGGTGACAGGCATTAGTCTCTGGTTGGTAAAAGTGAAGAGAGGTAGCGTTTTGTTGATGATGATTATCTATGATAATATTTACCTTTTCTACAATACCCCACACTATGGGGAACGCGACGAAAAAAACTCATCCCCATGTTACCTGTATTGGAGGTACCCTGAAAAAATATTTTTTAATATTTTATTCTACGATTCCGGAGTTTTAATAAATACAGGCAAATTATAGCTTTATAGTAACAAGGGTCTAGGCACTTTGCTTCAGACAGACGGGCAGACGGGCAGACGGACAGACGGACATGACGAAACTATAAGGGTTCAGATTTTTCTTCGGAACCCCAAAAATGTAATGGTTTTAAAATGTAAACCAGACGTGACATTAGCTTTTTAACTGTCTTTAATTAATATTTTAAATAATATGTATTTATTTGCCTCATTAGATAAAGCAAAAACGTAACGTAACATATGTAACAACGTAAAATATGTACGTAAGATAATGTTTTAACAATTATATAATTAACTATTTAGTAATTTACCCACTGAATTCGCTTCAGCTTACATTTTACACCTGCTGCCAAGATATTGGATGCCAAAACCTTCTGTCAGGCTGTTGAGATAAAGAGAGGAGAATAATGGAGGAGAGAGGACGTGGAACTAGATCGATGGCGTTGTCACTGAACTTGTATTATAATTGTGATTAATTTTAGGGTTTCGTGTAAATGCGTTATAATTCTACGGATTTAATTAAGGCGCATCATATACATCTAATAATAACGCTGTTGTAATCTTTTGAAAAATGTAAACATTTAAATGTGATCTTATTTACGCTATACACTCATAGCCCCACTAGGTATCCCTTTATCATGGGTAAACACAAAGACAAGAACACTCATACTCAGACTGAGAATAGAAATTCAAACTCATCATTTATCAAATTTCTGCCTCGCTCGGAATCGAACCTAGGACCGTTGGCACGGCGGGAACGGTAACCTTTACGCCACGAGGATCTAGTTTGGTTTGATGAGAAAACCTAGTCCTAATAAAAGTATTAAATTCATTGTTCTGAAGTTAACGAAGTAAATCCAATTTATTTTCGTTTAGCCCTAATGTAGACATATGTAACAAGGTAATAGAGTATTCTTTGTCTTTTTCCTATGTATTTGTCTGAGTACAAAAAGCTACACTAAACGCCTTTACAAATATCCACATAAAACCTCGTTATATGTTTTTTTTTGGTATTTTTTTCTCATTTTCCTTATTTTTCTCTATTGTTCTATTGGTCTAAAGTTTTATTAATCGTATTAAAATGAATTTTCATGTCTTATTCGTCATTATGGAATTGATATCTTAAATTACACATTTTATTTCTTATCGATGTTTTGTGTACTTTAAGTCTGTACCGGCATATATTTCATCCTACCTGTTTCTAATATATATACCTATGTTTATTTTTGTACTTATTTATTTTTTCAACAATGTTTAATTTAGACCCGTTCTAGCACTGGCAACCTGCTGTGATTGCTGACGAAAATTTATGATATCAGTAAACTTAATGACGTTAATTTTTATAATACAAGAATCAGATGCACGTTTTGTAACTAGTTTAAAGTGTTGAATTTGTTTTATTTAATGTGACAAAGTAGTTTCATGCTAACGATATTCGCTATCACTTGATTTACGGGATTTAAAAATAAAGCTGCGTTGCTTTGATATGAATATAATGAAGTTTCGGAATGTTCACATTGAAATTCACAAAAAGAGTAATTGGACTGTTATAAAATTCAATCATGATGATAGTGTGCGAAATGGTTGTCCAATACACAATCATCGAGACCGGACACCAGACATCCAATAAAGTTCAAAAAATGTGATCACAAATACCGGTTACAACCGGTTTTATTAAACGTCCTACTGTCATTCCACTGTCAAACTTTATAAGCGACGTTACGGTACAAAATTGAATACATAACTTACCTTTATACCGTCCGTGGGCGACAGCGTTACCGATCAGAGTCGATATAATATAGTTACATCGGTGCACACTAAAATACGCGTTCGTTTATTGAAATCTACTGTTCTTTACGACCACTCTCCCATACAGGAATTTTAGATATGACCTTATGATTACGGCTACGCTAAATGATTGAAGACTTCCTGAATTGTATTGTACGAACTATTGTATTTTAGTTATGATTTTCCGTACTGTATTACGTCAGAATTTATAGGGGTTGCGACAAATGGCCGACAGGTTGGTTATTAAGAGTTTTGATATGAAAAATGGGTATATAATTGTAAGGTAAAAAAGCGACATCTAAAATGAAACTAATGGATTTTGTACACTTGGTGTCAAAAAAGAGGTAGTATGTTTTAAATTGTATTGGAAATTGATTTAATTATCTGTTAGCAACACCTTTTCATTCAACATAATTATGAGATACCGTAATCCTTAATCTTTCTAATTTGATGTCTTGTTAATTTTTAACCGATGTCAATAAAAAGAGAAGAGAAGAGAAGAAACTCAATTCGTTTTTTTTCATGTTTGTTACCTCAGAACTTCATTCAACTGATTTGGATAATTATTTTTTATTCGGTCCCATCTTTATCGAAACAGTTTTGAGGATTTTTTCTGAAATGTTCTAAACAATGCTGCAGAGATTTCCACCTTCCAGCAAAAAGAAAATCTAATATCAATCTACTTTTAAAACGAAGCATATTCATAAACACTCCATTCATGTCACGAAAAACCGCAAACAATCCGAATGTATGTATGTGCAATCCTATCCACTAGGCCGTCTTAAGCACCAGAGCAAAGAGGATAAAACCAGGTAGACGCAGCACAAAAGCCTTCCAAAACACATGTCGTGTAAACACGACTCATGACTCCCTTATTTACAACTCGTGATTAGAACGAAGGGTCGTCCAAAACCCTCCTCAGTCCATTCAATAAAGGAACTCGCGAGGAAACCGTATCTTGTTTGAAAATCAAAAAGCAGTTCCATTCAAAAATGTAAACGCGTTACTACTGCAACTCGGTCGACTCGATTGGGTGATTTGTACATAAAAGCATAATTAGAATAAAGTAGAGTGCAAAATCAGTAGCGATTGGTTGTATTAATTTTCAAATAAAAGGTCGAAACCTTCGTCTAGTTAACGGCTTAAGGTTTATAGGTAACCTTTAATTCAGGTCGGAAATGCATCTAGCCTCAGTCAATCCAGTTATTACTTATTTTCGATTTTCAAACAAAACTTCAGAAAACTATTGCCTTAAACATCATCAAAGTTTATATTCTACTTTTAAAATATAAACCAGTATTAATGATTCACTAACATTAATAATATAAATCAGAATAAGATTTATGATAATAGTACATGCAAAACCATTAATAGTAATACAATAAGTCCGAAAGAGCCGAAAATTTTATTCACAACAACATTTAAATAATAGCAATTTCCATGATAATATTTGTTAACACATAATTTGGTTTTGAGCTGCTTATAACAAATGATATGTGGATGACTAAATTATTTTATGCATTTATTTGATAAGCGTATTATCGTTTTATTATTGAGCTTTTGGGTATTTGTGGGTATTATTATTAACTAATTTGTGGATTTCTGTGGGAATATTTTAATGGAACATTGACACACTACAGTCAGACAAATATGTATAGAATATGAATAATGAAATTAGGATTGAGGGTCGTTACTTTCACGTAAATAAGTGATTATATTGTAATTTATTTATTTATTTAAACTTCTTTGAACCATACAAAATGTATTAGGACAAAAGGCGGACTTAATGCTAAAAGCATTCTCTGCCAGTCAACCTTAGGGCAGGGGGTAATCATAATGCGAAGCGAGTGAAGCGAAATAGGTTTTGAATATTATACTCACATACTCATACCTACGCCTATTAAGCTACATATATTGTTTCCTATTTGTTGCCATTAGCCACACCAGCCTTTAAATGGCTTATCAACTTTAGCCCGGTACCATTAAGAATCCACCCGCTAGCATCAAGCATGACTAGCTTGGTGGAATAGGGTTTGGGCATCCTCAATTACAGGGAAGTCCAATGATGCAGTTGGTCGGTATTTGGTCAAATTTTTAGTTATTATGGGGCGTTTAGAAAAACTGAGACTAAAATTTTTACTAGGCGACAGCCAAAAAGTGACATGATGAAGGTGCGTGATTATTAAATGCACAGCAATCGCTGGAATTGTTCTGGATTACAAGTACGCGTCGGGTCGTGGGCGTGAGCGAGAGGTATGCGGTCGGATTGCTAGGATGCGGTCATAGGCGAGAGGTATTGGTACTTATTAGAGGTAAGTATAAGTAAGCGAGGTAAGTTCTTATGTTCGTAAATAACTACACACACACGTTTCTTTTTTTTCTAACGGTTTTCAATATATTATCAAACATAATCAAGTCTGTTCCTGGGAGAGGCCGCCAAAAATGTTTTTTTTTTGTTTCAGGACAGTGTTCTTGAACTTGAATTCAATGAACATCAGTAAGTTGCTTGAATATTTTCAACGCATTCAAAAACCCGTAGTAACGCTCCCGTTCTCAAGGTTCCTCTCAGTCTGCAATTGAAGCATGTTTGGCGCTCCACTCACTGTGTTGTGGATCCGAATACACGCCAGCGCCGGAATTTTACTTTCGGGACATTTGGATTATACTTTAATTTCTTTTTTGACGTTCCTGTAGCTTAGTAGCAACCCTGGGAAGAGAGAGTTCGATTCCCGGCCGGCGCCGACTACCGTCGCAGGCTACCGTGTCACAGGTAGGGGGTATGAGTGTGTAAGCGTTTATTTATTTAGCGTTTATTTATTTAGCCTTTATTTATTTCCCCATAGTTTACTCATTTAATGACTTGGTTTCCATATTTTCGAAGAAATTATGTCTGCCCGCAGTTTTGCCTGCACTTTCCATTATATAGTGTACCCTATTTATTGTTCCAGATCTACCTGTGTGCTAAATTTCATAAAAATTTGTAAAGTAGTTTTTGCGTGAAAAAGTAAACAAACATCCATACAAAATTTCACATTTGTACTAATATTAAATAAGATAATCTGTATTTCTCCCATGAGTTATCTGAATCACGGAACGTAATTATAAGACCATGGTTTAAAACTATAAACTATAATACTTCTATGCAATCGTGCTATTATTATATTTGCTATTATAATATAATATTATAATATAATTGTAAGTGCTATTATAATATAATTGCAATAATCTAATGCAAATATTTCTGATGTTGGATTGTACTGTAACATGATTGTATCCGGTGCTCCAATTATTATTGTTATATATCACACACATATATCTACACACTACAATAAGGGTGTTAATAATTCTTTGTTATTTTGTTAATTTATACATCTCTTTAAATAGTTTGTTTAATAGCTATAATTTAAATAAGGTTTTTTCTTTTGTTGGAAATTGAGGAAGCCGGGGAAATCTGAATGTTACTCCCGCCCACCAACTAAGGGAAAGGGAGTGGCTGAAAAACAGCGCTGCATAGGACCACTGTCCTATGTCAGCACAAGCTGAGCTACTCCCTTTTGCCCACAAAACTTTTTGTAATTATTGCAACTTTTTCTTCCGCATATTGTAATGTTTAACCTATGTGTGTGGCAATAAATAATTTATTATTATTATTATTATTATATCAGTCAGGCTGTCCAATTTGTCACTGGTTAATGAGGGTGGAAGGTAAATGGTTATAAAAACGATAGCCAGGCGGCTTTTGTCGATCTTAACTGATCGACCGAGTTAAGCAGGAAAGTGCGGTCGGTAGTCGAAGTAGGTCGAAAATTTAGCAGTTCCGTGCTTCTGAAAGCGCGTAAAGCCGTTTGTTTCGGTTGTTACATAACAGTCGGTAAGCCATGTCGGAGGGCTTCGAGCGGCATAAACAATTCCTTTAGCCCCTCCGCCAATCCGCACTGAAGAAGTTCTAGGCCTCCGGTCTTCCGAGAGACCCATGCTCAGTAGTGGGCAATAATGGATTAAAACCATTAGCATTGAAAGAAAGAAAAGAAAGAAAGAAATACTTTATTCCAACAGTTACTTACTACAGATAACAGATATGGGTATAATAAGTTATATTATAATATATTACAGTTAATATATTATAATTAATATATTATGATATGAATAGTTAATATATTATGGTATAATATATTACAGTTAAGCTCTCTGCTATAAGCATTATGGAAATGGATCGCACTCAATAATTGCTATGGAGAACCACAGCACTGATATTCTGTGCGAACCAGTTTTGGAGTGCAGTTCGTGCCACTATATTATATTGAACTTAAATTCTATAGTACCTAATATAATATGGCTAAAATCACAAGCAAAAGTTCAAAACTAAAAATAGCTCAAATACCAAAAAAAGGAGCATTAAATAAAAACCTTAAAAGGAAAACCTATAAAAAATTGTAAATAATAATTAAAATTGTAAATAAATAATGATAAAAATAATAATCATGCTGTGCTAATATTTCGCAAGTAATAATACATAATATAAAAATAAATTTAGTTATATTACGAGTACAATAACTTTTGTAATACTATTCATTGTTAACTTTTCAAAGTCAACAAAAATGTAGGACAGGGTGCAGCTCATGATACAAAAACGTTCCGTAATGTTTAATATTAAAGAATGTGTGTTGTTCTAAACATAAACATTTTTGTATACCTCTCTTTATATCCTACATACCTCTCTTTTCTGACTGTAATCATTCCCTTCATGCACTCAGTATATCTTTCCCTGAACCAATATTTGTCATTCGATATCTACACCCCAATGTCCTCTCACACAGGTGTAGTACAAGTGTTCCAGACATGTTCGACGTGTATTCGCTCCAATAACACACGCACGTATGTCTCTGCATTGTAAAGTTGCGGAGTCTCGCAATATTATTGTTGTATGAATTGGGTAGGATTTTTTAATTGCAGTGCACTTATTTTATACACAAATACTTCAATCCATTTGCATGTGTCGTCGTCAAGATTTTTATTAATTTTCATCGCTTTAGATTCAAAACTGACGTATTCAAACAATTTTTTAACCCCAACTTAGCACTTAAAATGGAATGCCCAAAGTATTTTTCTTATTAAGTCTTAAAATTCCAATTTTTTGTCCAGACTTTTTGTGAGCCTAAATTACTGCTCAACGACTATGAATCAGTAAGTCAGTCATGTCTTTTTATATGTAAAGATGACTGTCAAAGAAGAAGGTAAATGACCTGATGGTATCATCATCGCCACACATATCATTCGTAAGACTGGGTGCAATGATATCATCAACGCGTTATGATAATGCCAATAAATCAATGGCAGTAGAACGAGAAAAAACATTATGTTTCCTTAATAAATGATCAAGATTAAAGATGGGTAAGACACCTGTGTCTAGTCGCAGGTGTCCGAAAGATCTGGGAGATAGTTTACGATTCCCAACCAAGTTTAAAAGCATTAAGCCTCTAGGGTGCGTCCATCTTAATAGGCTGGTTTTAACTATGTAATTAGTATGAAAGTTACAAATGGGAAGGTCATCCTGTATTTGATCCTTTTTGCTTTTGATGGCCTGTCCGTCTGATTTTTGACGTAACGTGTGGTATTAAACTTATTATTACAGGCTTGTAAATATTTAAAACTGCATAGTTATGTGTGCCTTAAAATCAAAATATGGGGACTGGAGGAATGGGGGACCAAATTAAAGTTTAGCAGACACCTTCACTCATCTTCATTAACAAGGGTAATTGCAAAATCATAACGTATTCAATGTTTAATTTTGATACTTTTGATACCATACTGTCTCTTTCTGTATTCAAATATAAATTGTCAGAAATGCATATTGAAAGTAGTTTTGTAGAAATAATTCTTTCTCGGAGCATAATACACAAGAAATGCTTAGAAACAGAATGCACAATCTCTGTTTCAATTGAATGTAACGTAATAAAGAATGGCATGTACGATGCACATGCAAGGCTTTATTGCACGTCTGAGCTTTTGTTACTATGTATGTACATTAGGGGCGAGCAACTTTGAAACCTATTTGAGACTAGTGAAAGGGGAAGAGGAGTAAATTTCAAGAATAGTACAGTTTTAAAATGTTAAATCGTTTGATTTTCTCGTTTCTCTCTTCAAGTATTCAGCACATTCAAAGATGAATTTTATGTTGCATTTTATTGAAACTGGGACGGGTAAATAACGTATATTGAGGATTTTGTTTAAAATGGACAGGTTCATTAGTATGTAATTTTTCAAAGTCAAAGTCAAAATATTTTATTCATATAGGTATCACTGATACACTTATGTACGTCATTTTTTGGCTTTTCGGAAGGTGCTTTGTCGTGGAGGAGAAGAAAAGCCTAAAGAAACTCCTCAGCACATCTTTTAAAAAAAGATTACAAAAAAAGATAATAATACAAAAGTATTTACTATTCTTAGCGGAACTGGTTGCAGAGCTGGTCATTTCCATGCGTCTTTGTCATTTAAATACTCGTCTACACTATAATATCCGGAAGATAGCATTGTCTGTTGGCTATAGGTGGTAAGAATTATTTTATTTATTAATTGATTTAGCAATTGATTTTAAAACTCCTTCGTAGAGTTCTAAGACAAAATTACATCATCAGACCCGGATTCACTAAAGTTACCTTTTGGTATGACAGTATGCAATTAATCGTAGTCAACTTTTTGTCCAAACCTCCTATTGTGTTGAAATTATTTTATAATGAGGTGTATTGAACGACAGGTAGTTAATTTAGTCACAATGACGTGAGGTTGATGATATAACCTGAAGAACCGATACTGTTTGGTACGACTTTTTATGTAAATAAGTATTAAACGAGCCACCCAATGATATCCCACACTCTGGAGTAAACGAGAAAAAAATCGTCCCAACTTAAAGTGTGAAAGTGGTAAAAGAAGTAATTTTTTAAAAGTTTATACTACCAACTTGTTCTCGTGATAAATATGAATAAGTGTTGATGTCATATTACAAATTTTTGAAAAGCTAAGAACCTTTAACCCAAACTGCAATCATGACGGTTTTACTAAGAAACACGCGTTTAATTTTAGAATGAGATTGGTAGTTAACCAGAAGAATAAAATACCTGACCAATACGGAACTTGTGTCAATTCAGTTTGATACGTAATATACAAATATTAACGAAGTAAGACCCTTAATAGTAATCACCTGGGGTCCGTTACCGCTCCTATTTCAGACATAGTACGAGCTTCAATTTTACGCCACACCTGTCGAGTTTTACGACGCGTAATTTGGGGTGTAAAGCATTTCAGACAAATCAGCTTCTACGGCACAACATTAAAAACTAGCGCCGTAATGGTCACATTGGCTTTCTGTATCTAAATTACCTTCGCAATTATGTTCTAAGCATTACTCAAAATTTCATTTTATTCGAGATCGTGTTTTACCTCTGTGTAAAATTTCATGAAATTCCGATCAGTAGTTTTTGCGTGAAAGAGTAACAAACATTTAAATATCTTCACAAACTTTTTTCACATTTATAATATTAAGTAGGACTTAACGCTAAGTGCCACGGACATTATACAATGACTAGTTTTTGCCCGTGGCTTTGCCTGTGGTAGTGTGGTTTCGAAACCAAATTTTTTGTTTATTAATTTGGATTTGTGCCTATGCCCGTGGCTTCGCGCGCGTGGATATCCATTTTTTTGTAAATCCTGCGGGAACTGTGAACTTTTCTGAAATAAAAAGTAAACTATGTGTTAATTCAGGGTATAGGCTATCTCCATTTCAAATTTCAGCCAAATCGGTTATGTGGTTGTGGCGTGATTGAGGAACAACCATCCATACATCCAAACGTCCAAACACCCAAACATCTTCACAAACTTTCACATTTATAATATTAATAGGATACGACAAACACAGAACGAGAACAGTCAGGCGGTCCAGTATAATAACCACTACAGTTGTCACTACAAACTGTCGAAATAATTGTCAGAAGTGTGTGAAGCCTCAGAAGTTCCCCACTGCTAAACGACCTTGCTACTCTGCTTGCAACGTGACCCGATCTTTGGTCGCGTATTGATGGTGATTCCTATAGAAAATGCAAGAAACATTTTTGTCGAACTTACCAGTCTTTACACCCACGATAAAACACGAGAATTGCGATTATTATTCCATGTTTATTTTATCTAAAAGCCTAGGATTCTAGTTCTGAGCACCAGCAATTACTGCAAATCATACATTACATTAATCGGTACAAGTTCTAGTATCATTCCATCCGTCCACACAGCTACCACGTCTAGTGTCGCCCATGTCTTGGCACAATGATCTCTCTATCACACACAATCAGTGTGTACAAAGGTGTTACTAACAGCACCGCAGCAATACATAACGTCACTATTTGCGTCATTCGTGTGGTGAACACGTCATTATCAACTAGAGCATCGTTATTGAAATGTGGTGACCATTCACCAGTGTACATCTGTTTTAACAAATGTTAGCGTTTGTGGTAACGTGTTAATTGTAACCATTAGTAATGGCAGATTTGTTGTCACAATTGATTATTATTGTTAAATTAATGATTATTATCAAAATGTCTATTCGCACTTGTGTCAGGATTAAAGTGACGACCACTAATGGCGAGCGGAAAATTGGGTTCAATGTGTTGTTGAATAAAATTATAATTATAATAAATTGGGTGATACCTAATAATAAATGTTTGTGTATAAACAACCCCGTCCCGGGATCATTTTAATTATTGGATTTTATTCTGTAAGCACTTAAATAAAATGTTTTTGAATAGGTAACACTATGTCGTTAATTAGCATACATATATTATGTTTGTGAACCTATTATTCTCAAATACCTTACATGTACAGATACCTTACGTGATCAATGTATCACGATATATAGTTCTTCAAATTTTTCAGACTGAAAAATAAATAAACTTCACAGGGTTCTATAAGAGTATAAATTCAAGTTAATCTAACCTAATTTATTTAAGAATGTACACATTTTTTTTGCATTCGACTAATAATAAGTAACTTAACTTTTTTGTATTTGACTAATATTAAGTACCTACCTCAAAAAAGTAAAATCAAGAAATATAAAATTTTCTTATGAATGTATAGTAACATAGGTTCTCGATTAAAATTTTGGATTATTAATAACGCTACTCACTAATAACTCCACAGTAGATTACCTGTATCGTGGGTGCCATAGACGACACACAAAGACAAAAACACACAAACTCGGACCGAGAACAGAAATTAAAACTCATTATTAAAATTACCGCCTCGCTGGTAATCGAACCCAGGAACACACGGGTCGTCGATTAATAATTTAGCTAGTGAATAAGATTATTTTATTACTCTCTGTGAGAAATCAATGGCTCCAATTTTACCACAGTTTTTCTGCAACTCTTTTCTAATGCAAATTATATTTTTCTCAGCTATTTCTAGGAAAACAGTCTTTTCAGTTCGTTTAAACAGAAGTGTTTAGTTTACTTAGAACTAGAACTCTGAAGTGGAGCTCTTTTCAGAGCTAGACCAGAGGTGCTGTAAATGTGAAACATCAAAGACTTATAAGAGTACGTAAGCGTATAAAAATCTAGGTCGAGTTACCTTCGATAATAATATACATAATACTGAGCACCTATAAGCACAGCTGTATTCTGATTTGTAAAAGTAATTAAACATTAGCAAATTGAAAAGTTATTCGGATGTTTTACGTCGTAAAACATGCCTGCGTCTGCGTTCTCACCCACCTATGACGTGGATGACTTCAAGAAAAGAGTGAATAGGCTTTTATTAAGTTAGTGCGCTCACCATCCTGGACCATATCTTCACTTACCATCAGGTGGGATTATAGTTAAGCATTAACTTATTTTAAGTAAAAAAAATGAATCTATTCATGATCTTTAAGCTGGCCATAGACAATCAAGTGTACTTGTCAAGTTTGCAGTTTGACTTGATGCGGCATCCAGTTTGCATGAGATAGCTATATGGCTAGATAGCCATACCGTGGCCATACACGGTCAAGTTTACTGAATGCTGCGTCAAGTCCGCTGCAAACCTGACATGTAAACTTCATCGTGTATGGTCAGCATTATACTCGCAAAACTATTCTCATCCTTTTGGACATTGCGTAGAAAAATAGGTGCGTCCATGACGTATATCTCAAGCCTGTCTTTACGCGCTGGAGTACCACTGAGAAAGGTTTGACCATTAAGAATTTCGCAAATCCCAGATTTTCGCCACGGATTTAAAAACCAATTTAATAGATGATGGGGTTTTAAAATTCTTCCTCTATCTTTATCTTTAAACCAATTTCTTATTCCCAGATTACTGTGAACAAGAGAAACTGACTATGTATTATGTGCATACTTTTTTGATGGACGCTGTTTTTTATACCACCTACTTTAATTTCACCGGGACTTGTGAACGATAGGTAGTAGGATTCTTAATCTGCTCGGAGTTCTCCGCTGTCCTAGCCTGTCTGTTAACACATATGTATATCAGTTACATTAGAAACAGATTTCCTATGTCGCAGTCAACATTTATAAACATTATATAAGTACCTATATCAATTTCTGAAGACTTACCTATCCATTAGTACCTAGCCAACTGTGCTACAGAATTTTCGGACACAAGTAATCACTTTGTTTGACCATCGTTAAAGCCGAAACAAAGCTAACCATTGAAGCAATATTAACCATATAAAACTAATTATGAGTTTCCTTCATAATGGTACAAGTTAGAAATTAAGCTGTGAACTTTGGACATAAAATCCGGGTAATACAAATAGGAAATTGGGTAACATTACGTGATATTCGCTTTCAAAGGAAACCACAATCGTTGTAGATTCGAACGCGAATCACGTCTCTGGGATGGTTGATGGCGCCCATTGCGATATCGAGGGGGCGTTCGCGCTTTATATTATGATTTTTGATCCCCTATTAAAGCGATAAAGGGCCATCATATAAAATCCAATTCAACGTCAGTTATCCACCTGGTTAATAAATTTTGTTTTTAAAATTTTATTATAATTATAGGAAATTTCATCATAAGAAGCCATGTCACATACTCACAATTCACATAATATTCGCATCTACATTGAGGATGGCATGAATATACAAATAAAGCATCACAGACTAGGACCCGAAAAAAAAACAATGCATTTTCCCCACTTTGCAGACTTTGAACAAACCTATATGGGACTCGTTCTTCAACAGACATGGTTACTATCATAGAAGCTACAGGGTACAGGGTCAATTTATCCTATTACTTGAGTCTCGGAATGTTTGGGTTAAGGTCATACGTGACCAAGTTCAGACTTTGGGTCTAATAAATTCGTGAAGAATAAATTTGACTTGTTTTAGTGCCGTACTTTACTCTCGTTTGAAAATTTCAATAAACGGAATCGGAATGAGCGCATAGTTGGATGATACTAATGTCGGTCACCATCGCAGCGCGAGGAATAGGATAACATGGCTAGAGGTAAGTAACACTCGAGGAAGAACAAATTATCTCTTGATTATAACTTTTTTGAAAAAGTTATTACTTAGGAGATTAATATACTTTCTGAATCTATTAATATCGTCAAAAGTTACAGATGAAGTTCTAATTATTTGTGTAATCTAAGTTAAAATAAATTAATTACGTTTAATATACGACTTTTTATTGTTTGACAAAATGGGTCGTACAAGCGACAATACTTGTTATATCTTACAATCTATGTTATTTAAACGTCTCTGATCGTTAATGATATAATGTAGCAAATAACCGAGCAATAAAAATAGCTCCTCAGAAAAAATATATTTGCTATTGAATCACATTCAGAAATCTACGGAAATCAAGTAAGATTATTCTTACGAGCTCTTTAAGTGCGGGTTTCTATAGAAACAGGTTAATAGCCCTCTAATAGAGGGAAGCTTAATGATTCAGAAGGATAACAAGGTAAATGTATCCCTATACTTTGATGTTTATTTATGAACATTATAATATTTGGAAAGAATTAACGAATTATTTGCAGTGAACAAAATGGCGTGTATTTTACGATTGTTGAAACAGATTCGATAAAACAAATTTCGCAATCAAACACTCAAATTTCATTCTGTTTCAGTCAAATTTTATTCAGTTAAAAATAAATTGATCTAATTGTTGACAAAGCTTTAGTCCAAAATAATAAATTGATGAATCTGGACAATAGAGTTTTGATGATTTAGAATAAAAAAAAATAACATTGAAATTGGACTGGAGTGGGTTAATTTCGATTTCTATTATAATATTAAGTATGTTCAGTTCCATGCAATCAAGCGATAAATCCTCGACGAAAAAATAGAGGCGTTAGAATTTTCGAACGATACCTGATCCTCGAGGTCTGTTAGTTATGTGGGATTTCTACCTAATATAGTAAACGTATACCTTGATTATAATTTGTAGTATGTATAAAAGAAAAAAGCAAAGCAATAAACCATAATTGTCCCCACTACTGGGCTCGGGGTCTCTTCTCACAATGTGAGAGGTATAGGCTGGTCAAGTGCGGATTGGTAGACTTCTCACACCTTTGAGAACTTTATGGAGAAGTCTCCGGTGTGGTCGTGAGGAAACCACGATGTTTTCCTTCACCGAAGCAAGTGATAATTAACTTGTTACACGCACATAATATTTGTAAATTAGAGGTGAGTGTCAGGATTTGAACTCGGGCCCCTGTGTTCGGGAGACCGACGTTCTAACCGCTGGGCTATCACTGCTGTTATATGTTTATGTTATGTGTATATACCACTACTATTATAATAATAGTAAACCCTATTCAAATAATGATCGGAATATTTCTCCAGTATTTAATGTAACAAGAGGTCGTTGTTTGACGGTATATTATATTATAATATTAATGTATTAAATTGCTTATACGTAATTTAATACATATTCTCGCTTGGTGTAATTTGAGCGGAATGACCCGGGGCGATATTTTAGCCGACACAACTCATGTAAATCGACTGAAGCCATGTTTCGCCTGAGTTATCGGCAGGAACAACAAAGCCATTATCGTTCTTAGCACGATATGCGGGATCTATTACTAAGCAGAACACTGGATGAAATATTGCTGTAATAACGTGTCTGAATTTTTGATGATATTTTGCTCTAGTTAGGTTTATACGTTGTTGTTCGTCTATAAGAAAATCTAATTACAGGAGTGCTAACTGTTATTGAACTAAATTTTATAGCTCCCATAGACGAGTAACTTTGTTAGAAATTATAACAAACAATTGTGTTAAGCAATAGCTTTCTTTCTTTCTTTTCTTTCTTATTTTTCTTTCTTTCAATAGTGGGTGCATCAATTGTCAGTTCAGACTGCTATTGACAAAATTTTTGTGTGCGTTCTTTTTTTTAAGAATACTTCTTAAATCATCGATCACAGTTGTTATCCTTTTAGAGAAGACAATAACTTCAGAAATTTAATTCGGCCAAAAACTCCTTCTGGACTCTCACCATCTTCACTATCAAGTGTTAGCTAGCCACCGCCAATTGGCCACTATTTAGCTAACATGATGTAAGAGGTATCAGACTCAGCTGTAAATATGCACGAAGTAGATTTCTATAGTTTCAGTTTGATGTTAGCTTGTGTTAGTTAATGTGGAATCGCTGCCTCAGGCGAACCTTGCAAAGGCTTATTATCACGATAAAACCTACTCACAAAACACAACGAAAATTTGCAAATTATAACTTGAAAGTTATTCATATCTCGTAGTTTCTGTATTAAGCGTTGTCATATTTATTACTTGGACTAAGTTAGTCAATCTTAGAGGTAAGCATTTGATTTCGTTTTTGCTTCAAATGTACACTTTTTTATTATTCCTTGGTTATGCTATTATTTGGCATAAATATCAGTAATATTGTATCCGTATTATGTGTTTTAAGAATAGTTTGTTATAACATACAAATAACAAAGTAAACTGTAAATATTGCATACTTGTTTTTATTTTGTTACAAAAGAAAACCCTATAATTTTTATTTATAAAGCTCAGGTCAAGCGAAGTTCAACAAATTTTCTGCGGGCGCTCGCCGGTCCTCCCTCTATTATTAATTTTGTTTAAATCGACACGCTAGGAACAGCAATATTTAGTGTTTATTGAAGCCAATTGGGCACAAAATAGCCGTGCAGCCAAATAGGTCAAAACACAAACTCATCCACCATAATAATATAATAACGTTACTCCATAAAAGTGGTTGGTCAAGAATCTAATCCAGTTGTCAGGTCTCCTTTATAGATCGATTAGTCTCCTAATAAAATGTAAATAGTAGATATTATTCTAAAAAGCATTTCTTTCAACCCAATAAATCCAACTGATGTTAAGGCAATGGTAATGGCGATAAAGACCAAACTCAAATTAAAAAATCATGTCATCATAAATGGTATCGAAACACTCATACACGTCTAGTCATTGATTCTACCACAATTTCTTAAAGGTCCTTTGGCATGGACGAGAAGGAATTGTAAAAGAAACCAAGGTGTAAAGTTCCAACATAGATGCCAAATTATTTTTATAAAGATAATGTTAACTTAAAATATATATTGCACGTAGTATAAATGATGAAAACAAGAGCTTTATCAAAATATCAGCTCAGTTTAAATCCACATCACATCTGCATGTTACATGTTTAAATGCAGCAGTACTGGCATTTTCTACGATGTAATAACATAGGGAAACTGGGCTGACTTCATTTGCAATTTCATCTGTAAATCTAACCGAGTTTATTACAAACTATCATAACTGGTCATATCTTATATCTTATATATTATACTGGTTATATCATATCTGGTCACGTATACGAGTAATAGATATTTAGTTACGCGCCAAGAAAATTTTAAAACTACGAATATCGACGAGGTATTGTTTTCGGGATGGCTTAAATAATGAAGGATTTATTCGGACTTCAGTAATTCTTCACGAATTTCAAAGTGCTTAGTATTTTTGGGATGTTAAAGGGATAATATTGTTTTGTTCAATGTAAGTCCTGTTTGTTCACTGTTATTAACAGTTTCATAGATTTTAATGTACAACTAAGAGTCATATAAAGAACATTTAATATTAAATTTCATTAATGTGTGCGCTGGTGCAAGCATTTGATGATACAAATATCTTATAACCTGATTCGATTACTTGTACTTTATAGATTAAAGAGTGTCCACAAACTTAATCATCTTTGACAATATTGATCCAACATTTAGATAAATTCTTTGCAAGCTTTTTGTGGACTTACACTTCCCACGCTACAAAATCCGAAGGCAAAACTGACAAAATTTAAAATCTCATTACTGGTTGTTTAATTACGTACTATTCCTAGTTTATTTATTTTGAACTATATCTTATTTTAAATATTATAATCCTGCTAATATTATACATTGAAAGTTTATATGTATGTTTGCTACTCTTTCACGCAAAAACTACAGAACGGATTCTCATGTAATTTAGCACACAGATAGACCATTAAAACTTAAAATAATATTAAAGCTTATAAGGTTGGGTTTCGAATCTAAGACCATAACATTATAGCTTTAGGTATTTACTTTTTATCAGTCTAAAACTTATATGTGGTAAACATACATATAAGTTAACAAGTCTGAAGTTTATCTAAACAAGTCAATAATTTCAATTTAATCCGTGAACAAGAAGATACGCGTACATTTGAACTTAATTAATAAGAGAATCCTCTAAATAAATCATCTCAGGCAATACTGTTTCAAAATTCAGGCAATATAATCCCGCAGCATACGGCTTTGTTAGACACAACTCCTACAATTTCAATTGAAGATTGAGAGAACAAGACACTGCGTAGTCCTTCTCCTAATTATTTCGAGGGATATAATCATTTGAGAATCTCTGCCCTAATACTGTTAGCACTTTGGGCGATGTCATTTGCCAAGTTTGGGAAGTTTGAAGGCCGAGTCGTTGGTACGAAATAAGATTTTGTAATGTCCCGTAATGCTGTTTCAACTTTTTTTCTTGCTTAACAGTTATTAAAATTTCTGCATTGTTCGAATTTAATTTAGTGCTTAAAGCACGTGATCAAAAGGTAATAGGTATAGAATAGTAAAGTCAGATATTTCGTTATTTCGACTTTACTGAAATGAAAATCAGCGTTATGAGTTTTAATATAATCTTTAGCTCAAAAACTGGTAAGTTGCATAAATCTGTCGGATTTGTCTCGTGTAAGTTATTTTTGTTTCATAATTTTATCTTACGCTTTATAATGAACAGTAATAATGATTTCGTTTGATTCGGTTAAGAACTACAGCGACCCGAATGGAGCGAATTATAAGATGTATTAGTACATTTTTATCTAGAGCCTATCTCGTAATCCTCAAAGTGAGAATGTCCTTCCGCTGTCGCATTAAGTGTCCCGCCTCTACATTTATTAAAAGACTAGTTCCAGCTTAAATCTACGACCTGGATTTAGCAAAGTTTATTTCTAGTGTAGTGTTTCGAGTCCCTGATGCATTTTCTAGTTTAAGCTTTAAACTGTAAAACTTTTGAATCAGTTGAAATATTGTAGATTTTTGCACCTCATTTTATACTTCCTCAAAATAGAATTTCAAATTAAATTATGTTCTGTGCCTTTTTTAAACAGTTTTATTTAGCTATATTAGAAATATGAAAATAATATTATGTAAGCTTAATATAAGAGAGAAGGAGAGGGAGAGATAGAGGGAGAGAGAGAAGAAGCTAAGAAGGGCTGTACCGATTTTATTGACCTCTGATTTGTTAAACCAACTAAAACTATAAAATCTTAGTTAAAAGTATCGCTGCATTAATTGATTGTTAGTCGATACGAAGTTTGCCAGGTTAGCTAGTCAAATATAGTAAAATCTCGTGTCAAAATGTTCGTGATTGCACTCCTCTAAAATATCTCGACCGATTTTTATGTTTTATTTTGTGTATATTTGATAGATACGCTAATTATTAGGTCGTAAAGTATATTTCAGTCCGCTAGGTGATTGGGGTGTCCCTATCCACAAAATTTTAGCAAGTTATTCGTATATAATTTCGGTAGAGTACTATAATGCGAATTTTTAATGATATTATACTTTAACTCGCCACTCAAACTTAAATCCCATCTAAAGATGGATATACTTATGAGAGCATTGAAATGAATCATCCTTTTAAATCTGACGTAGATTTAAAAGTCAGATTTGAATTAATTTCACAATAAAAATAGTTATAAATATTGTACGGCGGTAATAACCATAAAGTATTTTTATGTTAATTGCTGACGATCGAGCATACGAGCCATCCGACGATGGCAATCGTATCTGCAGTGAAAATTTTGTCGGAATCCAATGTGCCAAAAATGGTTCCTTAACGTTATGCTTTGTCACATTGAATTTTTTGCACAATGAATTATTGTAAACAGTCCTAACATTATGTTTCCTCCACAGTGCCAACATCAGACGTGCAAGGCGTGCTGGGTAAGAAGGCCTCATTACCGTGTGACATCCAACCGCTGCACTCGGAAGACGCTGTCGTCATGGTACTGTGGTTCAAGGAGGCTGATGGGGAACCATTGTACAGGTAGATAAAACTGGATTTTTGATAGGGAACTACTAATTGACAAATTTCAAAGTTTGGATGTATGTTACGTAGTAAGTAAAAGTATCGTATGTGACTGGTTTGGTCACATACGATACTTTTTATCCCAGTAAATTACATAAGTTTCTCTCAAGGCTCAAATTTACGGAATCGACGTCAGGGCTAATCAATATCTCTGGTAACCTTAAGCTTAACCAAAATTATTTGTCTTGACTGTCAAAATAATCCGCGAAAGAATCCTATAAATATGGCAAAAAAAATCTCTACCCACCTAATGGATTACATGTGAAATCGAGGCTAAAAATTGCTTATCTCAATAAATTTTGTTTCTCCAGCTTCGACATCCGAGGTCGGTCTTACAACCAACCAAAGCTGTGGTCTTCTCCCCTGGTCTTTGGTAACAGAGCGTTCTTCCGCGGCGGCGCAACTCCAGCCGTCCTCATGATCGACAACGTCATGGCGGTCGACGCTGGTGTCTACCGCTGCCGAGTTGACTTCAAGAATTCACCCACCAGAAACGTTAGAGTTAACTTCAGTGTCATTAGTAAGTAGATTTATAAGTTAGTTTTTAGTAGGAGCAGGATTTTTGGTGATCACTTCCTATGAAAATATGTATCACATATTTTTTTTTCTATAAAAATGTAGAGCATCTGCTTAGAAACCTGGAGGAAAATGTTAATTTGACAGCTGCTAACTGCTTCATATTATAAAGAAACCTGGCCCTAACAATAGGACAGTTATTAATGGTGTCGATGATAACTTTTTTGTTTGTTTTTGCATATTCTTTATTTTAAATTAAAAGAATATTATTTCTAGTACCGCCCAGTCGTCCAACGATATACGACGCGAAACGACGGGATCGGACGAAACTAGTCGAGCCTTATAACGAAGGCTCCAACGTGCTTCTCATCTGCGAAGTTGAAGGAGGTATGTAAGCTGCTTTGCTGTTGTTATTGTGAACAGGCTCCGGCAAATAAGTTAGTGCTGAGTGCAGGGTCTTAAGATATTTTATCCATCGCGTGTTTTGCCTACATCGCCTGTTGATCACCTCTCCGTGATTCCCGTAATATATACCCACTGTGTATAAAACACTCCACGACTTTTGCAAGTGAGGTAATTAGAACGAGGGTTTCGGTTTCTTATAAGAAGAGTAAATACTGTATTTATAACGTGAATTTACGAAATATCACCTTACTTTTCCTGCAACCTCTGAATTCTCCGTACTGTAGATACATGTCAATAACACTTAACTGCAAATTCTGGAATAGTAAGTCAAGCAAGTAAAGAAACTTCAACAGTAGTCTGGTTTCCTCAAGCTTAAACTTTCAACATGTCCCAAATCCCAAAGTTCACCAGTTTATTCATACTATTGTGTTGATTCAACCGCTAAAGTGGTGTTTTTATTACGGAGGCTAATTACTTACGTTCCTTTATTAAAATACCAAAAAAAATATCCTTGTGAGAATATTGTGAATTATTTAGCATTATTTATAATATTATAATCTACTGTCCGCCAACAGTGGCGGTTGTGCTACAGACTCACAAAATTGCTATCGTTCAATATTGAATAAATTATAATAATAACAACGTATTTCTTTTTCAAATCTAAATACGTATCCGATAGTGAGCATTTACAACTGTGCTTTAGCGCGTCTGGTCTTAAATCTTATTCTAATGCACTAATGCATCAGAATAGATGTTTATCAACTCCAGGTAAATAACTTGTACCCCTTTATGTTGCTTAATTAAGTTCGTAATAAGAACGCAATATTTACAAAGCCTCCTTACTGGCGTGCGTAAATTTCTTTAGTCGACTGTTGACACTGAGCAAGTGAAGCCGCCTGAAGTTTTGATTGGAGTTTCAAATTTGTCGCTGGCGCGGTGCGTGTTGCGTGAAACAAATGACTGTCGCACAACAAGTTCTCGGTTTCGAAGTTTGGAAAATTGTATAATTGCTGGAGTGACGATTAATTTACCTGTTATGTTTATGTATATTATTTATAAGCAAAGAGAACACTTTGTGTGTGCCACTTTTTAAGAATAAAACCCGTAGTAACTTGAGATTTCGTGTAGTTAAATAAAGTTTTGTTACAAATATTTTTAAATGGAGTGAAGCAAGGGAATGTAAATTAGTTAGCGGTTAGATTGTAAAATATATAAAAATAAGAGTATGTCAGAAATTCTATTCTTCGTATATTTTTCGTAAATTCCTTCAACCTCACTAATTTAGGTAGACACCAACAGGGCTTCACGTAGTCATAGTCTCAGATTTGTGGCCAAAGGAAAATATTCTACAGAAACCAACAATAGGAAACCATCTCATTATATTTTTCCCAACCGAATTTCCTTTTGAGGCTTTGTATACATCCGGATAACAAAAATACTCGGCTATTAGACAGCCACGGCTTCCTGTGTTACATAAAAATCGCCAGGAAAATGTATTGTTATCCAAAAATATAATTTAGAATTAGAACAATTTTACGGACAAATTATAATCATTTGAATATTTGGCCTTTGAGCAGGAAGCAAGACAATTTAAAAAATGTAACATTATTTTTTTGTTATCGATTGAACATTCAAATCGTAGCTAATTCGTATTAGGTAGCCCGTCTGCTTTATCAGTTCCGATTAGTCATTCAGGGTATACAAAATAGGATGTTTATTTATTGCAATTATGTTCAAAGGCCATAAGTCGATATCAATTTTAATAAGACCGATAAGATAGCGTTGATCAAGTTTCTGAATCAAGCTAACGATTGTGCGTCGTATCATCTTTAAGTTGGTCCATGTATTCGTTGGTAACATTAATTAATAGTACAACATGTATTATATCTGAAATATGATTATAACAAAAGAAGATAAGTAATAATTAAGTGGTACGTGATTTCTGAACCTTATTCATACATACTTTTTTTTGAATAGATAGTTGCTGTTAACCACAGTGGCATACATACATACATTCTGTAAACTTAGTACGATAACTTCCTTCCAATTTCCAACAGGCATGCCCAGACCCCGAGTCACTTGGTACCTAGAGAATGTTGTGATCGATGACTCCTTCGAGCAGAGAGTCGACGGGGTCACGGTGAACACCCTGACCTTCCCGAACGTCGGTCGACAGCACCTCAACGCGAGGCTGGTCTGCCAGGCTTCGAATACCAACCTCGCGCCACCAGAAACCAAAGTTCTTATCCTAGATATCAATTGTAAGTAAACTTGACATTAATTTTCATTTTGTTTTTTAACCTTTAAGAAATGTCATTAATAATCGGTTTCAAAGTACCTAATGTAGAATGGTATATACATGTTTAATAATAATTGCTTTCTTTTTGTTTCGGTTTATCAAAAAATATTAATGTATTATATTGTTTGAGTCCCAAGCAACGCGATTGCGCTGCTCAGATTTTATGTCGAGAAAACCCAGTACATTTCGAACATTGTGGACAATTGACGGTGCATTACCGATTGTCGAAATTGCGCGCTCAGATTTAATGCAATAATATGTACATTACAAAATATGTAAAACAAAAATATTTCGTTGTTATCTTTTCACTAATTTTATAGACTTATACTTGAAATATTTATTACAGTACGCATATGTAATAATACAAATGTATTTTATAAAATAACGAGTTACAAATTAACAATAGTTTTGTGTTATGAACAAATAATTTAAATGGAGAGTAACAATTATAAATTATAATTATAATGAGAATCGCGTTACCTAACAATTAAATACAAAAAGCGGTATTGTTTCGATTAGGATTCATCGATGTAAAATAAACAAAACGCTATTTAGACCGATCAATCGAGCATGACGGATAGGTGTTTTATCAAATAAATGCCAACCACGATATCTCAGAATAATGGTCTTCGTTATGATGTTTAGAAATAACGTATCTAAATTCCAATAGCTAGTTTTTTCTTTTTTTTTTTTATGAGCTGCTCAAGGACCGAAAAACTTGTTTTTGCTTCTATGAAATTTCCCTTACATTTTATAAAGAAATGTCTTATACAAAAGTTGTAGGCATTTTAAATATCTACAAAATGAGGCCTGTTGCGTTAAAATTCATTTCGGATTTTTTTTATAAATTACAAAAAACAGTTCAAAATCGCTGTTTTTTGTTTGATTGTTTAAACAAACAGTTTGTAATGTAGACATCTGAAAATGTTATGGACTATTGTTTATGACGTATAGTATATGTAGTTTTTTTTTTGAATTTTTTGGTTGCATATTTTTAGCAAAAATCCATTTGTTTATTAAAAAATCACTTTTTTGCAAATTAATTTCTACAACTTTTGCAAGTCGTTGAATGTTCTACCTGGGCTCATTTTCTTTCTTAAGAGTTGTACTTTCAGTTTGGTTTTATGGCTTATTGATTCTTCCAACAGGGACCTCGCAAAATTGATTGCAAAAAAGTGCTTACCTGCAAAATGGAATAACTCAACAAATAACAATTAAGGCGTTCAAACGTCATTTGCGATAAAAACAAATACGTTATCTGATTTTATCTCGTCGAGCTACCCCAAATCGATTGGTTATAACTTTTTGTGTGACCACGGGAACCCGAGATATCAACATTTTTTCCAGCTCGCACGATTTGAAACGTCCGTGCTCATTTCTCATTTCATTCCATTTTGCAGGTAAGCACTTTTTTGCAATCAATTTTGCGAGGTCCCTGTTGGAAGAATCAATAAGCCATAAAACCAAACTGAAAGTACAACTCTTAAGAAAGAAAATGAGCCCAGGTAGAACATTCAACGACTTGCAAAAGTTGTAGAAATTAATTTGCAAAAAAGTGATTTTTTAATAAACAAATGGATTTTTGCTAAAAATATGCAACCAAAAAATTCAAAAAAAAAACTACATATACTATACGTCATAAACAATAGTCCATAACATTTTCAGATGTCTACATTACAAACTGTTTGTTTAAACAATCAAACAAAAAACAGCGATTTTGAACTGTTTTTTGTAATTTATAAAAAAAATCCGAAATGAATTTTAACGCAACAGGCCTCATTTTGTAGATATTTAAAATGCCTACAACTTTTGTATAAGACATTTCTTTATAAAATGTAAGGGAAATTTCATAGAAGCAAAAACAAGTTTTTCGGTCCTTGAGCAGCTCATAAAAAAAAAAAAAGAAAAAACTAGCTATTGGAATTTAGATACGTTATTTCTAAACATCATAACGAAGACCATTATTCTGAGATATCATGGTTGGCATTTATTTGATGCGAAACCCCCCTATTAATTGGTCTAATTGCGCTGCTTGGTATTTCTCGACAAAAAATAAAAACAAGCGCTATTGCGCTGCTTGGGTCTTTAGAAAGCGCGATTGCGCTGTTTGGGATTCTTCGACAGTATTCTTTCAATACCTCCTGGGACTCAAACGATTAATACAATCATATTTGAACGAAAATTACTTAATTCTCAAAAATGATTTTCCTTTGACGACCTTTATGATCCTTAAAAATACTGGATTTTCTTTACAAAAAAATCACTTTGTTAATAATTAAATATAAAGGAGAATGCCCATAGCCAGTACTCTTAAAAAAATAATTGTGTCAAAATGATTTTTGGACAAAAAATTTAATTAAAATATTTCAAGTATTTTACCCTATTTCCTAAAAAATCCTTATTGGGAATAATTTTCTGAAAATAATAAGTAACGTTACTTCCGTTTTACAAAAGAAAACCATTGAGCTATTTATGTTTGGATAAGGGCCAATCAGGAATCTTTTAAGATCCTTCGGGCCAATAGGTTGCATTGATTCGATTATAATTATGATACAACAGTTATAGTATAATATATCCATGACAACAAACTAGATGACGTAAGGGGACTGTCAAATGAATAAGAAAATTATTATAATCAGCCAGGAGTAAAAGTGTTCTGTGATTATAATACATTATAAACTACATGGTGTTTGGGGACTGTCAAATGAATTTGAAACTTAAAAGATCGACATTACTTACGCAATCGACTTTAATACGCCTGCATAGAGTCCATATTACTGTGAGTTTACTATAACCTAAATACAAATTAATTTTGTTTAAAATCTCTTATTTCCTACTATTAATATTGACTAAAGTTAGTATGTGTAATTTATTAAGATAACATATTCAAATAAAGGTATTTTTATCAAGACACAAAAATATTAAAGTCAGTACATTTCTCCATACTAAATGGGCATTCTCCTTTAATAAAGGTATGTTCTTTTTCTTTTTTTTCTGACACAGTAAAATTTCAAATGAAAGGATTTAATTTCATTCTCGTTTATCTTCTGTAAACCCAACTTTATTAAATACATATTTTATAAATATTGTAGTCTTTGTTGCAATTTAATTAGCTTATAGCTACCATCCGCTGATTGTGAAGATATAAATTATTTGATTATCTAGGGAGCTCGCGAAATTGTTGACGACTTTCTCAAAGGCGCTTCCAAATTCTGTAAACAAAAATCAAGTTTCATTTAATAAAGCCTGGATTAAATCCGGCCTATTCCAGCACTTCATATAATTTATCTAAAAACCAATTACATAGACAATCGTCTGAAGGCCTAGTAGATAAAGACTTCTATAGCTGTATGTTTATTTTTTGTTTTTAATATATTTTTTTAGTGTTTATCTGTTTCATCTGGAATAAATTGTTGATTTGGATTAACGAAGATCTATTAAGCCAATTGATAGCTCGCTACCTAACGTGGTCTCAATGTTCCACTATCATGTATATGATGTCATAATACTGCTTGCAATGCTTTTCGACACAATTTCAGGCATGGTGCATGAGCACTAAGCAGCTATATCAACCTCGTTAAGACTAATATAATATTTTATTAAGTTAGTATAACTGTATGATGATACGTGTATATCTCAAGGCATGCGTAGTATCTAAGCAAAGGATACTGTTGCAAAATACACTAATACAAACTTTATAACATAGAATGTTCGTCCGATACTATAAACATAAATATTGTACTGAAAATAAAAGGCAAGACAAAAGATTCAAGAGAATATTATTTTCGCAGTAAAGCCGATAACTGTGAACATATTGACTAAAGAGAAACAAGTATCAGCAGACAAGAGATACGAAGTGGAGTGTAAGACGACGGGATCGCGGCCCGAAGCGTCAGTCACTTGGTGGAAGAACAATAGGCAGCTGAAACGGATGGCTAAAAACGTGAGTCTTTTGTCCATCGAGATCCCATTGTACTTTAATTAATAGATTCCTTTCAGTTTTTTCGGTCTCTGTATAATAATGACTTGTGTCCCTCATTGTTTCCGCGTGTTTTTTAGACAAGTAGGTCATTACGGGTAGAGTACCTACTAGCAAGGCATCGTTAAGTTTCGCTTCTCCGTTCGTTATCGCTTTATCCTCATGTTTGGTATTTATGTTGTTTTGGGTTTTAAGATTTGCTTTTAATGTTACTTTTTTATGCTGTTTTATTTATTGTTAAACAACAAAAATACATTTTGATTGAAAGCAATATGTTTTGTAACTTTAGTTTAAAATTAAATGTGTTAAATTTTATTGAACAACAGCTTTATTATTCAGCCTGATAAAACCTTCAGTATAAAGTTTTATCTTTGTAAGCCATTTAAAAGCGTCTACTAATTTGAAATCAGCAAGCTCAATGATTATAATCCTCTTAATGTTGAAAATTTGGTGCTTTGCCTAATAGATTGCTGCTTGCAGAAATCAACATGCAGTTTCATGTACTCGTAACTCTTCAATATTCTCCATACCTGACATCGTTTTATTCCACCCAGAAACAATAACAAAGAAGCTGACCATCAAAACCGTTTTCAGTTCTCAGAAAACAACGAAACTCTGAGCGTCCTCAGCTTAGTGCCGAGCGTAGAAGACGACGGTAAATATTTGACGTGCCGCGCCGAAAACAAGCACATACCCGACTCCGCCATTGAGGATAAGTGGCGCCTTAACGTACACTGTGAGTAAGAGTTTCCCTTTACCATTTTATACTTTCAACTGCGGGATAGGAAGTATTTTAAATGCATGTTATTTTTCCGCTTAAAAATCCTGACTCGACGATGGAGTTATTACTAGTTTTGTTTCAATTACCTTTATTATGTGGGAGAAAAGAACATTTATGATTTTTAAATGAACTGTATTTTTATTTTTACTATATTAGTCGATACATTGTTGCTCCTTGAGTTGATCATGAGTGCTTGATCAAGCCAGCGGTGGCAAAATTTCAAGAAGTGATAGAAATGAGTGGATTTCAGTTCTACAAAATAAGTAGTGGAATTGTCTGTATTATTTTAGGCATGTGATATTTTAGATACCTCCTTTTAATATGTTAATTTCTGATCTTGATTCTTCCTCCATTTCTCCTGCTCCATCTTTAAGCACCTTTCCGAAATTAAAACTGAAAAAAATATGTTTATAGGTGTATTGGAAAAAAACAACATGTTTAAATGATTTTGAATTGAAATGCATTAGCCTGGTGGAAATCGATATTATCTATTATTGAATAATCATAATGATGTAGATCATAATGATCATAATGATGTCTAGATCATATAGTCTAGATTCTGGACTATTTAACTGTGTGTATATACGTATACATCTATTTTCTGTGTGTGTCAAATCAAATGTATTAATAAGGTAACAATATTTTTTTTATTAAAATGTTTCCAAAATTTGACCCGCGTGGAAATATTTAAATTCCTGAGAATGACAAGCATTAATGTCAAGGGAGCAAAGCTGTCGCAACCTGTTCAGCTAATCTCGAAGTTGGAGAGTCGGTGCTAAAAGTTAATTTTAATTATATTTCGTTGGAATAATTTTGACTTCAGGTTTTAATGTTAGCACAATTTTCGCTTTGAACAGGATTTTTCCCTTACTTTATTATTGATGGTTATTACAACCCATCAATAAATATAAACCTCAAATAGAAGAAGATATTGCTTAGTTCAACGAGTTCTACTCGTATATCAACATGAGTTTTGGTAGAATTAAATAAAACGAAATGAAATTTATTCAATCTTGGCTTTTACAAACACTTTCCGGACACTTATTAAAATACTCCTTGTTTTACTTTCAGAAATTGATAAATAGATGTGACACAAGTAAGCATGTTTTGAATTACACTTGTCAAATTCTCTTATTTATGAATCATGGCTAGTTTTGACATGTAATTATAATTTGAAGAAACAAGAAATACTTCGTAAGTTAAGCAAAGTGTGTAAAATTTACAGTGAAGTTAATTCGCGAAGTTGTTGTAGATGACGTAACTAGATTAGCTAATTTTAAAACTTTCCATGAAATTTTCTTCTCACTCGTAAAAAGACTTGTAAAGTTGTAAGTTAAGAATGTTTTAACTTGCAAATGGAATACATAAATACTAAGGCTTCTAACTATTTTCGTACTGAAACAAAGTATAATATCAATGTGTTATCATTTTGTTTTTAGGTAAATTTTGATTTTGAAGTTGAGTTTCGCTGAATAAAAAAGTAAAATGATTGCAAATTGCAAACGTAGAACAGCGAATGTTTTGGTAAATTATAAAAATTTAGGTCAAAATAAGATTATTTGAACTACGTTTAATCGGTTTATATATTTCGTTAAATATTTAAATTCAAATATTTAACGAAAATTCAATAGGTTAAATATTTCGTTCATTATTTTTAACTTTTTCATGCAAACTAACGACGACCCATCTAAATAATATTTCATTGTTAGTTTTTATTTAAATATGCAATATGAAAAATCTAACTTCATATTTTCAGGGCTTTTGACGTTCACGTGAATGAATATATTATATAATAATATAATGTTTTACTAATTGAAACTTTTACGTAGGCATATCTTAGATGCGATAGATAACATTTTATGTTATTTAAAATAAATATAAAAAAGTTTATTTTAATGTACATACATAATTCCATGTAGTATGTTTTTTATGTTAGGGTAACAAACAAGAGGTTTTTCTACTTACCGAATATTAATTCCCATAAACAATTATTTATTAAACAATAGGAAATATTTTTTGGTATATATGAGCTTTGTGAACCACCATGCTTTTTAGTATGCAGTGGCGTGCCAAGGCCATCAGAACAAGGCAAGCCCAGATGTATTTTATAACCTAAGATCTCGGGATCTTTGGCCCGACAATACAGAACACTGCATTCCATACGTATAATATTTACCAACAAATAATATAAGTGTTAACAGCTACAGAGTGATGATAGTAAAGCAATGATAGTAAGCTGCGCTTTCCGGCTAGTATGGCTGTACCGCCACTAGTACTCGTAGTATGGAGGTTTAGTAGTAATGTTGATGATCGCTTCAAACATTAGAGAACCTTCAAATATCTTTGAAAACTTAAACTAAAGTCAATATCCTATTAATATAAACTGACAAGTAGATTCCGTATTTTAAAATGAAGCAAGGACAATATTTAAGTTACCAGATTATATTTAAGATATAATAAGCTTGTCTATTAGTTCGTGAGTAAAATCTAAAATTACCAAAAGTTTTAAAATTAATGTTCTTCCAACGTAGGGGAAGGAAAGAGCAAAGTTGTTGACGCACTAAGCCAATAAGGAATGTCAATATTAATATAAAAGTAACGATTTAAATTTTAATTAAATTTCTCTTTTTGTTTACTTTAGCGCTTAAATAAATTGGATTACTAACTATTCGAGTTCTTATAAAGAAAAATGCATCTGTCAGCTGGGCTTCGACCGATGGGTGAAACGGATTAAACCAAATAACATTGTTTGAAATTTAGAAGAAAAATACATCTGCCAGCCAAGGAATATCGAACGATGTATTATAATAATATTACACCTCGTTATGACATGTGGTGCTGATACAATCTAATAATTCTAATTGCCTCAACATAACCATTTAATTTGAAACCTAAAATACAGGAGTAAAGAACTTAATCAAAATATTGGCACATACGGTCACCCACACATCTCAAATCACCCCAGATTGCTAAACTTTTTCTATGACTTTACTTACTCGTACCATCAACGCAAGCAAAGAGCCAAGCGCGTATATACCTACGACAATTTAAGACACGGAAATTATTAAAAATTAAATGTCACATAACTTTTATTAATTAAATAAGATGAAGTAGCAATCTTGTCGAGCAGTAATTACGAGGGTTTTGGCGTAAACCTCTGTAGGACATGATATTTATAGGTTTCTTTCTGACCTCGAAACGAGAGGTTAATATGAATTATTATTAATTATGAAGCGCTGCGAGCTAATTAGAATTTTAATTAAACGTCCTTTTAATGGAGGGCTAGATTTTGTCTTATATTCGTGTTGCAAGGATTTGGTTGGTTCGTGGATATTTTTGATATTTCATTTTGTGTAAGCCCATGGCGCCCTAATACAGTAAATTGTAGGGCTGGAGTGTGAGGGTGAAATCTATATATAAACCAGACTTAGGCTTTGCTCAAATTCAAAATTATTCGAACAAAAATAATGGTTCTAAATCAACTTTAACATTTGCCGGTTTACGACTTTTTATTTTTATTATTATCAAATATCCCAACAAAAATACTGATCTTAAATTTACCTTAACGTACCTATTTAATATGACTTTTTATTGTTTGCGTATTTACAAAGTGTCAGTCATCTAGTACATTAGAAAATTGTCTGAGCAAATTCCAAGCTTAAGATCGCTTATAGATCTCACCCTCAACTTATCTTATCCTTAATTCTACGTTATTAGTGTCAATACCTTATCCTGATTGTTTTCTTAACTATTATATCAGTAATGCAGACTTAGACTTGGCAACGTATCTGAGAGTTTTTCTTAAATGTACTCGTTTGGCAAAGTCTTGTTAAGCAGTGCTATACTATTTCTCATATAATAAGAAACTTCTTTAGAATTAATTTAGAAAATAATAAGAATATTGTTCTTAATAATAGTAATTATTGTTATTGTGGCAACAAAGCCCCTTTTAATAATTATATTAAAAAAGAGTCAGGTTAACCTGTGGTTTGGTGATGCTAAGCAAAAAATTATAGCAAATATTTTTATTTTAGATATACCTATCGTAGATCTCAGGATGGGATCAAATCTGAACCCTGACGAGATTAAGGAGGGCGACGATGTTTACTTCGAGTGTACCGTCAAAGCCAACCCGAAGACACATCGACTCGTGTGGTTTCATGATGTAAGTTCATTAGTTTCTTCCTTTTTTTTATTCAAATCAAAATACTTTACATTTTTGTTACGATAATGCTTGCTTGCAACTTGCAAGGTATGGTAAGTGAAGAAAAAGTATGATGAAAGCCTGCGATGGGAGGCACTCTGACTTGGTGAAAATATATTCAGTAGGATGAAAAGTTGTTACATCTTCTATCGTTTTAGTTATCGTTAAAATAGTGAATGATAAATGTGATTTTTTCAACCATTTCAAACAAATCAATATAAAGTACGGTCACCTGCAGAGAAAAGTAACCCATCTGTTTAAACAGTTTTAATGGACAGATGGGTTACTTTTCTCTGCAGGTGACTGTACCTAACTACCTACAAACACATGGATAGAGAGCATAACATAGGTTGTTGTTTTTGAGTAAGAGATATTTTTTAAGTCAAATAAATGCAATTTTTTTCTGCATCTTTACCAATTTGTATGTCTATTATTAGTATGTATAATTTTAAGTATGAAATCTATCACAATACGTGTAAAGACACTTCAATACACAGTTTGGCTATAACTTTTAAAAACGTTAGCAGAAGCGCATATACGTAGAACCTTATAGCCCAGAGAAGGTTAAGAGTGCCATCAGCCTTTAAGTCCGCCTACTGTAATCTAGATATAAGGCTTACAATAAAGAGTGAATGAATGAATAAATAGACCTTTCCTCTTACCAGACGACAGAGATCTTCCACAACGAAGCAGCAGGCGTCATCCTGAGCGCTCAGAGCCTGGTGTTGCAGAGTGTGACGCGAGCAGCAGCCGGTGACTACACCTGCATGGCGGCCAACAGCGAGGGCAAGGGAACCAGCAACCCCGTCTCACTGCTAGTCCGATGTGAGTACTTCCATACCAGAATATCTAACTAATATTATAAAGAGGAAAGTTTTGATTTTTGGAACGAAGTTCCTTATTGCGCGTTGTGAAAGGGGGCTAGACGGAAAAAATTCTTACGAAAAGTTGTCACGACACTTTTTGCTATTTTACTTATGTTAGGGCCAAAGAACCTCAACAGCGTGATTCAGAAAGTTGTACAGCGCCATCTAGTTTCATATTGCTGAATCACACTGCTGAGCGCGTAAAACAATACTTTAACAGCAGTGTGATTCAGCAATATGAAACTAGATGGCGCTGTACAACTTTCTGAATCACGCTGTTGAGATTCTTTGGCCCTAACATAAGTAAAATAGGAAATATCGAAAGGAACTTCGTTCCATCCGGGTGTCCCTTGACACCTCTCAAGTTTTTTTTGTTTGTTTGTAATGGGTAAATTCAAAAACTTCTGGACCGATTTCAAAACTTCTTTCACCAATAAAACTGGCACTGATAATTTTAAAATAATCAGTTGTACAACAAATATAATATTTGAGATCCTTACAATAAATCCTTTCATTTGACATGCCACACGATACAGTTTGAAAAACATTTTTTATTACGTAATTTTTTTATTTTCAAAATTCCTCTGTTTTCTTTATACTTTCGTCTTTTGGTCACAAAAAAACACATGATTACCTAATTTTAACTCAGTTGGTCGAGTGGTTTCGGAGAAAATTGGCTGTGAAGGGCGGTCGCCCAGATACACGAGTGATCCTATAAGGGTTTCGATTTTAGTTTTTTTCGTTCGGAACCTTAAAAATTAGGGTGAGTAATAGTTTTGAATACTTTAATTTGACGACCCTCAATTACAGTTGGTAGGAACGCTGTGAAGCAATTGTACCAAACCAGAGCAGCTGACAGACGAATATACTATGGAGTATAGAGGAAAGAAGATTCATTTGTATGAAAAGTGTCTTTAATTTATATATTTAATATATATGTGCCAATAACGAGTGGCACGGTATGCTAGGATAAATTTTACTGAACTCAGCAAACTTCACTCCGCAGCTCCATCTCCAACAGCGCCAACAGCTATGTTCAAATTTTCAGTAAACAGCTGGACACTTTTTCAACTTTTCCCTCATATAAGATGGCTCTCCTTTCCTCTATACTCCATGGAGTAGACGAACTGATGGTGTATGATGTAGTCATCATCGCATATGCATGCATCGCAAAATTATCATCAAGGGTGTGCTGGTGAAGAAAGATAAGGGAAAAAAGAAAGTTCACACAAATTTCATGAATGCGTATAGGTGTTTGTTTGATTAATACCACGTTATACCAATAACTATATTTAAAATATATGTCTAAATTGTTTGAACAGTTGGCAGTTAAAAAACCTTAAACGTTTCAATATTATTTAATAGCTTAGGCGAATGCAAAACCAACTATAATTTTTAAGTTATTTTCCTTGTAAATCAATTTTTATAAGTCAGTGCTTTAAAAGTTTTAAAGCTACTCGTACATTTAAGTATCTTATAAATTGAGGTGCTAGGTCTATGCTAAAATAGAAATGTTAGAGGCAAAATGTGTAAGTCGTTTACTAAATTTCCATAACTTTTTCCCTTTAATCCACTTTTCGATTCGAAATGATTCAAGCACTTTCAATCAAAAGGCCTTTGAATTTTGGAGCATCAAACACCTAGAGCGTGAAGGACAGTTTATCGTAACCATTCTAAATGATTTTATCTCGTCACTGGATATTACTAGTGACTCGAATGAAATTAATATTAACACTGCTTATTGCAAAAATCTCTATCTACATGACGATTGATAGAAAAGATTGTGTGAAGATCACTATTAATTTTTAAGCTCTATTATGGAACAAAACAATCAAAACAACACATTCTAGTGCGAAGGTTTGTGTGAACTAACATTTTACCTAATAAACAATCTTCTTAAAATCTGATAAATCGTTACATTTTTCTCCAAAATAGTTTACGTAATTACTCGTAACAGCGGCGCATGCTGAGTTTGTAATTAGTGCTGCACTTAGACTTAGACTAATTAATGCTTTCGTCCGTCCCGGCGTGTGCTTAGTTCTAGAATTACGTTAGTTTGTTTACTTAATTAGGCTAAAGAGTATAATTGTTATCAAATTCGCTGTAATATATGTTTACAGTATTTCTTTTTCATCAACTATTCACTTAAAATATTTTCTGAAGCGTTAAATGGTATGATATGTAACTAAAGCCTGGATGGTTTGAAAATCGTAAAATGCTCAAGAGTGAAAACCGTTTTAAAATGCCCTTAACTTTTATGGCATTATAGAAGTACACTCGGAGTACGTAAAAAAATTAGGTTGATTTTTAGACCTCGATTGGCATTAACCAGGTAGTGGAAATAATCTAATCGTGTATGAATAGCATGAAATAAGTTCGAGTAGTATACAAGTACAATCCAGTCGCATCCAGTCCGTTGTTTCGTGCATTCTTTTAAATGAAAGGAAATTTATTGAAGGTAAGTTTTTACACATACATTTCATACTTAAGTATATTTAAGTATATCTCGGTTATATTTTAGTAAACTTTTTATCCCCGAAAGTTAAAAGGTTTCCCTAGGAAACGGGATGAAAGTTTGTATGATATCTCGTAATTTAAAACATCAACAGATTTGCTTCAAATTTGCAACAAATGTTCCTTGCTTAAATTGACGGAATATTATATTTTTCAGTTTTTCACAATTATACAAGAAAAAGAAAAAAATACAAATTAATGGGCATATTGTTTATTTTTCAAAACCGGCTCCTGGAGGAATCGTTTGTGATTGTATCGTAGGTTTCATTACATAAATTATAAAATATAAGTGTTTCAATATATTCACCGTTTTTTTTTTAATTTTCAACTGCAAGAGGTACAAATAAGGTAAAACATAATTTCCGTATGCGAAGCTGCGGGCAACAGCAAAGATAAACCCAAATCAAGAACCCACATGAATTTAGAAGTTGGTTAAAATGTTTAGAAGTCTTAGTAAACATACACGCTTTAGTCTGAAGTAAAGACACAAATCCTCCAATTTTCATACAAAATTGTCAACATAAAGAGCAACTTTAAACCTTATGAACACATTGCACCGGTCAGTCTTGTTTGTTATTATTAGATAGTTGTTATTAAGTCTTGTTTGCCTTTCAAGTGGCTTTGAAAGTTAGGTAAGTCACTTAGAGTACTCAACAAACTAGATCACGGTACCACTAAATGCCTCTTCACATGAAGGCTTTTCCAACGAAGTCATTCTGATAGACGTAAATGCGACCCGTACAGACACGATACATGAATGCGCAGTGAATGATCAATGATTATAGGTAAATACAGCAATCCTCAATATAGATTCAAATGCTGATTATAGAATAAAAATTTACACAAAACAATTTAAAGGAGTCACTTTTTTTAATTCAGCCCAAACAATCACTATTACTTAAAAACTCCATTATAAGTCACGCCAGTTACTTACTGACAATAACTGTAAATTTTAAAATTTAAAATACCCCCAAATGTTAGAGCTAACGACCTCGAAACGGCTGAACCAATTCTCTTGAATCACTGCTAAGAACACTCTGGATTAAGTCACCGTTCAAAACAAAAAACTAGACCAAAATTGGTTCATCTGTTTGGAAGCTACGATGCCACAAAGAGATATACACAAACACGTCAAACTTATAACACCACGCTGTTTGCGTCGGGGGTTAAATAGAAGAAAGAAAGAAAGAAAAACATTTATTTCAGGGCACTGCAATAGATAGGTACAACAATATACTAAAAAGTAATACTACTGATACCATACTGTTGAGATTAAAATTGGTATTGTAGTAGGTACGAGTACCAGTAGGGTACCAGTAGGGTGCAAATTGCAATACTGCTGGGGAGACAATTTTGTTTTCAAAGGTCGATATAGCCGCATACATCCAGAAGTTTGTAGTATAAGCTAAGGCTTCAGATACACATGATTGAAATTAGCATGCTAGTTTAGCACACACGAATAAATACTTAAACACGGATGATCGTATGCTAGAAATTAGCATGTGTATCACAAGCATAATATTGTATTTCACAGTAAATTCCACCTTTCGAAAAACTAATACATTCGTACATCTCCGGAGTTTCATTCAACATAAGTTATTACTTCTCCGTTTTTCAATAGCATCAGTTACTTGCGTATATGAATCTCCAGGGTATAACTGAATGATGGTAAAAAACTTCGATCTCAACCTAAACATTGCTAGGACTATAGACCTTAATGCCGTTAAATTATAGCACGTTTTCCCGTGAAATATATACTTCGATTGTTTTTTGTGAGTGGGTGGTGAAACAAAACACTTATCGAGAATTTATATCTACAAATTATTTGTTATAACCTAATTTATATCTCTCCCTGGATTATGTTCCAATTTATCCAATTTATATGAAGCGTTGCTGAAGCTATATTTTTGTTGTAGGTACAAAATATATAATTTAATAAGCAATATTCACGAATATTTACCACTAATCCATATTGTTTATGGAAATAATAAAAACCTTCCAAGTACATTATTTCAGGCCACGTGCAATGTAGTTTTTCGTAGTTCATCGACTATTACTCATTAACAACTGGTCATGGTCAGCCATGATAGTCTTCCTTTTAAATTCATCATGTTGTCATCATCGGTAGCAATGCCGTGAATGTTTTCACATGTGCAACTTGGAGATACTTGACTCTTTCCAAAATTAGCACTTAAAAGCTGTGTTTTATATTGGTAGAAACCACTCAATTAACCATGACCAGTTCTAAGAATATTACTGAGAAAATATTTTCTCATATTCCGGTTTTATCACATCACACGTAAAACGCGACTGTTCTGCAGAATCCTGAAAAGTTGACGCCGCAATTTATCGCAAGATCTCAAAACAGGAGAGCTTACGATCTTTTAGAATACCAGCGATATTTTAAAAATGGGTACAGCTTTGCCTTAGGTGTGGCAATATTTCTACAGGTATGAGAAATTCAGTTTACGATCAAGTGAGTATTGAAATGTTGGATCTTAGTTTTGGATATATGAGATTGCTGTCTATTTCACACTGCAGAAGATAAATTTAATACCTGATTGTTAAAGAACATACTGGAATTTAGTAAAAATAAATTAATAATAAGAATAATAAGATTGAATCATTCATATTTCTTAATCCAATTTAAAATCACACGCATTCTTTGTCACTGTATCTACTGATGCAATTACGAGTACAATACATTTTGTTAACTTACTTTGAATCATGACTTTAACTTGCAGAAATATACAAATTGTTTTTACCACTATTCTAATCACTGATGTTAGTTCATCGGAGTATAAAGTCCGTCGTTAAAATTGTGCTACCGTTTTAATGTTAGTTTATCGGAGTATAAATTCCATCGTTAAAATTGGCTGCCATTTTAGTGCTACACACATCAAAATTGGTGCATTTCAAGCAATATATTCTTCGGAAACGTCCAAATCAAACGGCTATTTTTCCCACTAATAAAGACCATCAGTTCCTAACAAGATATCGTTATGAAACAAGATCGTAAATTCGCGGTGGCTTTAAGGTCAAAGTTTGTCGAATAACGAAGAAAACTATCGGAGCAACCAAGATTGATGTCGCCAACTTTGTCGTGAATCTCGAGGCGTTCTTCCGGAGATAATTATGGTGAGACTTTAATGAGGAAATTAATGGCTATGAAGATAGCTGGGGATATAAAGATCTCAAAGAATTATTCTTCTTAAGTGACATTGTTAATTCCCTCTTAGTTGTTATTAAGAGTTTTATTAAATTATAATAACTATTCTTGTTAAATGGTGAGGTACAAGGTGCCATTATAAATTCTTTTCGCAACAATAGGTCAAAAGCTCAGATTAAAGAGAGGGTCAAAAGATGAAAGCGTATATGCAATGTCAACAAGACATTTTCAATGACATTATTAGCTGAATCATATTTTAATTGTGCGAAGAGGATGAATAGGAATCCTGATCATAAAACTTTTGTCTATTTGTCCTGATTTTATTTTTAATTATTTATATTTTTGATATTTTGTTTTTAAACACTCTGTATCTTCCTCAGATGCCCCAGTTTGTTCTGAGAGAAGAGACAGCGAGCTCTTCGGAGCATTGAAGCATGAAACGGTATCGTTGCACTGCTCAGTGGACGCTAACCCCGCGCTGGTGTCATTTCACTGGACCTTCAACAATTCCGGAGAACAGACTGAGTTGCCACCTAGGTAAGATATTCTATGTCTTCATTTCTTATCAATTTTAGAGTGTAGAATTATGTGTGATGGTAGTATAAGTAGGTATTCTATGTATGCATACTAATTATGCTACCGATGTACACTGTAGAATAATATACTGTGGAATACTCCGATGTAGAATACTTATGCTATCAATATGACCCATGCCTTAGATAAGACTTACGACCGGGAAGATATTTATGACACAAATGTCAATTTCGGGTGCACGTAATACAATGTTAGAATACGCAATACAAATTGCTATAAGAGGTATAAAATAATAATAATTGTAAGGAATTCCTTTTTTAAAGTTGGTTATTTATTCTCCAAAGGTAATAAATTTACACTTTGCGTTGTTCAGATTGTATAGCAGCCATGGGCATACATCAACTCTCAACTACACACCAACGACGGACATGGAGTATGGGACTTTAGCTTGCTATGGAGAAAATGCTGTTGGGCAGCAAAAAGTTCCATGTCTATTTCAGTTGGTTGCAGCTGGTAAGTAAATCAAAAGTTTTTTAAATGTAAGTAATTGAGAAAAAAACAGTCGATGGTAAATATCTGTGGGATATTAGCAATACCTTAGGCATCGCATATTTGTTGCTGGCTTTAAAAGAAAACAGAATAAAGAAAGATGTAAGTGGATCTCAAGCCCCGAGTTGGAATATGACGCGTCGTTTGGGGAGTGATAAAAGTAAGAGATGGTAACTAACCAGGCAGGCTTTACATATTGATTTGAAAATATTATTTTTTCATCAAAATTCATCTGTTAATTATGATTGGAAATACTATCGTTTTATTTAACGGGACTTTCACTTCCTTTCGGACGGTAACATGTTGGACGATAGCATCGTACAGTTACAATCAGACGATGATATGATTGAATCTTTTCATTGACTAAAATTTATAATATAGCATTTCAAATAATTAATTTCCATCCACTGTTTAATTCAGTTATCAAAATATTTAACTAATGACTGTAATTAATCCCATCACAATTATTTTTCTTTTCATAAAACTTCAATAAAAATACACCTAAATGCTTTTTTTCGATAATAGATACTCTGAATTTTTCATTATTGAAAACTAAATAACATTGCACTGTTCGTTTTAGCAGATACTGAAATATTTTATCGAAAAATATTCAAATAATTATAATTTTTATGATATAATTTTGTTCCCGGTATTCTTTTACAAATTCCGTATAAAATTAAAGTAAGTATATAAAATTAATGAGTTCGAAATATAACTCCTCAATCTTCCAACATAGATAAACCAATGATTCGTTTCACTGATCTAATTTCGCACGAATTCTGAAATTGTGTTTTGAAAACAATTCAACTCTCTCGTAGTGGTATATAAACTTTATTAGGTCCCCGAAGACTGTATCAAATTTGGACGTATTGTCTCAGCGAAGATGAAATGAAGATGGGATTTTATTAAGTTCCTGTGTGCTTCCACAATACCGCAAAATGAAAAGAAAATAAATCTTGAAAATAAAGAAAACTTGTATGTGTAGTGTATTGAAAATAAGAATAATCTTTATTACGAGTATAGTTTCCTCAAATTTGTGCTCTTTTTGCTTGCTTCGCAATCGGAAAACAAAAGTTAATGACGAGGCTTTCTTGGCTTTAAAGTCTCTTCTATGAAGCTATACTCGTATTTGAAGGTATATCTAAGAGCTATACTTGATTAGGACATCATAAAAATATCGCAGAGTCTAACCAATATTGTTCCTTAAAATGTTCGGGGCCTTATGACTTGCCGAGGTGATATTTGTCTACGCTAGCTAACGATGTCACTTTGGCTTTCAACTGAGGAATGCTTTAACTTAGTTTGGAGACACTTAATAGTTCAGTCCCTGTACACAATATTTCACTATCATTCCAAAAACCAAGTGTTTCATCACAAGTTCTCTGTTCACAAGCAATTGCGAATTTTTAAGGTATACACTAATGGTGGTATACCTATACCCTAATGGTGCGACCAAATCTAGCGAAAGCGCGGCGCGCGAGATTTACTTTTGCGCCACTCGCGCGCGGCGCGTACATGGCGTATTCACCAGATCTGGACCTTCCTATACCCTAGCACCACAGTATAACTTGACAGCATTTGTCAATTCTGCATTCTTTTTGTACCAGGTCGTCCATTCCATCTCCAGAACTGTACCGTCGCCAACCAGAGTCTGGATTCTCTGTACGTGGAGTGCGTGGAGAACTTCGATGGAGGACTTCCACAGACCTTCCTGATGGAACTGCTCGAACTTCCTTCATTAATTGTAAGAATCAAGACTAATTCTTAAACGTTCTTGTTCTGATCTTTTAGGCTGACGTCTTATGTTCCGTAAATCTTATATTTATATCTTTGTATCAATCACATGCTAATTGCAGTTATTGTTTTAATTTTTTTATTCTTTCTTTTATTTACTAGCTGACCGCTGAATACTTTTATCATACTCTGATATGTCATTGTCAAGCTGGTTGGATAGATGGCTATAATGTTTTACCTACAGGCTCACAAGGCGAAGAATGGCGCACTTTTAAATTTGATCGAATACAAGGAAGTGTTGACTAATTATAATTATTAATGTTGAGATAAGAAAGTAAAATTTCAGAGAAATATGCAAAGTGTGCTTATCGATTTTTTTTTCATCGTAGGTACGATACAATGTCTCCACAAATAGGACACCGCCGTTCTTCGAAATCCGAGGCCTGCCACCTGGAGTCAGCTACAGGATTGACCTCTACGCTGTCAATGCGAAGGGCCGAAGCGACGTATCCACTATAGAGACTGTCACTTTAAAAGGACAAGCTAAATTCACTGGTGAGTCTATAATTACTTTTGACTATAGAATTGGTCCTTCGAGCCGGTTCTTTTAAATCAATGCATGTCTTCAGTAATATCTGATGTAACAAAGAGTAGGCACGTGATAATTTGAGTAGGTACATCTGGCTTCGCGATGACTCTGGTTACACTACGCTAGTTTTGTAGCCAGTGATTGGTAACCACTGTAGTGATGAGATACAGATTCCATAGATATAATTAAATTGATTCACCACAATAATTAAAAAAATATAATATATCATATGGTACACGGTTGAAAGATAAATTAATTTATTAGACAAATGTAAAAGAAACGCATGAAAAAATAATGACATACCTGATAGAAACGAGAAATTTCTTGGGTGCTATCACTATGTTGTAAGGAACATATTTTCCAAAAAATAAATCAGACCGGTTGCAAACTCCCATTGAATTTCCAATATGACTTGTTTCTTCTAAAACTAACGAGGTATTGGAGACCCGTCCTCGGTTGTTAGCGAGCTGAATTCACGCTATTCACACCGAAAAATTGCAGTAATGTCCTTCCAGCTATAATGACTATGCTTGAGTACGAAGACACGAACACAGAGGTTGTCAAAAAGCGTATATGGAGATAACGACAACATTAGAAAAAGACGATCAAAAATTTGACGATATTATACGACCATATAACCCAGTTGATAGTGACCCTGCGTGCGAAGCGAGTGATCTATATTTCGAACACAGAGTATTATACACTAGTGTTATGCTGGAGTAGTTATTTATGTGAAAGATAAATATTTGTATTCATCCAGTCCATATAACCTTGGTCCTTATAACCCTAATATAACTGGAAATCCACTCCGAGGGTATCATTATTTTTAGTTTATCGTTTGCTTTTGAAGTTGATAACTCTGAATCTCAGTAGGCGAAGGATTGAGGATTAAATTCCCAAAGAGCAGATAGTATGCGATCAAATTTATTTCCGCTTTTGCGTATCGTAGCACCAGGGCATATTATCAATGTTAGATTACATAAGTGGATATTTAGTGCTTTTAGCAGTAACGACACATGGAAGAAGTTTTCGATAGATAACAGAGCGTCTTAGCCTCATTATCTTTTACAGCACTAGTTTCTCGATCGTTAAACCTTACGATGTAAAGTCAGTTTCATGGTTCATTAAAATTCAATTGGGTAAAAGGAGATGTTTCTTTACGTGAAAAGTAATGGCATTTTTATCCCCACATTTTATAGAACAATTCAGGTCGGCCTATGATACATCTAAAATGTCTTAGCGGAGCATTTCAAGCTATATTTGCTGACACTTGAATTAGCTTAAAATTAATGCATAAAATATTTAAATTACTAGGATGGATTATTTATTCGAACTTATTCTGTAAATTTTTAAAGAAGTTAAATTAAAAGCCATTTCGTAAGTTGCTAAATAAATAATTTAATTATTCAATCATTTTTTATATTGCAATTCAGACGACTTGAAATGCTTTTCGCTAAGACACAAGTTTAGTGCGGATTTGGGGAAAATTGATGACCTGTTTTTATTAAAAATTCGTTGCGCTATAATTACGCTATGAATACATTACATTAATGATGCGTTAATTTAGTGTCCAAACAATTAGATATAAAACTATGCAAATGTACAGTATATTACCACAATCCGTGTACTGAAACTGAATGCAATTAAAAAGCAAGATTAATCGTTAAACCTATTCAATTTAACTGCAGACCATGCTGGTTTCATTTCCATAGCAATTTCTCTTGTTCGGCCTACAGTGAATGAATTGCACGCTTTCGTGCTGAAATTAAATCATTCGTGCAAAATATACAAAAGCGATGGAATACTAACAAACTTGTTTGAACAACTGGCTAAGGGTGTGTCGAGCTCCACTAAAAACAACCACTCTTCGTGAAAAATACAGCAAAATATATTTTATTCATAATAAACTAGAACGACATAGATGAATTTAAAAAGCAAGTTTTACGTGACCATGTACTGAAATATTCAATTATTTACTTAAATATTCAAATTTTCACGTGTTCAGAGTTATACTCAGTAATTGTAGAATAAATTTAACCAATATAAGATATATTCCATTGAGTAAGTCCAAGGTGCACTTCGTTAGACAACTGCTTACAAGGTTATAGAAAACGGGACTTACGTGATATGATACGTATTATTATGTTCTTATGGTCCGTTTAGAGCAGAGGTTTTCAGACTTTTTTTCTCATAGACCTCTTTCAAAATTTTGCTGGTTCTTGCAGCTACATTTCTAGCATATTTCAAAAACTCGACTAAAAATGTGAACATTAGATTTAACTATGGAAATTTGCGATGCGGCGATGGAGCTATGAAAATTTGGGTTGCGATGAGTTTATCATAATTATAAAGATTAATAGTTTTGGAAAAAAAGTGAAAATTAATTATTTATTTCATTAATTAATTTTTTGTCACGCCCAAATCGAGTCTCTCGTGGACGCCTGGTGGTCGACCTCGACCAACTTTAGAAAATAAAGGTTTAGAGCACCTGGTATGTTCTAAATCTGTCAATATAATTACTGGTATTATTATCTTTCCTTGAAGCCTGTCTGGCTTGAAGCCTTAACTACCATCCTTACACGACTGGTCAAGTTCCGGCTGGGCGTTCGGGAACCAGTAGTTTCGTTCTTTCTTCTTCTCTCGTTCTTGGTTCATCGGTGTTGCCTTTGGTATAACTGATGTCCATGGGGAATGGTAACCATTAATCAGGTGGATCGTTTGCCGGTTACTAAAAATAATTAGAGCAATAAGAAGCTTTTCTTAAACTACGACTACCCATTCCCAGCTTTGGGATTCTAATCGGTAAAAAGCTAAGTTCAGGATTACGCCTAGAAGTTGTAACGGTACAGAATTAGTCACAACCAGGCCAATTAAAGGACTCCTTTAACGAGAGTGTAAAACCGACTGGCCATAAAACAGCCCTATTATTGTCGATTGTTAGTACAGCTTCAAACCCGCACTTACCTCCCAATGGCTCTGTAAGTTCCCTTATTTCGAGTTCGTCACGCCAACGTTGTGTTGAATGACTTAATTGTGATCGTTTTAAATCGGTGGTTATACTTGGAGCTCAAAATTTTGTGTTATAGGGGAGATTACTTGAAATATAACAAGATTTAAGTATCAAAGTTTGTTTTTACAAAGGAATTAATTTAATTTTATTCACATCTCTGTATGAATATTATATGTTTAGTCTATATCATTAAAACTATTATAATATCAATTTTAAATTTATACTTTGAACTTGTCTTGAAACATGTAAAACTTAAAAAAAAACTTATTTTCTTATTCACATCAAAATATTCGTAGATGATTCTCTATTTTGCCAATTCCGAAAGAATTTTAAGAAAGGTATGTTTTTCATTTCTACTGGTACTTCCAGAGGTAGGTATTAATTATTTTAAGAGAAAAAGAAAAGAGAAAGAAAAATATTACTCAAGAAACGACTGACAGATATTAAAATTAGCGTTTACATTCGAAACCTTAAACACGCGATTTCCTGATGGACCAACTACGTATGCACAACTAGTTGTATGGCATGATTAAGTGTTCCCATTGGCACCATATTAAGGGAGAGAATAAATCTGTAGTCGAATAAAAATTACCGACCCAGCTTGCATGTAGGCGGTTAACAAAGCCACAACCGTCATCAGAATCGATGGCATAGAAATACATAGTAGATCCACGCCAAAAGTCCGCAAATCGAGCATAGACCTCAAAGAGTACGTGAATTGGATAAAAGCGTGGTTTTCTAATCCCAATTTCTACCTTATCATCATAAACAAACAAAAATTCTTCCAATAATGCATTCATCATCACTAAAATTATTAATGGAAAATACACTTTACAACAAAATACTAATTTACTTCGCGTGCCCCGTTCCGCGTCGTTCAGAAGTGCTGTTTTCTTATTAAGGGCGATAGCTGACACGCTATTTTATTGCGGTAAGGTTATTAGGTTGCAAAAATAGTTGAAACTTGGATTCTTCGCTATCACGAAGTTTAGTCAAAGTGGCTTCGGCGGAATGATAAACCGACTAAATCTGTTTAGTTGCTCAATTATTTATGAATGTTAATTTATTGCCGGCTCTGTAGTGCGGCAGTGAATCTGTCAAGAGAAGGGTGCGGGTGCGTTGGATTCTGGTTGAAGCATATTTTATGTGATGAATAAAATGTTATTTATGACTTTGAAGTTTTAGCATCGCGGAAGCTAATACGTAATTTTAACTATAACGGATACTCTCGATTTATGTATTAAATGCCATCCTTTGGCCCAATTAGATACGTCAATCAATTGATTGACAATTGACACTTATCTGATTTACGACAATTTGTTACGTGGTCGCAATTAAAATTGTCTTTTTTAAAAATTAACAATAACTTTATTACACTAATATTAAATATAACTTGGAATATTAAAACAGAGAGAGACAATTGTATAAAAATAGAACTTTGAATAAAAACAGAGACACGTTTGAAGTAGTAGGATCGGAGATGGAATGTACTAGGTGCGTTCTTTAAACCAAATGGCATTCTTTTGTATTCATAATGACCATAAGGTGTGCTGAATGCTGTTTTAGGTACATCTTCTGGCTCAACTTCAAGTTGGTGAAATCCTGAAGCAAGATCTAGTGTGGTGAAGTATTGTGAGTGTCCTAATTTGTCTAAAATGTCAGTTATGTTTGGAAGTGGATAGCTGTCACCTACAGTGATATCATTTAGTTTGCGGTAGTCTATGACTAAACGCCATTTCTGTTTTCCAGAAGCATCTAGTTTTTTGGGCACTACCCAGATGGGACTACTCCAAGGGGATGTACTAGGTTGAATGATGTTTTGTTCTAGCATTTTCTGGACTTGAGTCTTGACTTCTTTCTCATGGACTTGGGGGAATCTATATGTTTTAGTGTGAATAGGAGTATTTGAAGTTGTTGGGATCCGGTGTTTAGTGTGATTGCTAAAAGTGAGAGAATCGCCTTCGATGAAAAATATGTCGGTGTATTCGGAAATTATTTTATCTAATGATTCCGATTCTTCAGTGTTTAGGTGTTCCTTTCTTATCAACTGCATAACTTTATTTTGTCTATCTAAAGTGTTCAAATTATTTATTGAGACGGGTTGGCCATGTTTGCCGTTTGTTTCAACATACTTATCATAATCACAAGGGTCTACATTAATAACAGGGGTAGTAATTAGCTTATCGTATTTGGAAGTGTTAACACAAGTGATAGAAAATGAATTATTTACGACATTAACTAATGCGTTGGGAATAACTACATCATTATCCTCCCCCCTTAAAATAAAGATCGGGCCTTCTTTTGTATGCCCGATTTTTGAGGATTTCGATCTTCTTCTTCGTCTTCCGAAATGCACGATGTGGATGTGGAAGTCATTGGGATTTCAATTACTTGTCGTCGCCTGGAGTTGTCAAAGCAGTTGTTGATTATATTTATGCATCCACGTGATTCTTGATTGTTTCTTGAGTTCCACGGCAGTGGAAGGACTCGACGCCATGGACAACATTTATAAATTAGAAATGTAATCATAAATATGCCAAGTCCTATGTTGGCAAAGGAAATTTTGTTCATAGCATTGCGGCTGAATGACGGTTGATTTTCTTCAATGAGTTTTTGCTGCGTCCTAACTTGTTCTCGTATTATTTTTAGTGAGTCAAGGGGAATATTTTTGACAACTATGGGAGTAATTTCTGGAGGAGCCACTTTCAACTTGTCTGGAATACAAGCTTCTTCTAAATTAACTGTAATTATGGGATGGGTTACATTTGTTATTGTATCTTCTTCCGCATTCAGAGTTACGAAAGATGTATAGAATTTGCATCCTGGGTGAAGAGTGATAATTCCTGCTCCTGAAATTTCTTTGTGTTCGATGTTCTCACCGCATTCTACTACATATGGGGTAGTCTGTCGTAGAATGAATATCCATTTATTGTCTCCAATAACCTGGAAAGTGTCGACTTGAGCTGCGAAGGTGACTAATTCACAAGATGCTGGAAGGTCTGCACTCGTCATCTGTAGGACTGCCATCTCACAAATAGGTCTCGAGTTCTGATTGTATATAGGAGATCTTTACAGACTCTTTTCTTCGGTGCGAACGTTTTACATCCGTCTATGAAACTTGTGCTCACGTAGCGTTGACGTGTAGTAGAAGTGGCAATGTATGTTTGCTCAGGGAATAAGGTAGAATAAAAGGAAGAGTTGGACTTGGGATGTTTAATGGGTATGGAATATATATGATAGAGATTAAATTTTTCATTTTTCACTAAAGGAAATTCTATTACATACACTAATTTATTCATATATATATATGATGTAAGTGTTGTTGACTCTAAAATGTCGTGAATATTTTGCAAGATTATAGGTGCTACTAAGTTACTACTTGTTCTGATGTGATTTGTTGCTAAAAGTTCTCTATAAATTCGTACAGTTGATATAATTGATGGATGGATCGCTCCAGACTTAATAAACAAAATGCTTGTTATGATATCATCTAGTTCCCTTTCTAGTGATATAACGGATTCTAATATTTGTATAGACACAGAGGATTTTGTTACGAAGCTTGAAGAACATAAATAATAGTATTCGTTTTGTTAAAATATAAGCTAATTTTTTGAAGATTGTCATTTATGGAATATTCATCGTAAGATATCGTTGCAATGGTTTCGTTGAAGTTATAAATGGTCGATAAGATAATTTGCAGCTGTTGTTTAAGTATGCGATTATTGTATATAATTGTTGTTTTTCTTAATTTTAGAGTTAGTTTATAAAACGATTTTGTAAAAAATTATTTTTTGTAAAAAGTATATAAAATATTAATTTGAGTATAGAACATAATATAGTAAAACTAAAATAGGGATTAATCATAATTTTCAATAAGAAACTTATATTCTAGATGAGGTAACCTGAAAGAAGTTTAATTTTCTTTAATTAAGTCTTGTACGGGTCTTAACCTATTACCGTGTACTAATTGATTTTTCCCGGATTTTCTAATTACATAATTTTCATTGAATCCTTTTCTTATAACTTTATATGGTCCATCCCATTTACTATCTAAGTTGTTTGGATTTGGAACTTTGAGCATTACGTTGTCACCTAACTGAAAGTCGGCTATATTTTTTATGTGACTGTCATAGCGGGTTTTAGCTCTTTCTTTCATATTATTAACATTACGCTGCGCTATGTCGCGAGAGATTTTAAGCCTTTCGTTGAGGTCGTTAAGGTAATCGTTAGTTGTATATTCTCGCATTTCTTTTAGAGTGTATAATAATCGGGGTTTGTATCCAAATAGTAGTTCGTGAGGTGTGAAGCCAGTTGATTGGTTAAGTGAAGTATTATGACACATAATTGCGAGTGGTACGATTTGGTCCCAGTTGTGGGAAGTTTTTGTGGAATACATACGGATGTGATCTCTGAGAACTGCGTGGAATCGTTCTAAGGAACCATTAGTCTGTGGATGATATGCTGTGCTAAATGTGTGATGGGAACCTAATAACTTAATTAGTTGTTTGAGAATACTATTTACAAATTCTCCACCTTGGTCGGAGTGAAAACGTTTAGGGATACCATAGTGTTGGCAGAAAATAAGCAGGGATTTTGCAATGGTTATAGCTTGTTTATCGGGAATAGGGTATGCTTGGACAAATCTAGTTAAGTCATCTTGTAACGTCAAAATATATTTGTTAGAGTCGCCTGTAATATCAGAATAAGAAACTAAATCAATGGTTACTCGTTCAAATGGTTCTGTGGAAGAGGTAGTGATTACCATAGGAGCTTTGTATATTTTGCGTTGGATTTTATTGCGTTGGCAAATCTTACAGTTATTAATATAGTCGGTTATAGTGTCAGTCATACCTTTCCAAAAATATTCAGATCTTATTTTTCTTGTCGTCTCTACAATACCTCTATGTCCTGATAAGGGGTCGTCGTGGAAAGTTTTTAGGATTTCGGGAATTTCCTCGGGAGTAGGGTATTTAATTCTGTTTTCGCAAATAGTAATGTTGCACTCATAGGCATCGGCTAAATACGCGGTGATATGCAATTGATCGTTTCCCTGTAATTTGCACGTGGGATCGTCTTTGAGATTGGGGACATACAGAGTTTTAATATCGTGGTTATGTAAACAACTTAAGAGGGTTTTGAAATAACTTTCAGAATCCCATGCATTGAAGTGTGTTGGTCTTGTACAACCGAATATTATGTTTTGTTTGTTATTTGAGATTAATAAATCAGTGTCGTAGAGTGCTTTAGGTTTTTGTAAGTATGGGTCCGCCTGAGGACACATGGAAATAGCTTTATTGAATAGGTCGTTTTTATCTGAGAGTTCGCATGAAACGGGAATAAATATGTCTTTGTGTCGTTCGTCTAGAAGGTTATCGGGTGAAATATGGAGGTTTGGAGTATCAAAACTGTAAGTGGGGTTTTCGGCGAAATATGCATAATTTATTTGTAAATAGTCGTCAGAAGGATCCTGAGTGGGTCTTGGAATGTCAGCGTCAAGTGAGGAATTTACAGCATTGGTGTTCATGACAGGAGGTCGAGATAATGCGTCTGCGTTTGTGTTATTTTTGCCTGCTTTGTAAATAACTTCGTAATCAAATTCTTCTAATTTTAGTCTCCATCTAACGAGACGGCTACCTGGATCTTTTATGGAAAATAACCACGTAAGAGGTTTGTGATCTGTGACGATTTTGAACTTTCTGCCAAAGAGGTAAGGTCGGAAATGTTTGACAGCCCAAACTATGGCTAAAAGTTCCCGTTCTATTGTTGAATAATTACTGTTTCGGATCTATTAGCGAGAAATTGTTTATCTGGACTAGTAATCTGGTTATTGGGAATGAGCTCGTTAAGATAGTGAAGTTTGTAGGTCTTATCGTGAATGCGCATTGTTTTCGATTGTACATAAATATTAACATTGAATTTGGTCATGAAATCATTTCCGAGAATACCGTCTGCTTTTATATTAAGATTAGCTACATGGAATTTGAATTTAGGGAAGTTATCTAATGAGATTTCTGTGGAACCATAACTATTTGTCGATGTTTGTGTGCTTGAAACGCCTATTATAGAAACTATGTCGGAGTTATTTATCTGAGCTGTACCTATTTTATCACGTCTTATAATAGAGATTCCTGCACCGGTGTCGATGAGAAGTGTAACAGGATGGTTTTCTACTTGGAAAGTGCAATGAAGTAAGTTTTCAGGAGGAACATCGTTCAAAGAAGAAATAGCATAGGACTTAATGTTAGGTTTAGATTTGGAACACTTACGTTTACTGACTTTGCGAGATTTAGTAGAAATGGCAGGCTTAGTAGAATTAGTAGGATCAAGAGATATAGTAGATTCAGTGGGTATAGAAACGTTGTTAGAAATTGTAGGATTGGAAGAAATTGTAGACTTAGTAGAAATAGTAGATTTGGTAGAAATAGTAGGTTTGATTGAGTTAGAAATTTTGGAACTGGTAGTATCGGTACTTGGATTTTGGGGCTGGTTACCCTGTTCGTAAGTTACCGATTGAAATGGAATTGGAGATTCAGTGTTATAGGATATAGGAGTATTATGAAATGCGTTAGAGTCAGTTTGTGTAGCTGCGTCTTTGTTTTGTCTCCGGTAGACTGGTGACGCATCTGGCTCATTAGTAGCAGCTATTGTTTGTCGCCGATGGACTGGGTTAAATGAGCTGCGACTATGCTTTGGCTCTAACGAGGGTGAATGTTTGTTTACTATTCGAATTGGAGGTTGTCTGTATTCGGAATCGATGTTATTGTTGGGATCGTTGAGCAGGGGGCTGAAGCGATTTCCAAAGAGCTGCTCGCCTCGTTGGTCGCTTTTGAGTTTAAATGACTTACTCGAGATGAGGGTGCTGGTAAAGCATGTTGAATTTGTGGACGTGTTGGGGGAATTTGATTACTACGCATATTATTATACGCTCTTTTGCGACATTCGGAAATTGTGTGACCTATATTTTTACAATAGTTACATATTTTTGCGTTTGAAAGAGAAGTGTTTGAATTAGAGCGGAAGGTAGAGGGTATAATATTATTATTATTTCTTTGTACAGCTTGAATTTTGCTAGTGGTGTTAGATTTAAATAAAGCCTGTCTAGCAATATTCATGGACCTTATTTTGTCCTCCTGCATTGCAAATCGCCCCGCTTCGGCAAGGCTCACAAAACCTTTCGTTCGAAGCATCACACCTATTTCTGTAGAGAGTCCGTTAATAAAAACACTTAAAGCAGTCTCTTCGGTAGTAGTTATTCGACCTATTAGGGTGTTATCATTTATTTCAGTGTTTAATTTTTCTATGATTTTGCTTCGGCACAAATCTACTCTATGAAAATAATCGGTCAGGCCTTCGCCAGGTTTTTGGAACATGGATTGAAGTTCCAGATTCAAGTGAGAGATGGTTTTAACGTTAGAAAATTTTTCTATTAGAAACGACTTAAGGTCGTCCCAACAAGCATGTTGTTTACAGTGGACGTCAGAAGCGCCCGTCCCTGTGATATTATTTAACGCATAAACTAGTAAAATTGATTCTTCATTTTTACTTGAAAGTTTAAATGCAGAGTCACATGACCTAATGAATCTGTAAACTTGTTCTGGATGAGTTGTGTCGAACGTAGGTATGAGTTTAAGTAGCGTGTTTAAGTCGAGAGACATGTTTGTGTTTTGTGTTTTTGATAAAGTGGGATGTGTGGATTCTGAGGATGGTTCGTGTTTTATAGCTAGAGACATAGATAGATATGGTATACAATAATAAAATATACAAAAATATGGTAAGATACAGTGGGATATATGGAACTGAGCAGACAATTTAAGCCACTTACCACAGTAACGTCAAATACAGGAGCATCACGTTCGGCGAACACGTTCGAAAGCCTGCAGCTACCGTGCGACGAGTTTCTTCTTATTCACACGTTTGTGTTCGTCTTCTTGTGATTATCCTACCGACTGCGCCAAATTTGTTACGTGGTCGCAATTAAAATTGTCTTTTTAAAAATTAACAATAACTTTATTACACTAATATAAAATATAACTTGGAATATTAAAACAGAGAGAGACAATTGTATAAAAATAGAACTTTGAATAAGACAGAGACACGTTTGAAGTAGTAGGATCGGAGATGGAATGTGTCAGGTTTGGGAATGCAGGGTATTTATATGGTTCGAGAAAGGAGGAGATAATGACTGGGTGACGGGAAGAGGGTGAAGAGGGATGTTTGGTTTACAATTATGATATTTACATTATAATTAACAATTTACTTACTGACTAGTCTTATGGGTCTAAAGGTTAGTAGATAATAATGCATGTGATTAGTAATTAAGGCTAGTTAACAATTGACTTATTGACTATGCTTATCAGTCTAAGGGTTAGTAAACAATAAAGATAATTAATAACTTATGCTAGTTTGTGTTAGTATGAAGGGGCGTACGTAACATACTTCGCTTCACGGGTACTAAGTATTGTATTATAACAATACGTAAAAGTAATATTATGTTCTGCGTTTCCAGATTATGGGCGGTTGTAATGTTTCGATTGTAGGATCGAACTGTACCGATGTTTATGTAACTTCTATATTTACCTCGTTAACATATTCTTATAAATCGACTCATCAGTTATGTAGCCCACTTTCTTTATTTTATTCATAGTAATATTATTACTCTCTCACTGAACAAGAAAAAAAATCACAATACCCTTTTTCCTCAGAGTTATTCCTACGATAATTATTCCTAAAATTGGAGCTTTATTCACAAGTGACTGTAGAAGTATATGTATTAGAATACTGTAGTATATGTATTAGAATACTGTAGTATATGTATTAGAATACTGTAGTATATGTATTAGAATATGTAGGAACATTTATTTAATAAAAGCTGTGTCGTATAATTTTATTGTAATCGTCTACACTGCAGTGTTATGAAAAATGTATCCGTATTGTTCTTAATGTGTGGTATTACCGTGGGATTATTCAGCTGACTGCCAGCATTGACTTTTATAACAGTGATTTTCATAATGACATAGCATTATGCTTAGCATAACGTTCTACTCAGAAACGAGATTGTAATACTGAGCCCTGGTATATTTATGATATTTTGTTTACCCATTCAAACAATAACTCTGTGTTACTTACATTTTGTGTCTGTGCTGTTGATTGTTGAGGAGATTCTTACATACGGCATCTTAGTACGGCAGTCAGATTAAGGAGAAGATTAGAACTAGTCATCATAATTGAATCCGTATTACATTTAATGTATGTGATTTTAAGCGCTGAGAAGTTATTATCTGGCTGGTCTAGAGGCAATCATGCTTATCATAAAAATGAATTGTAATCAGATCATAATCAAAATTTTATCAAAATAATCGCCTTCAACGAAATGGTGTTCCCACTATGTAACGAAGCAATATTAAATTGCTCATTTACCATCTTTAGATCTGAATTTTGATAAATATAGGTCCAATCTGGAAGTCTATCCTTTAAAATAAAAAACCTTTAAATATCTGTTATAAAAAATTAATATCAACAAGATACAACCAAATTTAAAACCTCCTTTTTTGTTGTCAGTTACCAAACCATAATAATTATAATAAATCTCAAGTACGGGTCACTGGGAAAATATCCACACAATCTACTGCTGCGGGCGAATTGCCGTACGGTTGTCTTGCTAACGATTGCACTAGTTTCGCTAAAGAATTGGCTGGCTTAAGACACATTACACAAAATTATAAAGAATTATCAGGTTTACTGAAAATATTTTCCTTTAGCTCAGCAATTAATCATTATGTGGAGCAGCAGTTGAACATCAAAAAGCTGATATTGTTTGATTAAAAGGACCTTACTTACTCCACTAATCCACACTGAGACCCGTGCCCAGTAGTGGGTCATTAATGGGTTTAAGTCAAAAAGACATTAAGCCTAATTTCTTCTTCCAACTACAAACATCAGTTCATCATTTAGTTCAAACATCATCATCCCAACTGATGCATCATTACCTCCTTCCATTCTTTAAACAATTTAGTCCCAAACATCATCGCATCAGCATCATTATCCAGTGTTATGTTTGCGCAGGTGAAAGCAACGCGCTAGGCATGTCTCCAGTGCTGGCGTCTATAGCAGCGATGTCTGCACTGCTAGCAGCAGCAGTGTGCGGCGTGCTGGCCGTGCTGTACCGACGGCATGCGGCCAGACGGCATCTGCCGGCTAAGCATGCGCCATTAAGGTAACTCACGGTGCCACAGAATTTAGGAGATTACGTCGTGCTGGATCTTACTTCCATAAAAACAGTGTGAGTTCAGAGTTCAGTTAACACTCAACATCAAGTTATGATGAACTATTATAATATCATATGAAATGGTTCTTGATTATGTCACTTAAGAGGTTGTCAGCAGTAAAATCATTGAACTTGTTCAATATTGACACCGAAGGATCATAAATATAAGACCTCACGAGCAATGCTTATCAGCTCTTAATAATGATTAATTATACAAGTACAAGCTTTTGTTAGCGACAAATACATTAAAATTAATACAACTAATATAAAAAATAAGTGATTTTATAAGAAAACCCTTACCTCGTATATATTACATAGGATAGGAAAGTCACTTACACAGTAGGTATGTACCCAATCGATTGTTTGATACTAGACCTGAACCATACCTTTCCCTCATAAGATACGATCAATTCCACGCCAGTACTAAACTAAAGCACTCAGTCCTACCAGACCCTAATGGGCCTCATTGTTCACAGCGAGTCCATGTACGCAGAGCGCGCTGGCCACTGTCCCACGCCAGTGAAGCAGGAGGCCCCACGAGCCAGTCCCGGTGAGGCGCGGGGGCCTCTGCTACGGTCTCCGGACCCCACTGATGACGCCGACCCAGATATCATACCGAGCTTATACGGTGAGTGACGTAGATCATTATCTGAAAAGGATTATCTGAAAAGAGAGGAGACAAGCAGGAATGTTACGTGGATCATTGCCTCAAAAGAGAATTATTTAGTATTTTAAAATGATACTGTGCAATGGAATTTTCTGTAGCTTTAAGAGTAACATGGATTTCAAGGAACTCTTTGATATTGAACGTTTTCTATGTAACTATGATTTCTTATAAAGTATAATAAATAACTAATGCTTATAGGTGAAATCCTACTATGTGATTTTAAATATGTATTCTATATGATTGCCTCGTGCGTGATACTTAGATAACATATTTTTATCCACACAGTTTTCACTTAATGCTACTTCTTATGCTCCTTCCGTATGAATAAATTTGTGTAAACATTGTCTTAACAGAAGAACAAAGTAGGACAAACCAGCAATTATTTTTTATGCCACTTTGTTCTTGTATTAATTTTTATGTAATTTTGAGGCAGTAAAATAGTCTAGGCTGGGCCATTTAATGACCTAAGAAAAATGCGAAACTTCTAGCATAAAAATCAAAATCATTAATTAATTAATTAACGCTTACACACTCATTCATTCATAAGTGTCACTGATACACTCATACTGATACTCATAGGTCCATTAATAGCATAGGTCCACTAATACCCTGGTCTCCAACAGAGAGACGGCCGGTCTCCAACGGCTACATGAGCCTGCAGCGGCCGCCATCCAGCAGCAAGCTCAGCAGGCCGAGCGACGACGCACGCTCGGAGCCCGACGGCGGAGGGTACTATGAGTTTAGGAAGAAAGACTATAAGATACCTGCGACTAATGTGAGTACGACTTAGCCGCATTGATTCAAATAGATATAGAATTGGTTGGTTGGAATCTCTGAATGTAATTCTGATCCAAAACAAGTTGATTAAAATCAAGTAGGTAGATAACAATTTTAACATAAATGAATGCATGTGAGGATCGAGCTGGAGTGATATAAACCAGCTCTATGTCGCTGGTAAAATCGCTTCTAACAGTGGGGAACTGACTCTATAAATAGCTAGGATGTATTACAAGCAGGAAAGATTTGGATTCAAAGATACTTTGGTAAAATGTTTGCCATTAACTTAAATTGGACAAAAATCTGCGATATTTTATCGATAGCGTATATCTGTCTTTCGTATTAAGATACCAAGGAATTTACCCTAGACGCCAAGAATTTAAATCAAAGTTAGTAATACGAAAATTCCTTGGGGGCAACTCGTTCAGTTCGAAGCGTTAAGAAATTACAGCGCGGGATCGTTGCTTGTTCCTTTAAGTGAAGTGTAAGTAATTGGTTGAACCAATAGTGGCTAAATACGTCTCTGGGGCTGGCTGAAAGAACATGAAATATACTCAGTACTCAGTAACGTTTCAACATAGATTTATGTAAGGGTTAGTATCTAGTCTGGATGGCTGTAATTGTTATGGTTGTAGCTTTTATGTTTGTCATCTCTGGTAAAATTACACTCCTTCCTTTGTTGCGCGACCAAGTTGAACTGGTTGTTTAAAAATATCCATAGAAACCTAGAGATCCTTCAATCTTACATAGGAATTTCGTATAACCAAAATGATAGGATGATTTTCAAAATGAGGCAATTTTAGTAGACAAACATATTAACTAAACATGATAGTCGTATGAGTATGTAATTAACAAATTTTGCATTGCATTAAGCTGTGAGCACAATGCCATGCTCAACAACGTGTAAATGGCCACTAATTCCTCCCTTTATTTACAGTCATACCATAGCTTAGGGCGAGCGAACAAGGGCGTCAACGCGTGCAGTCCGAGCTCTACGACAGGCGTGACGTCATCACTTACGGCGCATCGTCTCCGACCTGAGGTCGTCACGACGTCGCATCGGGTTCAAGAGAGCTGTATATAAAGTTTTGAGTGAATAGTGGTGTAAAGACTAAGTGAAGCTCAATGAGCATTATACTCAATGTTGAGTGGTGAATGCTTTTTAAATGAAGTGGAGTCTATGGATTTTTAATAAATGATCTGTACATCTATGTATTGTAGCTAGATGCTGTGTTTTCGAGGACTGGGTTGCAGGGTCATTAAGTCATATGGTGTCTTTTTGCACTGTATTTTTTCCAATTTATTCACAATATAGGATGCGATAAGACTATGCAGTCTTTTACTTGTATCTTGCGCCTACCAAAAATAGATAAAAATAATTCGCCAAAAAATCTTAAAATGACATAATGATAATATAAGAAATATTATATAAAAGTAACATTGTTATGCATAAAGTAAATACTTATACCCAGAATGCTTAACCTGTCGACCTAACTACAGTTACTATATTAATAACATATTTGACATAGTTGACTAGGCTGGAATGCTTTTAGCATTGTCCTCTTTTATTTTCTGTACATTTCTATGGGGCATAACAATTTAAATAAATAAATAAACAAAGGGAAATGTAAGTTATGCTTTATATCTGTTTTTGCAAACAAGTTACGCTGTGTTCTGCTGTATCTACGTATTTTGCTACGGTATACGCTTCACAGTTTAGACACAGCTTAATAAGCACGTTGTAAGTAAATATGAGGTGTAAGCTAAAAATAAAATTTAGCTTTGCCAATCCGGGCATCAAATGAATGATTTTGATGAAAATTGGTCCCTTGAATGGTTTTTGATGAAAATTGGTAAAGTTATTACTTATACTCCGGATCGAATTTTAGAAAACTTTCGTCTCAGAAAGTTAAAAGGTTTCCCTGAGAAATAGAATGAAAGTTTGTATGGAATATTTTTTTTAAATCAACCGATTTGCGGATATGTGACCCTAAACTACAGTCCTCCCGCTCACAACCCTTCTTTGTAAATAGCTCTAATAGTAAGTACTGACTGTGTTCCTTTAAATAATAGTTTAAAACTTTTGTAATTAATCTTTTTACTAATTTGATGTACGATTTAAAGTTATAAGAGTTTTCTTGTATGAAGTGAACAATGTATAGCGAACGTCATTTTGTCGATCTGTTTTAAAAGGCAGCTGAATTGTGTCAATTTTTAAGGGGAATGGGTTGCCTTTAATTCCTTATAGTTAACGCTTTTTACGAACCTATTCCATTGTATTATCACACGTCAATCTGTTTATCCGCTTGTTATCTGCGATCCACTATTGAATTATAAGGCTATCAGTTGCTTTGATAGTGATTCCATTAATCATAGGATCAAAGTAAAGGCTGCGTTTTTAATTAGCGTCACGGATGCAGGGAGGGTGAAATATGCAATGAGTGGTGAAATATGCACATGACAAACCCAAAGATCAAAAGGGCTTCTGAAAACCAACAAAATCTTTTCCTCGTCTACGTCAGTGATCAACTGCCTAATGAAGGTACTTAGTGAGAAAGAAACAACTCGTAATATTTATTCATAGATACGACTTTTTATTGCCTCCAAAATCTTCAGTATTTTAATGATATTCGAAATGTAGTTTTCCCATTCGCTAGCTATAATAAAAAACTCCAATTCTACATTTCTCGAGAATTAGTATAAGTATCTGAAATGTAACGAATGGGAGCAAATGTTTGAGGAGTTATGATTGATACGGAGAATCGTGAGGCGGGGCGCTGAGAATATTCACATTGTACGCTCGAATGGAGCCGTGAAGTCAGCGGATTTTGGCGGGTTTGATGTAGGCTATTGTGAGAAAGTTTTATATTGATTCATAAAAGTACGTTAACTTTTGTTGTTACTTGTTACATTTACTTATTCATTCGTTATTAGCATTATTTAATTTAATTGAAATGGATAAATATTCACAAGGTAAATGCTTTAAATACAACAAAATACAATTACAAAAAAATACAATTACAAATACAAACAACAATTACAAAAAAATATAAACTTTTATCGTCACGAACATTAAACATTCTAATTTTATTATAAGCGATACCTTTTTTAATTTACTTAATATTTACAAATACATAAAAAACAGCTAAAAAGTCGTTGGCTTATTTAGTTAACAAACTCATTATAATGTACAGATAATTTAACAACAAAATATTATGAAAAGCATGCATTAAATGAATGAATGATTGAATGAAGTGCATGAATGAACAAATGAATGAGTGAAAGAATGATCGTTCCTGAGCCCGATTCAGACCCGAGTTGGCATTGGACGGGAGCCGGACTGAATCCGAACCCGGAACTGGACCGGAGTTTGAACCGGAGAGGGAGAGACGCACACACAAAGTTTAGTTAAAAGTAACATGACACTGATATGTTAGGCGATATAAAATTCGCCGGGAAAGCTAGCTATTTTTATATTTTAATAGTCATTCTGCTATTCCGGCCGAGACGAATCCAATAAATCAAATAATAGAAAAAGTTTGACAAAACGTGTGCCAAGTCAGCTACTAAGACATAATTCAAACCGCTCCCGCTCTCAAACCCGCTCGTTCTGGAGCTCCACACTCCTCGCGACCACACGCGACGTGTCGTTAAACTGAATGACAACATTTATCTATAGTTAGCGTCCCTTCCTACGTTGTTCGGTGTAAATTGAACCATTTAACTCGCGGCCAAATCACAGCGATTTAGAACAAAGTAAGCTCGTTATTTCATAGCTTTTTATGGCGATTACGGACCTTTATTTCTTACTCGAGCTAAAATTATGTTTTATAGGTCCATAGAATGAAGCGTTGAATGCAGTATTGAAATGAAAAATATTTAATGGGTGATATTATTATAGGGATATTTTTTTACATTAGTTACCAAACGCATAATTATAATATTGTAATAACCTAACTGAAAAAGGTGTTTCACCATATTGTTCCAAGTATGTTTTCGTTAATTTTATCGCTTTATCGAAAAAACTTAATAATTCCTCATAACGTTTATTAGAAAACGTATAAAATATGACAATATCAAATCGCTACATCATAACTTACTTGATGATATCCGCTTACAATTGCTCAAGTCTTTACTGAACTCGAATTACATTTCCACTCGATCATTCGTAAAGAAATTTGAATCGTTCATTTGTTTGTGGACATCACTATACATACGAATAGCTTGATTGTCGTGAAGTACCATTTGGTAAATAGATGGTGTAAGGGTATAACTTATTGTGTGCGCGACGTTTTACGCGTTAATTTGGTTTGGTTATTTTATTTATTTCAAATGTTGTGAAAGATTTTTTTAACTTTACGTAGCAGATTGGAATGAATTTTTGCATCGGCTTTGGACTCATTTACTTAGTTTTGGGTGAGAGCTGATAAAACCATGCTTTTCGAACATTTTTTTATAAATCAACCTATCAACCACGAGTACCTAGCTTGTGAGGTAAGTCTATGTAATATTGGGACTCAAAATTACTGAGCACGCTATAACGAAAAGGCTATTTCGATGCTGTTAAATGTTTTGATACGAGGAATACTGCTCATTGTCAATGATTCATATGTAAACATAATTAACTGATACAGCCAGTAGTTGATATGTTAATTTGTTAACTACAGCATTTGTCTGACAAGTAACCAATGAAGAAGAAAAATGTGTGTAAAATAATGTGAAGAATGTAATTCCCTGACTGATTAGAATTCAGTGGCCTTGGCACTGATAGCACTGGTGTTTATAAAAAAAAAACCTGTAACGAGTCTGTAGTAGTGGACGTCCAAACTTAGATGATTTTTTTATCACACAAAAATGCATTGTACCGATAAATGAATTGTTCAGTTAGATTAGAACTATCGATATTACTAAAATATAATTTAATAATTATTTGACCTGTATTAAAATGAAAATGAGACAAGAAGACAAATGACGTAAGGCCTGTGAATCTTGTGTAAATATTAATAAGTTTATATTTGCTTGTGTGGCTGACTGTTAAAGTAAGGTAGACTATAATTTTTATAATAATGTTTGTGGTCAAACATGTTTCAATAACCAATTTTGCTTACAAAAGCAAGCTAACCTAAAATTAACATTGACTAACATACATTGTCTTATAAATACCTTATCTGATATTGTGAGTAGGTCTGATTTATTGATCAAAAGGATATTTTAAAGTCCATAGAATTATTGATCAAGCTGATTATACCTACTTTGATTATGTTGTTCAAATGAAGAAACTATTGCATTGACAGATCAACAACTCTTATACTCGTAAAGATTAAGCTTACAATTTGATAGTTTATCAAGAGTATTTATTCAAGATCATGTTTAAAATTAATTAATGCAAATTTATACAATAAACATCACGTCAAATCTTCGGTCATGTTAATTATGATAATCTTTGTCGATATGAATGATATTAATTTTCATCATGATATAAATGTTATCTTTATCACATCGATCAAATTCAGGAATTTCTTTTATTTCAAATTGTAATGATTATCAGTTTGATAATAATTTAAAATGAAAACTGCCCGCACAATAATGTTGTGTACAATTAACAGAAATGTCTATTAAATTAATCTGTAAATTATGTAAATATGTATATAGAAGATTCTATCGTAAATAAAAATCTAGTCTAATTTAGTTCTAACGGTGCTAAGTACTGTAAAGTATTATAATAAAGTAACATAGAGTAAATTGAATTGCCGGCTGCCCCATACAAAGTATGGAGTTGAAAATTGTTAACGATATTTGAAAATGCGAAAAAATTTGTTTCTTGTAAATGTTTCCCAATAAAATGTCGAGCATTTATGGTTTTTGTTTGCGTTTCATTATAATCCCGCTCGGAACGTTACCTACACTTGCTCTGTTTGATATTATACTTTACTGAAGTATAAACAATACAAAATTGGAGACTGTAATTAATTTTACCATGTATTATGGATGAAGGTGGATATAAAAATAGAAAAAAAAAACTTTAAAGCATTTTTAATGCATTTTATTGGATATAAATAAAAAAAGGATTATCGAAATTGGTTGCTATGATAATGAGTTATTCGTGCATTTGTCGCACACATACTTAATACAAAAAGACTTATATTGTTTTGTCATGGATGCTATTTAATTGTCAGATCTCTCTCAAATTTAAGTGGGACCACATGACAAGCACCAGCTTTCGATTAAAAAAAGAATCATCAAAATCGAAAGTTCAGTCAGTCTAGAAAGCCCAGTCGAAAGTTCTAAGGTAACAAACATAAAAAAATACAATCGAATTGAGAACCTACTCCTTTTTTTGAAGTCGGCTAAAAAAAAGTTAATCATATCACTAATATACTAAACCTATGCAAGTATTTTTTATAATGCTAATTTTCCCCTACAAAGGAAGGAAGGTCTTACGGAAGGAAGAAGGTCTTCCACCAATAAGGATGACTGGTGGACATCTCACAGCATTTTTTGACGAAAATTTTTGAAGAAATCAAGTGACAACTGGAACTATGAACTGCATAATCTTTTAGACCACTACTTCCACTAAATATTCCTACTGGCTACTAGGATTATTCGGGTGAACTGGAATAGGATCACCCGAAACCCAATAATTACGTAGAACTCAATAATTACGTTCACTGACACGATGATTAAAACCCTCAATAACTCATTACGGATTTGAGCATCATGTATCCACAAACCCATTTTAATTAATACCTAGATAGGTATACGTAATTACTGTTAATTAAATTTATGCACCAACTAGATTTAGCTTTGACATGCAAAAATGGATTTTATTTGCGTTGTCAAGGAAAGAAAATTCTCACAAAATTGGAGGAATTTGGAGCTTAACCTGATTGTTTTATCAGGTGTTTTACCTATTACAAAAATGCATTCTCATCATATCTAACAAAATTAATAAAATTTGAATTAGGATAGGAGGAAGTAAGTATTGTTATGTTCAACGAACTACAAGTATCATGACTTATAATAACCTCAATATTATAAAGTATAATATTCAGTGTAAGCACGACAATGTAGGGACACAACCGTCTGCTCAGAGCTCCAGATAAAGACTAATCTGTGATTGAGTAACTAGTGAATTAAGTGGACTAAGATCGAATAATCGAATACTAGAATAATCGAATAGAAGATTAATGAACTAGACCCAGCAAGGCGTAATCTAGCGACACCAGTTGTGCGCAACTCCTTCAGGACATAACAGGTATAATTAAACGTGCAAGATTTGAACAACACAAACAGGGTAAGTTATATTATATAGGAATGTTAAAAAGTAAACTGATATTTTGTCTACGTTTTGTGTAGGATATACGACATCACTAACTAACATATCTAGGTACGTATAAATAAGTTTGGTAACAATCAATTAGATTTTATACAAACAAAGGTAGCTGCATCATCGTAACTCAATATGCCATAATTATGAAGTTGCGGAACTGTGAACGGTAAAAGTTTTAAATATAATTACTGTTTTTAACAGCAAAACATCAAACAAGTCACATATTATGTTCTTCAGATCAGATGGACTGCTTTTAAGGAGCGAATATTAGAAATAAATACCGCTACATACTTTTGGATTCACTGTGTATTGACGTGGCCAACACACAAAAATAAGAACACGCACACCCAGACCGAAAACAGAAATTTAAATTCATCATTCTTTCCGTCTCACTGGGAATCGAACCTAGGCACATTGGTCCGGCATGGAAACCATTACGCCATAATGGGTCGTGTATAGAAGAAGAGATACGAGTAATGTGAATAGAAGTTCGAGTAATACAAACCATTTAAATTGGTTTTGTGTTAGGTAAGCCTTGCTTCTATGGTATCTTATTTTGTACACGTTATTTGATTTATATCTATGGGTCTATGAACTTTCAAATCAACACGATGACTCAGTATTTTGAGTATTTTAGAATGTTGTGTAGGATTTTAAACGGAATGTCTGTTATAACGGTATGTCAAGCCTTGTGTCGTTTAGCAGGACGTCGGGAATATTTGCATAGCTACTTGGGCGGGTGGGTACATCAGGAATGTCTTATTTGACATACAAACAAAGATGGAATATTTTGTAGGGAAACCTATTGTTTTAACGATTCAGAAATGTTTTTATGCTATATTCTATTTATCTACTAATAGAAAAGTGTGTATTGTTTTTCTCTAAATATTCAAATCAAAAACAGAGCGCCAAATGATTCCTCGTGTTCTCGCTGGGGGCTTGAGAACCGATTCTTTCTTCCTTTCATCTTCTCTTTTCCTTGGCCAGCAACGCGCCTTTGGTATTACTGATATCCATGGGTGACAATAGCCACTTACCATCAGGTTGATCGTTAGCTCCTTTACCGGCTATTTCCATATACCTACCTGAGCAGACATGACCACATTAAGCCATCTCATTGTAAGTCCATGGACATCAGTAATATCATCGCCGCTGTGTTGCCAACAGAAATTTCTAGCTCTTCAACATGGAACCCGAAATACTTTATAACATTGGATGGTCGATTTTAGAAGTTTGGTGATCAGACTGGTCAGTCATCATCATCTTCGTCACTACCAATTTCGTTGCTACTGCTGGGAAAGGGACTCCTCACAAAATGTGAGGGATACAGGCCATAGTCCATCATCCTATCTAAGTACTGATGGGTAGTGTGTAACACTTTTGAGAATATTATTAACGATTATGTTGTTGGCAATAAGTGGCGTAATTTTAATAGAACTGTTACAAAATCTCCCGCGGATTAAAATTTTAACCAAAAAATTCAATAACAAACATCGATCCCACACAACTCAGAATTGAACAAATACTTTATTTCATTGACAATAAAAAAAAATATCTGTCATAATTTTAGTTATTATTTATAATGTTTTCCAAATCAACCATTCCATTGCATATCAATTAATCCATGACTGTTGAAAAATATTTATTGCTAACGAAAACACACAATTTTTAATTTTAATAGAATTGTTACAAAATCTCCCGCAGATTAAAATTTTAACCAAATTTCAATACAGTAACGAACATTGGTCCCACACAACTCAAGATTCAGTCCAATATGGTTCATAAATAAATCTTAACAAGATGAAATTGTATGTTTACGATTACGATTCAATTTCTAATTTGAATAATCGTAATCGTTAATTTAAATTACAAAAGTAAGAAAACACGACTTAACGACCATTTTTAATGTCAACATATTAATATGGTTTAAAATTATTTACGAATGTGATATTTAATTCAAAGGCATTGCTAAGTAATAAGGTTTAAAATAGCGTGCACATGAATTTCGAATGGTATTCTATTATTGCATCGGACGATATCTGTCTCATGCGACACTGAGTTTTATATCACCCCCCGTCGATACGGATACGTTGTTTGAAATGCTTGATTTTATGACGTACGAGACGCCACGGAATTTATTTATTCATATACGGACTTTATTGCCCGTTAAAATTGATAACAATTTTATATATAACAAGTATGTTGCTCTTGTAGTGTAGCAGCTAGCGTTTACTTTGTTGCCCCTTAATATTAATTTCCGCTGTTTTGCTTACAACAGTTTTATGTAGATACTAACCGGCATATGTTACTACGCTTTTAGCCTATTTATTATAGCTACACTATTAGGTTTGTATGGGTAAAGTCGAAAATATATACTAATTCATATGTTCGGTAATATCTATGTAGTTTATATTCATTCTGGTAAGACATTCACAATTAATATTTTGTTAAGCATCGATTTGGGTTCTACCCTCCTATTTTTCGTTCGTCGTGCGCAAGCGCCGCAAACTGCGTCAGTTCGATTCGCAGTTCGGTGTTGTGTTTAGAGTGCAGTTGAGTACAATTCGTTATTTTCATCGCCTTCACAGTACTTCGGCCACAAATATTTTACTACTTACGTGAGGTTCAGGTTAAACTGGTGCAACGTAGGGTAACAGTCAAAACCATCTCGGCGCCGAGATATAGACCAACGCCACGCGATGGAAAAAGTCAAGGTTTTGCAAAATCAGGACCCTTACAGTTTCATCATATCTGTCCGTCCGTCCGTCTATCCGTCTGTCCGAAGCAAAGCGCCAAGACCCTTAGTACTAGAAAGCTGTAATTTGACATGCAGATACATTTTTTAAAACTCCAAAATTGTAGAATAAAAAATTGTAATTTTTTTTTCAGTGTTCTTTCCTGCCAGGTAACAGGAGGATGATTTTTTTTCGTCGCGTACCCTATAGTGTGGGGTATCGTTAAAGAGGTATTTTAAGAATATTATGGGTCTCGTAAGACAATTTTTAGATTTAGCCGCTCGTTTTTGAAATATTTGGCTTCAAAGTTCTAATTTTGGTTAGATTCAAGTGTCCCTCGGCTACACGGTTTGAGTTGGATAAGTGAAAAATTCTCAAAATGATGAATTTACAACGATAACTATGATGGTTTAAATATCAGCGTAAGTAGTTAATGAGTAATAGTCGATAAACTTACTACTTCGGAACACTACGTTGCGCGTGGCCTGACACGTACTGGCCAGGTTTTTGATGTGTAGATTTTTTTATTGTTATTTATTGCCCAGAAAGGTACACCTAAACCCTACTAATTAATTAACTATAGTCCAATATCGATTTGATTCGTCACCACCACCATTTTAATAAAAAAAAACAAGATTCAAAACCATTAATACTCAATTTCCGAGTATTCCGAGATTATATTATCCAATTATTAGATTTATCTTGGATAAATGACAATCACCAACAGCATATATTGTTTTAGTAGTTCTAACGATCTTTGCTTTATTACCTTTCAAATGAAGTCAGTTTGGAGTACATATCGGTTGGATGGTTTCAATCTATAAAGGACATTACCGCAATTATTTTTTGTGTGTCGTATAATTATTTATAGATTTTAATAGAAATGAGGAGGTATAAATACTATTGCCGTATGATTGTAAACGGGGTATCGTTTACGCAAAATATAGACAATGAGGAATAAGAATGATAATTCCTTATTTCGTATGCTTATTCTGCTCTCTATTTTGCTACGTCCATAACAGCAGTGTGTGATTTACTAGAGTTTCAAATATAATATAAAAGCAAAGCAAAGCAACAACCCATAATTGTCCCACTGTTGGGTTCGGGGTCTCCTCTCACAATGTGAGAGGTACAGACCATAGTCTACCACGCTGGTCAAGTGCGGATCGGTAGACTTCACACACCTTTGAGAACATTATGGAGAACTCTCAGGTGTGCAGGTTTCCGCACGATGTTTTCCTTCACCATAGCAAGTGATAATTAACTTGTAATACGCACATAATATTTGAAAATTAGAGGTGCGTGCCAGGATTTGAACCCGGGCCCCCGCGTTCGGGAGACCAACGTTCTAACCATTAGGCTATCACTGCAAATATAATATAATCAGTCACATATGACCAAGTATTTTTATTTATTCTACACTCAAGACTATCATCAAAGCTTTATAACATTTGCTTTTATATTGGGACTTCTAAGAACTCAAAATATTTTTTCAAGAAAATCTTTAATTTTTCTATCGCCGCAACTTAAAAGTTGCACTAACTGTTAGGCTGCGGGCACGAGATTTGCGGCGGGCGGCGCGATGGCGGTTGCGGCGCGGCGCGATTTGAAGCGATGGAATCAAGAGTATGGCGTAATATGGGACCGGGCACGAGACCCGCGATTTCAAGCGGGGCGATGAGCGATGCACGGGCGGTGCGGGGCGATGCGCGGCGCCGCGGAAGAGATGGGAACAAACTTGATTGATAGTACATAGAATTGTATTGAATTATAATTTTAAAGTAATAGAAATTTATAATGAAGAACTAATTTCATGTATTTCATCAAAAGCTGCTATATGGGACAGTAAAAACTTGCACCAAATAAATATTCTCTAAATATTCTCTAAAATATTATTAAAATGTACTCATTCTCGTATAGTTTTAATATTTTCTGAATGACACCTTAGTTATAAAGAGTAGAAAATTCGCCTAAATTACTTCTTCCTTTATTTATTGGATGAACACCATTTCTTGGTAAAAATAATTCAGCTCACATCAGGATACTAGGCTCTAATAATTCTCTTCGACGTAAACTCATGTTTTTCACAACCGAATAGATGAAACATGTACCTTCATCTGTATGAAAACCAAGTGTCACTTTATTCCGAAAGTCACTTTACGCCATCGCTTCAACAATAAAAGTATAAATAAACAGATTATAATATTATCATTCTTCACAACACTACTTTAGCGCGATTGATCGACCGTTTTTTCGTGCCCCGCAAGACACCGCTGCTAATCGCCCCGCGCCGCGCCGCGCCGCAACCGCCATCGCGCCGCCCGCCGCAGATCTCGTGCCCGCAGCCTTAAGGGCCTAGTCTCGTAGTTCACAAAATAAGAATCGCGTGCGGCTAGTCCAAACGTCAAGCGTCTGCACGTAGGCTCCCCGCAGTCCCCGCATTCATCCTACATAGCGTAATTATTTGACTAGTTCGGAAAGTTGCTCTACTAAGTATTTTTTTTTCTATAGAAGAGTTGTCTGTGTTTTTGTGTTCTATAGTATCCCCAATATAGAAAATGTAAAGGCTGCAGTCTTGCAAAATTCACTCGCGGCGAATTATTTTCACAACTTTGTACATTTTTTCATACAAAGTAGTGAAATATCATAAAATATTATTATTACACAAAATAACCATAATATAAGTAATAGCTGGTTATTTTAAGTTTTTTAAGTTCATCTAGGTGGATTTTGTTAGGTAAATCAATAGTTAAATACAGGTCTTTCGCGCCCAAAGTAATTTAGAGTTATGTTTGTGCGCTTACTTTATGGCAACAAAGAATTAATTTACAAATCTGTTCTGCTCATAATTAGCTCCACATTCTTGTCTTGAAAATTTACTGAATATTTTTTTCTAATTATCTTTCATTTCTTAATTCCGAGGTCACAATTCCATCAAAATTCTCTGTTTTTTATCTCTTTACAAATGGTTTGTTTCATAATAAATAAGCATCGTATGTATGAAAAAATTTGATTATTTTAATGCCATGAGTTCAATAAAGCAAACACAAAAAATGCACCAAATGCAAAAAATGCATGGAAAATTGGGTGCCAACGTAGAAGTGATGAAGAGAAATAGAATCCAAAGGTAAGTAGTTATATTATTCATGTTTAGGGCCTAACTACAGGGGCAAAGCAGCCGGTATAGAACAAATTTTTGTATTACAGAAAAGAGCCATTAGAGCTATTTATAAACTAAAATCAAGGGAGTCCTTGCGAGTCAAATTTAAACAAATATAGACATAATAACTGTATACATATACATATAATAATAATGTATAAATATACATATAATAACTGCATATAAACAAAATTGTGATTTTTCAAATCGTCAAACAAGAAGGATGCATCAATTGGCTACCTCTTAGTACCGTCTTTCTAAAGTGCAACGTTCTTTTATGGGACTAGGTATAAAATTTTATAATAAAGTCCCAAAACAAATACGTGACTTACCAGTGGAATCTTTTAAGAAACGTGTAAAGGCTCAGCTCTTAGGCAAGGGCTACTATAGCATAAATGAATATTTAAATGACAAGGATGCTTGGAAATGACTAGCTAGGCAACCAGTTCTGCACAGGTTAGAGAATACCTATTTTTGTAATAGATATAAGTTTTAGTTTTAAAAGATGTGCTGAGGAGTTTCTTTACGGCTTTTCTTCTCCTCCATGACAAAGCACCTTTCCGAAAAGCTGGTAGATTAAAAAAAATGACGTGCATAAGAGTATCAGTGATACCTACATGAATAAAGATTATTTCATTTCATTTCAAATTGCTAGCGAAACTCCACAGACGTGATAGGTATATAATAATATGATAGAACTAGGGATTGCAATAAGGAAAAACGGATCCGGTAATCCGGCCGGGTCCGACGTTTTTTACGTATACCGGATCTGGTGGAATTTACCGGATACGGTCACACCAATTTTTGGTAAAATAATCACCTTGTTGCTAGTATAGATGCTTTGAATGCCTGGTATAGATGTTGTAATTAATCTAGTATTACAATCTGGTATTCTCAACGTTCAATAGGGGTGATAATATAGTACAGCGTGAAATTATATTTTCGTTGAAATCACTTCTTGTTTATTATTGGTAATATTTGCCCTAAATGGATATAGGTGTAAGCTATAGGTGTATATCAATTGAAGCGCAATAACATGACAACAAAAACCCCCTTTAAACATATTAAGATGTGTAGTTGTATACATGTACACTTGTTATGTACACTTGTTCTGTATGTTTTATAGTTTGTATAATTATTTATTTCCCACTTTATAATATTATATCCCTAATAAGTATCATTTAATCATATACACATAAAATTAAATAAAATAAATAATTAAGTTGTAAATTATCTTCAACTTTGGATTGACCTGCTTCTAAAATAATATTAATATACAATATTAATAAGATTGACGCCACATGTGAAACTACACAAAAAAGGGGACTACACTGTAAATCAGCAGCCGTGGTTGTTTCCTAGCCGCTCCATGGCACAGGCAGAGGGTAGTCCTTTTTCGTCAGGTGACATGGTACCCGCTAAATTTTCTATGTTTCATGTCAAGCAATAATTTAGTAAAGGGTTACATTTTGTTAGTACTTTTTCTTTCACCGTAGTTTAACCTTGTAACCCATGTACCATGTTATTTTCATGACGGAATAAATGTTTCTTTCTTTCTTTCTTATTAGCTCCTTCTTAAAGAAAATAAAGAGGAAAAAATGTAGGAATTGATATAACTATGTACTATATTTTTAGAAGACAAGTTATATTAACTATGAGTTCTACTAACAGTCTGATAACTATATAGTTATATAGTTCTACTTACAGTCTATAACGAACTAGTTGAACCGTTTTTAGGTATTTATATAGTATCGATAGCATTACTACTAATGTACCTCACTGGCGTGTTGATGCATATTGTTTAAGTTTACGATCCATATTGAAATCAAATAATTATGTACAAAACTATTACTGATACACAAATATTTACAAAAACTATTATTAAAATACAAATATTTACAAAACACGCAAAAAATTATAAAAAAAAATAATAAAGTAGAGCAACTTTCGATACACAATCTACGTCAGAGCCGGAGCAAGGTTAGAGTGAGAGGGAACAGTTTTATTCGTCGTGGACTACACGTCTGAACGCTTCGGCCGTGCATTGGCCACTAAGGAATTTCCCTCGCATTTCTTGTTTATAAACTCTTTTTTTGTAGGTCTTTTGAGATTATTATTATTGTTAGAGTAAGGTGATTTAGGTGCACTTTTTTTTTGTATTTGCTTTATTGAACTCGTGGCATTAAAATAATCAATTATTTACATACATACGATGCATAGTTATTATGAAACAAACCATTTGTAAAGAGATAAAAACCGAGAATTTTGAAGGAATTGTTATGTCTGAATTAAGAAAATGAAAGATAATTAGAAAAAACTATTCAGCGCATTTTTAAGACAAGATTGTTGAGCTAATTACGCGCTGAACAGATTTGTAAATTAATTCTTTGTTTCCATAAAGTAAGCTTACAAACATAACTCGAAATGACGTTGGGCGCGAAAGAGCTGTATTTAACGATTGATTTACCTAACAAAATCCACCTAGATGAACTTAAAAAAAATAACTAGCTATTACTTATATTATGGTTACTTTTGTGTAATAATAATATTTTATGATATTTCATTACTTTGTATGAAAAAAAAATACAAAGTTGTACAAATAATTCGCCGCGAGTGAATTTTGCAAGACTGCAGCCTTAAAGGTGACAGTAACCTTGTTAGCTCGTTATTCTATCAGTTACTTTATTTCCAGTCAACTAAGTTATCTTAGTGGGATGTCCGGTTTCTAACGGCTTCCGTCTATTAAATTAGTTAACCGTAATTGAGTTATCTTTGAAAAAAGCGATAACTATCAAATTTAGTAGTGATAAAAAACCGTTAAAATGTTGCTTGTTTGCTTTTACCATTAAAAATATTTATAGGTGCCTATAAATACATTTTGAACCGTGAGACGGATTTCCAACTTCTATCTCTTTCAAATATACGTTTTATATTACTTCCACGTACACTAAACTAAACTAGACTTCAAATTTATTCTATGGTTAAGTACATAATAATATGTAATATACCAATCCCAGCACCATATTTCTTCATCGCCGTTAGTTGGTAGGAAGAAAATACTGTGTTAGCATTAAGCCCACCTTAGTGGTGCAACTATTTTCATTTCATTTCATTTCATCATCCATTGATCCATCTATCACACTTTACAAATCTTTACACAATACACTTTTCGCAATGTCTACATCATTAAAATCCAACGCCTCCTTATGTACATAAATTAAAAACCGTTTAACCCTTCTTAACCAGTCGACCGACGGTACCGACGGTTAACACCAATCAATTATCGGTCAAGTTAGCTAAACGCTCTATTAATTGACGTGTTAATAATTAATCAGACGGGATTCAAGAAACGAAGCGTCATCCCAGCTTTCTTTTGTATAGAGGCCATGAAAATCGCGTTGCACAGCGTTGAAAGTATAGTTCAGGTTGTACCTAAAAAATATAAGAGTCGATTTTAGGAGTGTTTTACATAACTTAGGCCTAATCTAAGACTGCCTGTCCACAGCAGGCCCGTCACCCGAGCGCCGTCATCCCGGCCGCCAATTATTCGATTAGTTCGGCGTAATCGCTAGATCGGCGCTGAGAATGTGGCGGACTGATTTGACGGCAATAGAAACACGTAGGTCGTTTGTACACTGCCGCCATCACCTAGCCGTCAACGTGAATTGTTTTATTCGCGACGTGATCGATGGAGGTCTCTGTATTCCGTGCGGTGGACCAACGATTTTTTTATGGTTGCATGCAAGATGCATAATGACACAGGCCATAGGCAAACGCGGCGATTCCATTTTATTCAAATAGCCAACAATTAACCAAATGGGCAATGTTGGGTCCTTCAATAAAAGAGCGTGGACTGTATAAATAATTGTAATAGCGAGAAGAATTGTCACAAATAAGAGCTCCGAACAACTAGGTACGCGCGTGGTGTCGATGGCGGCTAGAGACGAAGTGCTCGTGTCCCACCGCGCGCCTCGTCCCGCGCGCCCGCCACCCGCTCGGTGACCCGCGCAGGCGGCTCGGGCTCGAACATCCTCCCCCCGTTGAAGCCTTCAACTAAGAGGAAGCGGGCAGATGTTGTGGCAGGCTCGTAGAAGTGTCCCTCCTTTGGTCTTCAGCTCGGCCGCCCTTGTAGTCCCGTCGACGCCTGGGAAGACCTTGATGACCCGTCCCAAGGGCCACAGAAGCGGCGGTTGACCTTTCTCCTTGATGAGAACTAGGGCCCCGACAGATAGCTCTCCCGAGGATGATGTCCATTTAACCTTTTGTTGTAATAGAGACACGTATTCAATATGAAATCGCTTCCAAAAGTGTTGTCTGACGTGCTCTATTCTCTGGTAGCGTTCGAGTCTATTAATATTCATTTCAGCTACCTGTGGACACGGAACAGATATAAGTGGTCGTCCAATAAGGAAATGAGCAGGCGTGAGGGCGGTGAAATCAAGAGGATCGGAAGATAGAGGAGTAAGGGGACGAGAATTTAATACTGCCTCTATTTGAGTGAGACATGTCACCAGTTCATCGTAGGTAAAATGTGTCGTTTGAAGAAGTCTTTTAAGGTGATGTTTTGTCGACTTAACGGCAGCTTCAGCAATGCCATTAAAATGAGGAGAGTATGGAGGTGCAAAAGAAAATTCGATGCCTTGTTGTGCCATTTCATTAGAAATGCTTAGGTTGTTCAAAAACTGCTGCAACTCATTACAGGCGCCCACAAAATTGGTACCGTTATCGGAAAGGATGGTCCGAGGCTTGCCGCGACGAGCGACAAAACGGTTTAAAGCAGCCAAATACCCCTCCTTAGTCAGGTCCGTAACGAGCTCTATGTGCACAGCTTTTACTGCGAGGCAAACAAAAATACACAGATATGATTTTATTAGCTTACACCCTCTTCCCTTTCGGTCAGCTATCAACACTGGCCCGGCGTAGTCGACACTGCAATTTAAAAAAGGAAATTCTAATTTTGTCCTAGATGTTGGCAATTGACCCATTATGGGCTGCACAGCGGTACATTTATATTTGAAACATTTAATGCATTGTCTGACAATGGCCTTTGATAGGTTTCTTCCACCTAGAGGCCAATACATTTGTCGAATGTTTGCTAAAAGAGTTTGGGGACCAACATGAAGTAAATCTAAATGAAATTTGTGAAATATAATTTTTGTCAAATGATGTTTACTGCAAAGTAAAATGGGATGCTTGACATTATAGTCATAAAGGGAATTGTCAAGCCTTCCCCCCACACGGATGATACCACTGCTATCGATGAAGGGACTTAAAGAAGTGAGCCTATTTTTTCTTGGCAATGATTTCCCTGATTGAAGCAAAGCATGTTCTTGGGGAAACATTAAAAGTTGAGCATTGTAAATAATAAAATTAAAGGAATCACTTAACTCTTGACATGAAAGATTGCCTTTTAATTTATTTTTATGTTTCAAATTATGAATAAACCTTTTTATGTAAGCAATAATTCTCTGTAAACGATTAAAATTAGAATATTTATGAATGATTTGATGAATGAAAGATTTATTATCTGATTGGAATAATGAATGATCGTGATTTTTATGTAATAATGATTGATCGGATGAATTATTAATAAAATGGGATGATATTACTTCAGGTAGATCCTGTTTCACATTTGAATTAGGCATCTCTGGCCATGAACTTTCATTTTTTAAGAGAAAGGGCGGTCCAGTCCACCATAAAGAGCACTCGCTGATTAGATCAGCCTTCAGCCCGCGCGAAACAAGATCTGCCGGATTGTCCTTCGACGACACGTAGCTCCACGTATAGCCTGATGTAAGCTCTTGTATTTCGTCTACACGATTACGTACAAAAGGTTTTAAATTACTTGGCGCCATAGATAACCAACTTAATGTAATTGTTGAGTCGCACCAAAAACGACAGTTACTTATAGGCAACGTAAGAGAGCTTCGAACTTTTGTAAACAGTCTTGATCCTAGCAGCGCGCCACAAAGCTCAAGGCGAGGTATCGTCGTAGGTTTAATTGGGGCAATTCGATTTTTGGAGACTAATAAATTTACTGTAACATGACCATTACTGTCTATCGAACGGACGTAGATACATGCACCGTAAGCCTTTTCTGAAGCGTCTGTAAAAATATGCAATTCGTTTATTATTGACTTATCACAGATTACCCATCGTGACACTCTCAATGTATTAAGGAATGGAAGAGAGTTCATAAAAGATTGCCATAGGTTTTCTATTTCCTGTGGTACCTGTTCATTCCAATCGCATTTAGTTAACCATAAATTTTGTAAGATCCTTTTAGCTTCAAGTACACAAGGACCAACTAGACCTAGCGGGTCAAAGATCTGACTGATAACCGACAATATATGGCGTTTTGTCACTTGTGTAACTTTGTTGATACCGATAGAAAAAGATAGTGTGTCTGTGTTGCACAACCAATGCAAACCTAAAGTTTTTGAGGGAACGTTTTGATTTTCAGAAAAATTTAAAGTATTAGAACTTTCAGAGGTACCTGTGATTTCAGCTAAAACTTGAGGGCTATTAGACTGCCACTTATGTAAATGAAAATTAGCTGAGCTTAGTATATTAGTGACTTTTTTGCCTAGCTCTACTACCTTTGAAAAAGAATTACTACCGCTGAGAAAGTCGTCGACGTAGAAGTCACGTTCAATTGACGCTTTTACGTCGTTGTTTGTGGCAGCTGATGAAAGACTCGTGAGGCATTTTGTAGCTAGATACGGCGCAGATGACGTACCATAAGTCACTGTATTAAGACTATAAGTTTTAAGGGGTAAGGAAGGATTTTTTCTGAAAATGATTTTCTGCAAACAACGTTGCGAAGGTGTTACTGATATAGCTCGATACATTTTCTGTATATCAGCTGAAATAACATATTTATGTTGTTTGAATCTAATAAGAATCGAAAGAAGATCGTCTTGGACAGTAGGACCCACCATTTGAATATCGTTTAGGGAAAGTCCAGACGTAGTAGCAGCGGAAGCATCGAATACTACGCGAAGTTTCGTGGTTGTACTAGACTCTCTTACAACTCCATGGTGTGGTAAAAAATATTCAATGTTCTCTGGATTATGTGTTTTAGATGTATATGCTATCTCACTCATGTGACCTAAACGCTCATACTCGTCCATAAAATTGATGTAACGGTCTTTAAATATAGGATCACGTTGAAAACGACGTTCTAAAGATAAGAATCGACGTTTAGCAACTGCATATGATTCGCCTAAACAACTTGGATCATTTTTTAAAGGAATTGTAACAATAAATTTTCCGGTTTTATCACGAATGGTATTTTTTTTTAAACTTTCCTCGCAAGCACGTTCTTCGCGAGATAAGGAATGTTTAGATGAAATTGAGTCGAGTTCCCAAAATTTATTGATGTTCTCGTTGATGTCATTTATGGATATGTTACAAAGATGAGAGTGATTTGAAGAGGTTGGTTGTGATGGAAGAGCTATAGAGCCGGTTACAATCCAACCGAATTTAGATTCAGTTAATTTGGGCTGGTTTTTTCCTAGGTTGATAAATGCAGAACCTAGAACATTCCAAAAGACCTCTGCACCTACAAGAATATCAATTCCTGATGGTACATTGAAAGAAGGATCCGCTAATTGAATATCATGCGGAATAAGAATATTACTTATATCTATTAATTTAGATGGTAATATTTTTGTAATCTCGGGCAAGATAAAACAGTTTATATTTGCTTTGTAGGCGCCGTTGCGAGATTCAATTGTTAAATTGCAAGACTGTGTACTAGTCGAAGTTTGGCTGTTAATACCTGTTATCGTAGAGCTCGTGTTACGTCGAGGCAATCCCAGCTTGTCGCATAATGAATAGGTAATAAAATTGGCCGTACTACCATTATCCAGGAGGACTCTGGCGTCGAACCTTTCCCCGTTGTCGCTCACCACTTTCACCAACGCTGTGGAAAGCAAAATTTGCGAAGCAGTAGTACACTGCATAGAATTATCACTTGTAAGGGCGACATTCTTTGACTTACAAGTTGAAGGACAAGTAGGAGGGATAGAAATAGGCAAGGCAACACTATTAGACATGTTATTGGACACACTAGGCATAGGGTCGTGTAAAGGACTAGATTTGATTTGATCTATGTGTAAAAGCGTGTTGTGTTTACCCTTGCAATATTTACAGTGTGATAGTTTACATTTGTTAGCAACATGGCCAGGACGTAAACAATTTAAGCAAACTTTAAATTCTTTTGCCTTAGTATTTCTTACCTGAACGGACAAATTACGAAACAATTCGCAAGTGTACAAAAGATGTTCATCAGAACACAATGGACATTTATTTTTACTTTTGTTATTATTTTTATTATATCTTTTACTTGTTTTTACTAGATTTAAGTTTTCATTTGTATTAGTTATTAAGAAAGTAGGCTTAGTTTTTATATTGATTAAATTGTTTTTGTCTTTATGTTCTACTGTTTCTAATAAATCAGCCTTATTGATTAGGAATGTACAAAATTGCGATAAAGTAGGGGATTTAGTTAAGCTACAACGATATTCTTCCCAGTTTCTACTAGTAACAGCGTCTAATTTGGTTCCCATCATATGAACTACAAGTGTATCCCAGTGCTCAGTAGGCTCGTTCAATGTTTTTAGAGCACGAATATTTTTATTTATGACGTCAATTAGCCGACGTAATGAAATACTTGACTCAGATGGTATAGGCTCAACATTGAATAGTGCCTGCACATGGTTATCTACTAGAAGCCGACTATTGTCATACCGATCACAAAGCAAATTCCATGCCAACTGATAATTGTCACCTTTGAAATCATTATTTTTTATAATTTCGAGTGCATTCCCTGTGAGTGATGCACGTAAGTAGTGGAATTTGCTAATATCATCGATAGACTTACTACTATGGATTAGTGACAAGAAGGTACCCCTGTATTCAAGCCAGCATTGATAACTACCATTGAAATGAGGCAAATCAATTTTAGGTAAGCGAATAAAACCACGATGGAACGATTCACCTGTGTGTGTGCAAGTTGAGCCCGCTACAGACCCGGCCTCGGCGACTGGGCTGGTGCGGACCAGTAGATTCCGAGCTTGAGCAGCCAATGAATGGTACCGCTCTTCGAACTTGGTGCGTTCCTCGTACGCCTCGTCTGGCGCGTCTGAAACCACCTCGATTTCCATCTGATAAGCGTGTATTATTTTTAATAATAATTACCCGCCATGTAATTACAATCTAAAAGGAAATGTGTTGACAAAGTGTAGGTATGTGTAAAGATGACCATGGCGTGAATATTTTCAATACAATTCCTTAAATTTTCTCAAGAAAAGTGACGTTTAAACCGATACAATCTGCATAAAATACAATAGTTCTGTCCCATCGGCAATATTATATCAGTCCAAGCACTCGAGAACTTGGCAGAGTTGAGATGCAAACGGTTCTGAAAGGGTTATTTTATCTGTGATCATAATCTTTGGCCAAACAATCGATAGCGCTGTCGGCACTCTCAATAATGCAACGGGAAATGTTTAAAAAGCATCTCGAGTCGAGCACACTGAGGATGCTCTACTTTTGTTGTTGTGTATTCTGTAATAAGAGGTAGCGGGTTGTATCAAATTACAATTTAGTATCTACCATCCTTTTATTGTGAACTTATCTTTGATATAGACTTTACATTAACGCTGCGCTTTAAAGTTACAAGCAATGGTATACTTGGAACGCTCATTGATGACTATGTTATTTTGTTATTGATTTTATAAACGATTTATTAAGTGTAAAATAACTTGTTGCAGTGCTTAACAAAATAAATAATTTCTTTCTTCCTTTATTTAAAATATGTAATTACAGTTCAAAATTTAGGTGACAATATTTATATTTAGGTGATAAAAATATGTAATAAATTTTAAAAAACATTTATGGTCATGTTATAATTAGAAAGCTTAATATAATTTTTATATTAAAACTAGCTTTTGGCCGCGGGAACGCGAGAACCTTGAACTTTTTCGGGATAAAAAGTAGCCTATGTATTAATTCATAGTACCTACACGCTATCTCTGTTTCAAACAGCTAAATCGATTAAGTAGTTGTGGCGTGATTGAGGAACAAACATCTAAACATCTTCACCAACTTTCACGTTTATAATAATAATAGGATAAATATATTCTTTTATATAGTGATAAAAATATTTAAATTAATTTTAAAATGCACTCTTTCATTTGGTAATGTTACGAAATTTCAACTATTCTTGACTTATCCAGCGATATCCATGGATAGATTACTAATACATACAGCCATTTTTTAATAATAAAGGTACAGATCAGTTAACAATAACAGAAACTGAAAAAGCTGTAAAGGTAAATACGGACACTTAAACTTCCTCCCAAATTCCTGCGGTCGCGATCGCAATGCTAAACGCATAAATCACGGTAATCGTATACTGGAGACCTCTAATTGTCGGTTTTTATCGTCCTAATAAGAGTTTAACGTAGGAGTGAAATATAAAGCGATTTATATCTCTAGGGAAATTTATAAGCTGTGTGTATTGGAGATTAAACAACACACAATCTTTTTTGTGATATAGTATTTATATGTTTTAGACTAAAGAACATTTGTTAGATTATTGCAAAGTTAGCGAATATTTATAAAAAAGGCAGTGAATAGACTTCATCTAAGTGCACCCGCACTTTTTAGACATCATCTCATTATCATTGATACAAGTAGAGGAGAGGGATTTTGGTCAAATGTAAATCATTACTATTATTATTTCTCCAGGGGTTCGCCTGGATACCTACCATCCTTGAGCATGAGTCAGCCGCCAAACGACTCGTCATGTTCCGGCTGGGGGCTTGAGAGCCAGTTCTTTCTTTCTTTTTCTTCTTTCTTTCTCGGCCGGCAACGCATCAGTGATGCCTTTAGTGTTGCTGATGTTCATGGACAGCGATAGCCACTTACCATCAGGTGGATCGTCAGCTCGTTTGCCGGCTATTTCCATAAAAAAAAGAATATATCGATACGAACACTCCAAACACGATAACAACGAAGAACAAAAGGAATGATTAATAACATAGATGACTCTGTAGCATAGTTGGTAGCGACCTTGCCTGCGAAGCGAACGGTCTCTGGTTCGATTCCCGGCCAGGGCAGATATTTATGTAACAGATAAATATTTGTACTCGGGTCATGGGTGTATTTGTGATGTGTTATATGTGTTGTCCATGCCACCTGCAACACAGGTAAAAACCTACTGCGGGGTTGTAAGTGTTTATTTATTTATAGAAGTAATGTACCTACAACATTATTGAGGATCGTAGTCTTTGATTTACAAAAGGAGTATTAATATTATTTATTAAAAAGTATATGAAATTCTGCACTGAAATATGTAGCAGAACACAATACGTAGAAATTCGTGCTCAGTTACACACTCGATACAATTGCAATTCATTGAGCATTAATCGCGAAGGAATTAAGCGTTGTGCGATTAAAAATCGCAATATCATTGTTCCACCTTTTTCAGGTGTTCGCGAAATTGAATTCTCATTTTGAGTTGCCGATACAATATGGTTTTCATCGTGAGTATACATGCACAGAAGTTCTACTTACAAAATATCATAATCATGCCTAGTGTACCAAACGTAGGTATTCTGACGCTTTTTTAGCAATTATGGAAATAAGAAAAATGTTTAAGCACAAAAGGCGGACCTAACACACGATTAAGTGTACTTGTCAAGTTTGTAGTTTGATTTGACGCGGCATCCAGTAAACTTGATCGTGTATGGCCTGGCCACGGTATAGCTATCTGCCATACCTATAGCTATCTTATGCACACTGAATGCCGCGTCAAGTCAAACTGCAAATTTTACAAGGCAAACTGCAAACTTGACAAGTACACTCGATCCTGTATGGCCTCCATTATGTCCTCTGTCAATCAACCTCTGGGAAGTTGGACGGCAATGAAAGGGTTGCAATGAAAATAAAAAAATAATAATAATGATTTCCCTTGTTAGACTATGTCACTCATTTCACAGGATGAATAAGGGATGAATCATTTAAGAAAAGCAATACCTAATCACACCTATTCTTACCTTCTATTACCTAATGATACATTCACAATGTCATAAGAGAAACAAGGAATAGCTGGGCTTCAACCCATCAAAAGCTCACTACTGTCTCTCATTTTGAGGAAGCATATAGAATATTTACTCCATCACCTTACTCCGGTGTGGATTGGTGTACGGGTTAGTGTCGGAAATGTTTATGCTACTCAAAAGACTGACTTGGCTTAACGATAGATATCTTACGATAACAACCGGATCCGATGGCTTCACGAGCCCTTCACCACAGAAGCGCTCAAGAATTTTTAGCACTAGCGGTCAATCGTACAACTACTGATCAATCCCAGTGTTGCTTCACTCGATCACTTAGGATCGCGATAAGACGCCGTGCCATGAGCGAGCTACAGAATTATAAGCAATAGAATTGAATAACCATACAGTTGTCTACAGTACGTTCGTAGTTTATTTCGTTATATTTTATACTTTTTAGAATAGAATAGAATAGAATATTTTTATTTCATAAGATGCTGCAACAACAAGGAAAAGAAAAAAAAAACTTAAACAACCATGACAGTATTGAGTTGCAGTCAAACTGCATGAAAAGGGACCGCACTCAGCAATGGCCGCAGTAAAACTACGACCGCTGGTTTTCAGGGCGGGGTTTTTAGCTGGCAACGCGTCATTAATGCCTTGGTGGTTGCTGATGTCCATAGAAGTCGACAGCTACTAACCATCAGGTTGATCGTTGGCTAGTTTGCCGGCTATTTCTATTAAAAGTACCATGAGAGTTGGGTGATAATACTTTTTCAACCATGTCAACTTCCACGAATTTTGGCAGCCCTATAACATTAGGTATATAAGAAGCAACTTACGCCTCTGGATATATATATGATCAGAGGCTTTCGTTCGGAAACTTTGCCCCGCATTCAGTTTCGTTCGTGTATTGCGTGCGCTAGTTTCAGATGGAAATGGGTTGAAAGCGTTCAACTATGTTTTCCTTCTTGAATACGCTTTGTTTATGGAATTCGTAACACTAAGCGCAAAGTATTTATGGAAAAGTCCTTATGTCTATGAATATTGATTAAAGTAGAGAACTGTTTTATGACTGATATGGAATTAGAATACGGTTTCATTTATAGTCAGATACAGCTACCGGCCGTTTCTTCGTTGAAAGACACAATAAAATGGTTAAAAAATGCTGCTGTTATGAAATAATTTAAAACATAACTTTCCATCCATCCATCAGCATAATATATTATGTGTTCAATGTTGGACTAGATCTCTCCTTATTTGCGCCACTGTGACAGGTTCTGAACTTTCTAAATCAAGCGGGTACCCGCTGTTTTATACAAGTCATCAGTCCGCCTGGTCAAGGAGCATCCTATGCACCATTATTATACATTTATTGTTAAGTTTTTAATAATTAAGTAATTTTAAATTTTAATTTCAACATTTACTGGTGTGAGATCACATTTAAGCACCATACTACTAGCACGCACACATGAGAGTTTGCGTGTTGTAAACGCACATACATATATAAAATATCATTATCGTGTCGTTATAATGAAGAAGTAGTCATTATAGTTTACATAACATAGTATTTAAGTACTCTGGTTTAAAGTGGGTAAAAATTTTCGATGATATACTCGTATTATTCTTCATTAAATCTACGATATCAAAATAAAGAAGAAACTTGGTCGTTAAATAAACCAATTAATCTTTTATAATTTGTAAACAAGTTTTATCGTCCTTAAAATTTTACTTTGCATCCAAACTTCAAGTACCCATCTCATTAATAAATCTAGTTGACATCGTAGACAAATAAAACTGTTATCTCGTTTTATTTCTAAAAAAGTACCGTAAAAACAATACTTCCGTGAAGGGTGAACAGTCGTTAGTTAAAAGTTCTTTTAAACTTGTATTGTAACAAAGAGTTTGTAACTGCTTTAACGAACAGTTGAAGGTGTCTTGTTTAAGTCAGTAGCTTGACGTCACGCGGCCATGTTTCTTGTTCCTTTTGAAACAAACCGGGAAACTTTGAAGGGCTTGTTGTTATGGCAACGACTTTATGATTACATTTTAGGGATAAAACGTGCAATTTAATGAATGACCCTCTGTAAGACGTAATTGTTACTACGTGTGGCAGTAATGTTTAGTGGAGGGATGTTCATCTTTAAATTAGACGATTTGTAAGTTATGTATTTCATAAACACACACATGTAACAATCACAATAAATACAATAACAATAACAATCATAGAAGATTATTGATAACGTTGTCGAGGCATCAATTCATCACGCACGTAGGCTGTTCAGCTATTCACCATTTCCATCATTTAATTTTAGTGTTCCTTACCTTTATGTGTATAAATTTCTGTATTCTAATTCTATCTAATTTAATTTAGCTAGATGTTGTAAATATTAATTGAAATTTATATTATTTGAAAAGAAATGTAATACTCTTCTGATAGAAACAAGCTAAAAATTGCCAGATAGTGAATAGACTCCACCGCACCCAATGCTTTGATAGGGAATCAGTAGTGAATCACAATTGTTGTAATTCTTCCTGTTACCCTAGTCTACACTTTCTATCGAATTTTATATCTTTGTAGGCATGTGTTCTATCGAACTGAAGCCAACGGAAGAACGATTCCAATCACGTTACGCCCAAATCGGCAGACATTAATTAGAGGGTCGTGCCGCCTGTGGGCTTGGGAGAGGAACCATACAATATCCAAAGGAGTTTTTGTGCAAAAGCTGTACTATAAACTGTTAAAACTAAACTATTACTTTTGCATGTTGAGTGATATGTAAAATATTGTTGTTGGAGGACGTTGAGTGAAAAAGTCTTATAATTATAAATGGCAAGCCACCTTGACTACAAGAAACATAGTAATATATTTATGTATTATTTAATACATAAATATATTATTTTTCAATAACTCAAGTTTCCAAAAATTCTACAGGGTTAATGAGAAATAATAGTACCGATTAATAATCAAACAGTATTAATAATCGCCAAACAAAAATAATGTATCAATTAATTACGCCTTCGTTCCGCCTATGTAAAGTGCAACGATCTTTCATAGGGCTTGGTGTACATTTCTATAATAAAATCCCAAAATTAATACGTGACTTGCCAATAGAATCTTTCAAATAACGTGTAAAAACACAAATGTTAGGCAAGGGATATTATAGTGTAGATGAGTATTTAAATGACAAAGACGCATGGAAATGATTAACTCTGCAACCAGTTCCACTCAGAATAGTAAACTTTTGTATGATAACATCTTTTTTGTAATAGTTTTTTTAAAAGATGTGCTGAGGAGTTTCTTTAGGCTTTTCTTCTCTTCCATGACAAAGCACCTTCCAAAAAGCCAAAAAATGACGTGCATAAGTGTATCAATGATACCGATATGAATAAAATATTTTGACTTTGACTCTTGACTTTGAATTGTTAAATATGGATACTGCGCAGGGTACTTACCTATCTACCTCTGGGTTGCAATTCTGTAATTAGGGTAATTAATTCATCGTCCAAGCGTTGAGCAAATTCGATTTTCGAGGAATTGTGAGTGGTCGTTTGCAAGAGCAGAAATCGTCAAATTCCTGTACTTTCTGAATCAAGCAGATGCCCGCTGTCTTTAGGTCGTCAGTCCGCTTGGTCGGGGGGCATCCTGTGTTTCTTTTCCCGAGACGTGGGCGCCATTCGAGGACCTTTCTTCCCCAACGATTATAATTATCGATCCACTAATCGGCCTATTGCCATCACATAGAAATAAATATATATTTTTTCTTTTAGAAGTACCAGAATGATAAAATAAAAATCTTAAAAAGAAACAAAAGCTCAAGTCATGTCGATTTGTGATTGATGAAATTGGCTATAACAATGTTCCTCCTTTCCTTTCATGTTCGTTCAAAACATTGCTGTAGGTACAAATAAGTTGTAACCCTTATTGTTATATTACAAGATCTTCCTCTTACAATATAGAAGTAATAGAAATGATTGAAATAAAAGAACAAGATGATTGAAGTGTGAAGGATATTGCTCAATTGGAAGGTCTTCGCTCAGTGATTTATTCATTTGGTACTTTCAACTTATTCAAAATAAAGTTATTACTAAAAAATAATAATTCGATTGGCAGATAAATCAGAGTGTTTCTTTATATTATGTAGTGCAACATTAAATGTACTATTCATCGTAGTTCTATACATATTCTTGCCAAGTTTATTTAGCTTTGCCATTGAGGAAATAACTGTTTCGGATACTGAAGCGCAAGTGTAAATAATAAGTGAAATGAAAAAAAATTTTTTTTTTTAAACGCTTTTATTTCAATAATGTTTAGTTTATAAAATTAGCTACAAGTTGTGAAAATTTCAAGTCTCTACGTAAAATAGAACATAGAGAATTATGCGTCTAAAGTCTGAAAATCGTTTTTTTTAATTTAACAACAAATAAACAATGAAAGTAGTTTAAAATATGATTTTCGTGTATTGTCATCGGAAATACACATGTCTGCCAAATTTCATCAATTTTCATTAAAGGGAAGTCATTCAAATTAACGTTACAAGATTTGATGCTCCGAAGTGAAAGTAAATAAAAGCGTTTAAAAAAGAGATCGAAGTATTAGAATATATTATAATACGGGTAATTGATGAATGTAGTAAGGGTGCTAATTAAACTGACCTCTATTTAGTAGCATTATTCTTCTCTAAAAATCGAAATTGTCCTCTGAATCACTAACTCAGTCACTATATAATATTATCTTTGATGTGAGCTTCTGTAAATGCAACTTAGCATGGTAGTTATTTTTTAGCATCTACATTTGTAACATTATGAATTATGTTCATAACTCATAATGTTACAAATGTAGTTATTCATAGTACATAATTATTCTCAACAAGAAAACTATATGAAGAGGCTCAAGTACTAACAGTACGACAGACATATATACTTTTAACCATAATTAAAAAACACAAAAATATATCATTAAAGGTAATAAATGAAATGGCTAAAACCAGGAGACATTATACAGTATGTGAAGTACCTCCTGTTCGCACAACCTTTGCCAAAAGATTCTTTCAGTATCGTGGTCCCATTTTGTACAACAAAATTAATAAAATTTTGAACATAGCGAAATGTCTTAAACGTAAACTTAAAAATAACCTGACCAAATGGCTTTTAACTTTAAACTACAACGAAACAGAAAAACTCATATTAAGTAACATATAATATAAATATATAATGAATGATTAAGCATGATAAACAATAAACATACAACAGAAATATATATAATAGATACATATAAAGTTAGATATAAACATATATACAATTAATATACTCATTAATAGAAGTTTCACAAAAATAATACCTACATGTTTGCATGCTAAACAGTGAACATGCCGCTATACATATAAACGCAATTACAATAAAGGTTATGTTAAACAACCCGAATAATACACGGATGAATATATTATAGAAGACAAGAATTGGGATAGGATAAAAATATAATGCAAATAGCATAGATAGATACACATGTAGACACACACATATATAATATTCACTTACATACATAAAAAATTTAAATACATCTGTATACATAAAAGGCAAAAGTGATTGACTGATGGATCAACGAACAGGCCAAACCCTTAGGGCTAGAAACTTAAAATTTCGCACACGTATTCCTCTTATGACGTAGGCACCCAAGGAAGGATTTTCAAAATTCGATCCCCAAGAGGGTCAAACAGGGAATAAAAGTTTATATACTGCAAAACAACGTCTGCCGGGTCAGCTAGTATATAATATAAAATATTGTAAATGGTAATAGAAGTTTAAATATAAAATTAGATAAAAATTAAAATACCTAAGCTTAAACAAACATAGTAAACACTACATAGATATAATTTTAGATATATAAGGTTAGATAAAAATAGATTAATGAATAAATTTCCACAACATAACACATGACTACACATACAAACACACACATACAAACACGAACGAAAATAATAAGATAATTGTATAAAATATATGGTTGGTAAATAAAAGGGAAAAATAATACATTAATAAGGAGAGGGAGGACCTGGTGTCTATGATACAGGCTTCGGCTTAGTATAGATTCCAGATTTCCCACATGTTACATTATCGGCTATTTCAAACAACATGTAATACCACTAAAATGTAAACAATTACTTGTTACTCGTAAGTCATTAGATTGTAACTTGCAAAAATGTATTATGTAATGTGTGGAGATGAAAATAAAGTTTTTTTTTTTTTTTTTTAACTCGTCCTATATTCTTTGGTCATCAAAATGTACCGAAAATTATCATCAAATATATTGAATGGTCATCAAAACGTACCTTAAATCCTTCATGCAAAAAGGAGAGAACTTTTTTATTTATGAATATTTTTTTATCACTAACGATATGAGATTGTAGATTATACCTATACCTAGCTGATCACATAATCATGAGGGTATATAACCAAGGACTTGTAGCCGCAGACAATCACGGTATTATGATTTTTCCAAATCCGAAGCAGGAACGCACCTGCACTACAAGTAAATTATGGGACTATCCACCTATGTGTAAACTGGTTCACAGATCCATGTCTCGGCTTACAAGTAACCTAATATACACCATGACCTGCAGTATTAAGGTGTATATTGTCAAAATACATGATGCATAAATATTCAATAGTTTAACACATTGCTGTTAAGTCTGTGACAGAAATTATACCGTCACGTTGGACATGTGAAAGATTTTTATTGAATTCCTTTTTTGTTGACACTTTGGTGTTAAACCATCATAATATGTATTTTATTCATTCCTCACTTTAACCCCAGTGTTACCTCTGTCTATTTTTTATCCTCTGTCATTATCATTTATCATGTCATCTGTATTTATCTGTCAGTAGCTACTTTTGTAACGATATTTTATTCCCTTTTTCACGTCACGTCAAGTCAACAGTAGTTCGTTTCTCAACCGTATTATGTACATGCCTCATATTAAAGAACAATACTTCCATGTCAAAAATAGAAGCAAACAAACTCATGCCTTAAAGTCTTCTAGAACTTATATTGCACTAAGTTATTTTGAATCTATAAACTATCTCTTCTGAATAATTTCAGCTGAATTCTCCCGAACTAAGGATAGCCAATTGAGACAGCATTCGTCCATTCCCGACGAATCGCCATTATCTATTTCCCGCGCGTTCGTTTACAAATGATCGACTCGACGAATTCAATCTCCAAATTGCCAGCGTTCACACAAATAATGTCCGTGTGCAAAAATGCCTGAAGAAGCGTCCAGATATAAATTCTTCTTCACAAAATTCTACTTATTGCTTTAAATCTTTTAGAAAGTTACTAAGGGATATTGATTGAAAATGATCTATGTTTTAAATGTTGACGTCGAGACGAGAAAATAATTCGTTAAATGTTTTAAAAAATATCCAAGTCCTTTCCATCGCGCAAAGAAGAGGTCCTTTTCGTCTACATTTTTAGGCATTTAACTAGAAAAGCGTTCTAATATTTCAAATACCCAACTGAAGCTGTTAGGTAATTCTTACAAATTACATTGTAGTTAGAAAATATTAATTTAGTAAAAGCGTAATTATTAAAATCTGAACATTGTATTTAATAAGTAGTACATTAAACATAAAAAGAATACTCTAGATTAAAAGTCAAACAAACACAAAGCATTTATAGCCCTGGAAATAAAGCAAAAAGGTAAGAACAACGTTTATTATACACAACATTACTGAGCAAAGAAAAACCTGTTTAAATAATGCATTATTACTTAATTTTACTACGGAATGCAGTATAAGACTACGGACTTACATTTAATATTTACACGGAATACATTTAATATTTATCATTAAGTGTAGGTTCCTACTATTCTAGCTGACTTGAGGTATCACTTGTACTATGGCTAGTAATAATAATTTACGAGTTTAATATTCAACGATGATTTATTTAATTTAATTTCCGTGATATATTACTCCTAATAAATGTTGTAAGCTGTCGCATTGGTCACTTTAGTTGGATAGGTAATCACTAGTCAAAAAAATTCTTGAACGTTTCTGTACTTTCAGAGTAGGTATGTTAAGGCGTCGGTTTCGGTTAGAAAATAGCAGTTGTTATGCCTGTTTAATACCTAGTTGGTTACAGCCACAGGCCTTCAGGTAGCATCATATTACATTAAATATCTCTCACAGTGGTGTACAAAATTCTAAGCTTGTCCAGTTCTCGACTCGTCCTCCAATAGATTGCCAACTTAATAGAGTTGCAGTACAATTCGCTTAGTTGAACGATACTCAACACCTAAAAATACAGCGGCGACCGCGCCGTGTTTTCACAGGTCGATTGCGATCACAAAAATCCAATTACAGTAGATTACTAGCAAACAACCGAAAACGATGTACCGATACTATTTCATATAATCAAAATATTTAATCGTAGTTGAAGTAATTTTGTTAGGTTATGTTACTACGTTGAAATCCATTGCTATGGTGCTTATCTGGTGCCGAGTTTGGTATTTATACCGATATTGTAGTAAATTGTTCATTCTCTACCATTCAGATTTTTTTTTCAGATCCAAGGGAATGCGGACCTGAGCATTACATATTAATTTCAACTTATTATCTCCGCGTGTTCCTAATAGAAAGAGGGGTGACAGACAGATAGATACATAGACAGAAAAATGGACAACGAAGTGATCCTATATGCTATATTTTGCTTTTCTTTTACGAGATATGGACCACTCAAAATCACAATGTTTTGTATAATAATGTTTATCAAACTCATATCTGTTGTTTTTACCCTCGAAAGGTAGAAGGTATATTCGTATGTTGAGAGCTTATTTTGTTTGTTTTAATTATAAATGTTATTGTTGAGTACCTATCGTAAATATTGTATTTATAGGTTCTAAATGTGCCGTTATTGTTGCAGGTGTGGATTCGGGTATACCTACGTACAGTCACGTGCATAAATATATTACTATGGACACTAGGGTGGAGTGAAACAGGGCAAGAAATTTTTTTTTTCACATATCATTAACCCTGTATTACCAATCGTTGTTATGATAAATAGCTGCTGAAAAACATAAAATTTTATTTTTTTACTCGTCCTCTTCAGGTGGCGCAGAAGACTTGTAATATGGAACAGGACTGATATTTTCAAAATATTTAATTAAATAAAAGAAATATATTTATCCGTTTTACCTTTATTATTTGAATTAAGTTACAAAAAATGAAAAGATTAAAACACGTTTTTATTATTTAAGCCTTCAGTCATATCATCTGCATGCGGGGTAGCTTGTTGAACTTCGGAGAAAAACTGAGATTTTGTGTTATTGTTGTCTAGATTTTATTCTTGCTTGGATGTATCCATCACGTGCTGCAGTTCCACAAACAGCCAAACTTGCATTAGTAAGCAGTGTTATGGCTCTTTTCCATAGCCTATGTGTTACAAGAAAACCTTTCAATGCATATATTTATATTTTCACACATAATTTTGTCCCATATTTTACTGTTACTATATTATGAAGGAAATGGCAGCTGGAATATTTTTTCTGTTGTCCAGTCTATCAAGTCATAATAGTAGTTTGCTTCAAAATTCAATTTCGGAACTAAAAACTCTCTTACTTTCTTTGCCTTTGTAGTTTTTCGCGCTTTAAGTATTCGTGTAAGTGCTAATTCTTTAATATGTTGCCTTGCGTCTTGCATCCTATGATAAAAAGATGCTCTTATTTGAAAGATGACCTGAAAACAATTGCATTTCGAATAATGCAGTGGAACTATTTCTTTGCGCATTCCGAAAATATTTCATTGGCTATGCTCCAAGACGATAGGTGACATATTAAAGAATTAGCACTTGGACGAATACTTAAAAAGCAAAACACTACAAAGACAAAGAAAGTGAGAGAATATTCAGAATATAAAAGAATTGAGTCACCATTCATTTCAAAATATAGTGATGGAAAAATTAATATTTAAAATGGGACAAAGTTATGAGTGAAAATATAAATATTTGCATTGAAAGGTTTTGTTTGTCACACACAGGTTGCAAAACGTGTTTTAATATTTTAATTATTTGTAGTTTAATTCAAATAATAAAGGTAAAATGGATAAATATATTTCTTTTACTTAATTAAATATTTTGAAAATGTAAGTCCTGTTCCATATTACAAGTATCCAGCGCCACCTAAAGATGATGAGTAAAAAATAAAATTTTATGTTTTTCAGCATCTATTTATCCATAGCAACGCTTGGTATTAAGGGAACGTGGGTGGGCGAAGTGTTTTTGATGTTAAACTAGATAACAAGCGGTGCTTGCCTACATGCAATATCTGACAAAAAATAACTTCTTTGCAAAAGTTTGGGGTTAGTGCGCCACCTCAAGATAATGTTAGAATTTGATAGTATTTCGCGTACGTTACAATGTATCGTCAAGTCATCGATTGGCAATACAGGGAATTCAAAATTCGAAAATAAAATTTTTCACTCCACCCTAATGGACACGTCAGCAATAATATCTACCCAAGTGTGCGTTCAATAATATCTGTCTGCACGGACGCAACAAAAATATCTGATATTCATAGACAACATATTAAAGTGACGACAAAATTATCTGGTAAAAAAGTGCATCAAATTCTTTGCACACACACACACAAATTCTTGCAGCGTGCTTCGATATCCAACTATATCATTATAAAATAATTGTGAAAGTTTGTTACTCTTTAAAGCAAAAACTACTGAAAGAATCTTCATAAAATTTAGCACACAGGTAGACCATGGATTATACATAATATTATACATCCTAATGCATATTTATTGCTAATACATTATAACACATGTACAATAAAAGCATCGATTTTTGTAGTTACCTATCTATCATAGAATTGTTTGTTGTAAACTTCTTGAATTTAAGTAATTTAATTAATTAACTTAAGATCTTGGTATGATAACCACTTTAGATACGAGAGAATCCTAGCTTCTCACAATACGGGGAATCCTAGTGTGAGAGCTAGTGGCACTGACGCTATTGTAATGATGGTTGCTGAATATAATCATTTATTCATTTTCATAGGACTAAACTACTAATGTACTCCTGTAAATTGCGAGCGAAACCGTGGGCACAGCGATAGTAATAAAATTAATACTCATGGTCGAGTACCCATTTTTATGATATAACCACAGATCACCCCCAATAGATGCCGCATACAAGGCAACTGACGCGCGCCAACATGTACTTGCATTTGCATGTTCACGACATTAATCATCAAGTTCAAGTTTGAATTAGAAATAGCCAATCACAGTGCATTTTGATGTCCCCCGCAAGCCGCACCTTCCGCCAAATGTGAGTTCAAACTCTTAAGAAAATTTCACTTATGCGGTATCTATTGGGGGTAATCTGTGGATATAACCCATACATGTATAAAGCCAACAGACATAAGTCCAATTTTCAGCAAAACGTTGTCCCACCCCACATGCAATTATTCGGAGCCACAAGTAAACTTGTTTGTCCGGTTTTCAATTAGGCACGGATCAGGATTTTTCGGCGTCCGGACCCTCGTCAGAAAGGCCGCGGTTGGATCCCGCTGAGCTAATAAATACGCTTTTTGATAAAGAAACGAAATTTCCTAATCTCATCTGTTTACATACAGAAGCCGGTAAAGGAAAAACAATAGCGTGTTTCAACAATGCACGGCGGAGACAATGACGTGTGATTTTACTAAATTGGTGAATATAAAATTACAATCTACACACGATATAATAGTATAATAGTTTGTAGCTTCCTAAAACAATACAGGAGCGGCTTGTGTTTGTTATGTGCATAAGTGTATCAGTGATACCTATATGAATAAAATATTTTGACTTTGACTTTGACTTTGACTTATGTCCCATCTATTCTATCTAAACTATAATAAAATTCAACTGTCTGTCTGTATGTCTGTCCAGGCATCACATGAAAACCCTTGAAAGGATTTCGACGAAAATTGTTGAAATGGTTACTAATGCTCCCGGTCATATTTTGGGAAACTTTTTATCCCGGAAAATTTAAAGTTTTCCCTGTGAAACGGATGAAAGTTTGTATGGAATATACTTAAAACATCGACCTATTTGCTTTAGTTTGCAATAAATGTTCCTTGCTTAAATTAATGGAATACATATTTTTCAGTTTTTTCAAAATTTTACAAGAAAAAGAAAAAAAATACAAATTAAAGTGAATACCTATTGCTTATTTTTCAAAACCCGTTCCTGGAGGAATGCTTTGTGATTGTATCGTGACTTTCAGTATATTATTACTAAACATATTATGTACTTCAATATAAATTCACCGTTTATTAAATTTTCTTCTGCGAGAGGTACAAATAAGGTAAAACATAATTGCTATCTTATGCGAAGCAACGGGCAACAGCTAGTACGTAATATAAATTACATAATCATTAAGTTATTCATATAATTTTTTATTAGATGTTAACTACATAGTATTCGCTTACTTCACTATATGAAATTTAAAGCCAGAATTCTACTTCTCCGAATGATGTCTATAGATAAGTGTCAGTGCATACATAAGTTATGTATGTGTTGTTCACATTTAAATAAGAATTATAGTGAGTGTTGTTTGGTGTGGTCCATCTGCTTTTTCGTCAACCCTGCAGGATATAAAAAAATAAGCACGTTACAGCCTCGAATAAATTTACTGTCAGGGTTTTGAGCGATGAAGACAAAAATGTACCACATCATAGATTTAATAACGACAGAGTTTCATGCGCAAAAGGTCTCTGTATTTAACCCTAGATCACAAACCTTATTTTACAACGCCTGACACAAACCTTCGTCGTTTCGACTACGCTGATTTGAAAATCTTGAAGTTCGATGCAATAAACATAAATGTTATTAATTTTTTTATATGGGGACATTAATATAATATAGGGATATATTTTATGTAAGACATACCAGAAACATCTGTTTCTTCAGTTTAAAATTTTATTTCATGTAAATAATTAACTAACAAGCAGGCGAGTCACCTGATGGTAAATGATCACCGCAACCGACATCACCTATGCGTTGTCGACCTAAAAAGATCACGTTCATGGTTTACGGTCTATTATAAATGGGGATGGTAGCCAGGTAGGTGAAAACTAGTAACAGGGAACCAACTGGCTGGTACAGATCCCAGTCAAGTGATATCCAAGGGAGAAACCTGAGTCTACATATAGCCTCTACTGTTCTTCAAGGTATACCAAGAGCAAAAGATCTTTGACTCGTGGAGGCTGGAGCCCTTTAAACGCCATAGGGCTTGAAAACTTCTGAAAAACTTCTTATCAATCTGTTTGAAACATTAGGTCTGACCGGCTCTTCTGCACATCTTCTCTGTCACTTTCAGATGAATTTTCCACTTAGATTGAATTTTCGTAATACTTTCAAATCATACGAGTATATTTAGATAATAATAACCAACATAACATAGTACAAATCAAAATAATACGTAAAACTGCTAAAAACCGTTGTTTAAAAAAGTTACGTTATAACTTCGTCGATTCGACGAGCACCTAAAATTGGGCACTCAGAAACTCTAGACAGGAAGCAATAGCGTCCATAGCACAGGAAAAGTGTCCATTAAAATAAGTTGGAAGTTGAAGGTAATTCGACTAAACACGCAAAAAATATCGCCACTTTTTGAAATCCGCCTCGTCAATTCGACGAACGTTTGTGATCTAGGGTTAAAATTTTAATCTTCATTACGCTGAATTTCAAAATAGAATCCTTTGTGGGGTACGTATTAGCCGAAACTGTTCGACCGGATTTTAAAATATATTGGATAAAGTTATAATGTTATAACGAGAATGGTTTGAGGGTTTATTCAATGTTCAGGGTTTATTCCTAGTTTTCCAAGTGAATGCAGTACTAAAACTTTTTCACGAGTTTACTAATCGTGAAGGATGTAGTTACGACTGTAATATTATAATCTGTCATATAAATATCTGCCCCGGCCGGGAATCATACCCGAGGCCCCTCGCTTCAGAGGCAGGGTCGCTACCAACTAGGCTACAGGGTCAACATAATTATCGTCATATCATGACACTTTGTTTTATTATTTAAATTTTTAAATTATTTATTACTAGCTGTTACCCGCGACTTCGTACGCCGAAAATAAAGATCCCTTCATTATAAAACATGTTTTTCATAAATTGACAGCAAACTTGTCCATACTATGAAGAGAGGAGACCCGTGCCTTGTAATAGTCCATTATGGGTTGAAGCTAAAACACCTATACTTAGTACATATATCGTATTATGTAAATGAGTAAAATATTAAACAAATCTTTAGTGTTGATAATGAAATGATAACTACGATCTGATATTGTAGCGTGATTGGTAGTCAGAAAGATACTAAACTCTTCACCAAAATTACAGCAAAAGTGACATGTTCATAGAACCCATTAATTACCCATCGGGAGAAGCATTCATAGCCCGGGCGCAGCGGCTTGTGTCGGTTCTAATAGTAATCGATGAAGTTAAACAATAGCGAGTGCGGTCGGTAGTTAGATAGTAGTTAGATATAGACCGCTAGTGGCAAAAAATTCTTGAGCTCTCCGAGCTTCGGAGGGCACGTAAGGCTGTCGGTCCCGGTTGTTGTCGTAAGGTAACAGTCGGTATGACATATTGAAGGCGTAATGACTTCCGACACTTGGGTTGATTTCTAATCCCTCCATCAATCCACATTGGAGTAAAGTGGAGTATGCTCTAGGCGTCCTCAAGAGTGAGTGTTCAGTAGTGAGTCATTAATGACCCACCCATATGAAAGGTCCCAAAATAATTGAACTTTTTAGAATTTAGAGGTTTAAGTCAGGGCCTGAGAGTTTTTGAATTTTAAATTTACATTGTAATTTTACAGAATACACAAAAAAAATATCTTTCTTTTCTTTTTGGGCAGCAGCAAATCAGTGATTCCTTTAGCGTTGCTAATGTACATTGGCGAAAGTGACCACTTACCATGAGGTGACTCATCTGTTTGTTTTACAACTTCTTACTCCAAACATACTCTAAACTTAAAACCTCTAGTTTTAGCCCTTAGGGAATGTATTACCAAACAATCATGTTACAGTTATATTTGTTTTATGTAAGATTACATACTAACTACCAACTTTCACAGTTTTACCTTAAAAAACCGGGCAAATGCGTGTCAGGCCACGTGCAATATTGGGTTCCAAAGTAGTAAGTTTATTGACTATTACTCATTAACTACGTTACTTATGTTAACATAGCCTTGATAGTTTTCCTTATAAATCCATCGTTATCCATATTTTTGAGAATTTTTTCACTTGTCCAACTCCAACCGTTTAGCCGTTAGGGGGGACACTTGACTTGACTTGGGTACCCAAAATTAGCACTTTCAAGCCAAATATTTCGCAAACGGAACTCTACATCCAAAAATGGTCTCAAAAGACCCATCATATTTTTGAAAAAACTTTTCAACGATACCCCACACTATAGTTATGAATAAAAAAATAACGCTCACGTTACCTGTAGTGGAGGTACAACGAAAAAAAAGTTTTTTCAGTAGTTTATTCTACGATATTGGAGTTTTAATAAATATGTATATCCATGCCAAATTATAGCTTTCTAGCACTAAGGGTCTCGGCGCTTTGCTTTGGACAGACGGACAGACTGACGGACGGACATGACGAAGCTATTAGGGTTCCGATTTTACTTCAGAACCCTAAAAATGACGGAGTTTCGTATAAACATTCCCTGAATTAACCCTTTAAAGATTGATTTTTCAAATTATGTTAAAGTTAATTTTTGTTTATAACAGTCGAACTGAGAACCTGCTACTTTTTTGAAGTTGGTTAAAAAACCGGCTAATAGCGTATCAGGTCACTGGTGATATAGGGTTCCGAAGTTCTAAGTTTATAGAACTCAATAACTACGTATGCTAATAATAATATAGCCACTTACGAATATTTCGCAAACAGACCCCTCAATCGAAAAATGGACTTAGCAGACCCATATTATTTTTGAGAGACCTTTTCCAAGATATCCCGCACTATGGGGTGCGTGACGGAAAAAATTATCCCTATATTACCTATAAAAGAGGTATCTTAAAAACATATTTTTAAAAATGTTATTCTACCAGAAGTTTAAATAAACATGTATATCCTTGCTAAATTACAGCTTTCTAGCACTAAGGGCCTCTGCGCTATGCTACGGACGGATGGATGGACGGACGGACGGACGGGCATGATGAAACTATGAGAATTCTGTTTTGACTTCGGAACCCTAAAAAGAGTCATAAAAATCGCTTCATAAAATATAACGAATCTATCAACTACATATAACAAATTTTGACCTTATCTCTCAGGAACAGGTCTGTTTTCCGGGATAAAAAGTATCCTATGTCCTTTCCCGAGCTCAATTCTATATCTGTACTAAATTTCATCGAAATCGGTTTAGTGGCTTGAAAGAGTTATCCCTCAGGAACAGGTCTATTTTCCGGGATAAAAAGTATCCTATGTTCTTTCCCGAGCTCAATTCTATATCTGTACCAAACATCAAAATCGGTTCAGTTTTTTAGGCTTGAAAGAGTTATCCCTCAGGAACAGGTCTATTTTCCGGGATAAAAAGTATCCTATGTCCTTTCCCGAGCTCAATTCTATATCTGTACCAAATTTCATCAAAATCGGTTTAGTGGCTTGAAAGAGTTATCCCTCAGGAACAGGTCTATTTTCCGGGATAAAAAGTATCCTATGTCCTTTCCCGAGCTCAATTCTATATCTGTACCAAATTTCATCAAAATCGGTTTAGTGGCTTGAAAGAGTTATCCCTCAGGAACAGGTCTATTTTCCGGGATAAAAAGTATCCTATGTCCATTCCCGAGCTCAATTCTATATCTGTACCAAATTTCATCAAAATCGGTTTAGTGGCTTGAAAGAGTTATCCCTCAGGAACAGGTCTATTTTCCGGGATAAAAAGTATCCTATGTCCATTCCCGAGCTCAATTCTATATCTGTACCAAATTTCATCAAAATCGGTTTAGTGGCTTGAAAGAGTTATCCCTCAGGAACAGGTCTATTTTCTGGGATAAAAAGTATCCTATGTCCATTCCCGAGCTCAATTCTATATCTGTACCAAATTTCATCAAAATCGGTTTAGTGGCTTGAAAGAGTTATCCCTCAGGAACAGGTCTATATTCCGGGATAAAAAGTATCCTATGTCCATTCCCGAGCTCAATTCTATATCTGTACCAAATTTCATCAAAATCGGTTCAGTAGCTTGAAAGAGTTATCCCTCAGGAACAGGTTTATTTTCCGGGATAAAAAGTATCCTATGTCCATTCCCGAGCTCAATTCTATATCTGTACCAAATTTCATCAAAATCGGTTTAGTGGCTTGAAAGAGTTATCCCTCAGGAACAGGTCTACTTTCCGGGATAAAAAGTATCCTATGTCCATTCCCGAGCTCAATTCTATATCTGTACCAAATTTCATCAAAATCGGTTTAGTGGCTTGAAAGAGTTATCCCTCAGGAACAGGTCTACTTTCCGGGATAAAAAGTATCCTATGTCCATTCCCGAGCTCAATTCTATATCTGTACCAAATTTCATCAAAATCGGTTTAGTGGCTTGAAAGAGTTATCCCTCAGGAACAGGTCTATTTTCCGGCATAAAAAGTATCCTACGTCCATTCCCGAGCTCAATTCTATATCTGTACCAAATTTCATCAAAATCGGTTTAGTGGCTTGAAAGAGTTATCCCTCAGGAACAGGTCTATTTTCCGGGATAAAAAGTATCCTATGTCCATTCCCGAGCTCAATTCTATATCTGTACCAAATTTCATCAAAATCGGTTCAGTGGCTTGAAAGAGTTATCCCTCAGGAACAGGTCTATTTTCCGGGATAAAAAGTATCCTATGTCCATTCCCGAGCTCAATTCTATATCTGTACCAAATTTCATCAAAATCGGTTTAGTGGCTTGAAAGAGTTATCCCTCAGGAACAGGTCTATTTTCTGGGATAAAAAGTATCCTATGTCCTTTCCCGAGCTTAATTCTATATCTGTACCAAATTTCACCAAAATCGGTTCAGTGGTTTTGGCGTGGAATAGTTATCCCTCAGGAACACGTCTATTTTCCGGGATAAAATGTATCCTATGTTCATTCCCGAGCTCAATTCCATATCTGTACCAAATTTCATCAAAATCGGTTCAGTGTTTTAGGCGTTATTGAGTAGCAGACAGAGTTACTTTCGCATTTATAATATTAGTATAGATTATGAGTAGTCATATCATTACAGTCATAATTTTTTGGAACGATTGGACCGATTAAGCCTGCAAATAACGGTGTTCAGCAACGGGGGTTTCGTGGTCCATCCAATGAATGCGTTTATTATTTGTTATTAAAATCGTTTAATTCGAGTAATATTACAAAATAAAATGATATGTGCGTAATGCGTATGCAACGTGTGCAATGGTAGCTCGCGGAGTGGGGCGTCCTACACCGGCTTCTTTCACGTGTAGGGTTTTCCCCGGTCGTCACTAGATGGCACTACCAACAGCAAGCGGCGACATGCCCCCGGCCTTGGAAGCATCTGCTTTCAACTGGACTGGTAAAGCGCATATCTTTGAGAAGGCTCTTCTGATGAGCCCCGTCGAAGTGGTGATGTCTGCGACACGAGACACTCCATCAGCACCCGGAAACACTCTGGTAACTCGCCCAAGACGCCATTTTAATGGAGGCAAATGGTCTTCCTTGATAAGGACAAGGCTGCCCAGAACAATGTCGTCCTCCTTGGTCTTCCACTTCGTTCTGGTTTGAAGTTCAGCCACGTATTCCGTCGACCACCGTCGCCAGAACTGCTGCCTCAGCTGCTCGACGTGCTGGTAGCGTGTGAGTCGTGACGTCTTCGCATCTGCCAGGTCTTCGCTCGGTGGAGCAGTCAACGGTCGGCCTATGAGGAAGTGACCGGGAGTGAGTGGAGTAAAGTCAGAGGGATCAGTGGACAAGGGAGAGAGGGGACGGGAATTGAGAATGGCTTCGATTTGTGTTAAAACAGTGCTCAATTCTTCAAATGTTAAATTAGCATTCCCTACTATACGTCTAAGATGGTATTTACATGTCCTTATCCCACTTTCCCATAAACCTCCCATATGTGGAGAGTATGGTGGTATGACTTTAAATTGAATTCCGTCATTAGCAGCAAAATCACTAATTTGTTTGGAATTTTGTCGTAAAAAAGATGATAATTCCTTTGCGGCACCTACGAAATTTTTGCCGTTATCGGAGAAAATGGCATTCGGTTTACCCCGTCTGCTAATAAAACGTTTAAGCGCTAAAATAAAATCGTCAGTGGATAGACTGGTGACCAGTTCTATATGTACGGCTTTAGTAAGGAAACAAATAAAAAGGCATATGTAACCCTTAACTAGCCTTGCACCTCTGCCCTTCCGATTGAGTATCATTATTGGTCCCGCATAATCCACTCCCGTACGCATAAACGGAAATCCAGGATCCAAGCGTTCAGACGGCAAGTTTCCCATGATCGGAGTTAAGTCCTCCCACGAATACGTGTACAAGTAATACAATCACGCACGGTTTTACGAACTAAATTCCTAGCGCTCAACAGCCACCAAGACTCACGTAAGCTTGATAAAAGAAGCTGCGGCTCAGCGTGGAATAGTCGTAGGTGCTCATGTCTCACCAATAACACCGATAGTGGATGTTTACTACAAAGCAATACTGGGTGCTTCTTATCGTAATCAAAACTCGTAGCATTACACAGTCTTCCACCGACACGAATTAATCCGTGCTCGTCTAAGAAAACATTTAAACCCAAAATACGATTCATTTCCTTCGCGTTTGTTTTAATAGGTAATTTATTAATTAAACATTCGTATACGTCCGGAAATAATTGTCTCTGAGCGCATCTAACCAACAGCCGCTGCGATGCATTCAATTCGTCAACAGTTAAGAAACCGGTTTGTTGTTTTGATGCGCCAGCTTGACCGCGCTCGGTCCGCTTGCATTTTATGTTTGTAATGAATCGCAACACGTAGGCCCACACACGTTTAAGTCTATTGTAGGATGAATATTTATTGAATTGTATTATCTCATACGGACGAACACTAACAAGGTTAGTTGTATGAGGTTTTAATTCGGGCAAATCTTGCAAATTAATTAAATCACTTTGGATTGAATCATTTGAAAAGTTATAATTGTCATTATCGTGTAAATAAGATGGACCGTTCCACCATAAATAAGAGCGTATTAATAAATTAAGCGGTAAACCTCTGGATAGCAGATCAGCGGGATTGTCCTGGCTCGAGACATGCAACCAAGTGGAGTCACCGGTCAGTTCGTTTATTTCTGTGACGCGGTTCCGTACAAATACCTTCAATAAATGTGGTGACATGCCTAGCCATCCGATGACTATTGTCGAGTCGGTCCAGAAGTAGACTTTAGTGAACTCCAAGCGTAAACTATCTGTAATTCTTTTGTAAAGTCTCGCACCCACCAGCGCTGCGCAAAGTTCCAACCTAGGTATACTAATCGACTTTAGTGGGGCTACTTTACATTTAGCACACAACAATTTCACGACGATATTAGTGTTATTATTATATGTGCGGATGTAAGCACATGCACCGTAAGCATCCTGAGACGCGTCGCTAAATATATGGAGTTCTCTGTGCTGTACATAATCGCTCATAACATGACGTGGAATTTTTAAATCAGGTAAACATTTTAATGTCGCGATGAAGTTATTCCAGGTCATAGTGATATCGTGTGGTACTGGAGTATCCCAATCTATTTCACTAAGGGTGTATAACTTCTGTAACAATAATTTCGAAATAATAACTGTGGGTGAAAGCAAACCTAACGGGTCATAAATTTGTGAGATGATTGATAACATCACACGTTTGGTTAAATTTGGAATATTGGAGTACTCTTCAACCTTTGTAGTATAGTACAGCTCGTCAGTATCATTATACCAACCTATACCTAAAGTTTTATTTTGCGTATGTTGATCTACAAACCGTTGAGTTGATGTGTTCTGAGTGACGTCAGAATTGAATGTCCACTTACGAAGTGAAAAACATCCAGACTGTAAAACCTCAGTTACCCTTTCGCAATTTTGTAATAGTTGTTGATAATCGTCATCACCTGTTATCAAATCATCAACAAAAATGTCTTGTGTAATAATTCGAGATATGACGTCATCGTTACAGTCCAACGCTAGCTGCCGTATACAGCGCATACTGAGGTATGGAGCTGATGCAGTCCCGTACGTGACCGTATTTAGCTGATAAACTGATAAAGGTTCAGAAGGATCATCTCGCCAAAGGATAAGCTGCAAAGACTGCTGGTCAGGTTGAATGAGGACTTGCCTGAACATTTTTTCAACATCTGCACATGCGACGTACTTAAATTGCCTAAAACGCAACAGAATGGAGAAAATGTCATTTTGAAGGGCAGGACCTGGAAATTGAATGTCGTTTAGCGATTTGTTAGTCGATGTTAACGCACTCGCATCAAATACGACTCGTAACTTGGTCGTTGTACTATCTTTAATAACACCATGATGAGGCAGAAAGAAATTAGGGATATCGAAATTATTTATACGCGTCATGTGACCTAATGCTTCATACTCATTCATGAAGTCACTGTATAAACGTTTATATTCAGGTGAACGTTGTAATTTTCTTTCTAAGGAAATAAACCTGTTTTTAGCTAAATTATAAGAATCCCCCAACGTATCAGGCGAATCTTTGAGTGGAATGCGGACTGAAAACCTACCATCCCCCTCGCGTTTAGTAGTTTTCATAAACAATTCCTCGCATAATTGTTCATCACGAGTGAGAACATTATTTGATTGAGTAACTACGTTTTCAATCTCCCAAAATAACTTTAATTGGTTTTCTAAAGATTGAGTGAAATTGCAATGAACTAGATTTGAATTATTTTCAATCCCTTTTACGTATATTGGCCCGGAGAGTAACCAACCTAACTTTGAGTTCTGGAGGTACGGACCGTTAACTAATCGAATTTTATTTTCCTCTAATATCTCCCAGAACAGTTCCGCGCCGATTAACAAATCTATCTCTGAAGGAATATGAAATGTGGGATCTGCTAGTTTGATATTATTCGGAATACGTATACAATCGGTATCAATGCTCGTCGAGGGCAAACTGGTTGTTATGCGCTGCAGGACAAAACACTTAACCGCTTTACTGTAGTCGTTTAATTTAGAACGTATAGTAATCTCGCATAATTGATTTGATTGTGTCACAGATTGAGCGACACCCAAAATACGTATAGTGGACTGTATGGAAGGCGCATTTAATCGTTTTCTTAAATTATCCGATATAAAACAATGTTGGCTACCATTGTCTAACAGCGCTCGGGCTGTATGTATACGTTTATCCCGGTCTATTATCTCCACTAACGCCGTGCTTAGCAACACGGGTTGCAGGGACCGTAGACGAGACGACTCACCGTCATAGTTAGCCAGTGAATGGTAAGACTGCCGTGTATCAATAGATAACGAATGAAGTGCGGCCGACGGGTTATGAAGTGATGTGCGCTCGGTACGCACACATGTATCTGATGCATGATCGCTGTCGAATGAACCGCCGTGAAGTAGGGTATTATGTTTGCCACGACATTGCTTGCAAGTCCCGAACAAACAATCTGCAAACGAATGACCGGCGCGTAAACAATTCCTACATAATTGTTTTTCGATAACAAATTTAATTCTATCTCTCACTGATAAATTTAGAAAGTTGTAACACGTATAAAGTGCATGATTTTCGTTACAAGAAGGACATTTTACGGCCCGTTTGTAAAGGTAATCGTTAGATGATTTGTTCTTTGAACTTGAACTTGTAACCGCGTAGCTGTGTACCTGCGAGTTATGTATATTGTGTGATTGTTTAGTTGCTGTATGTGTGTTTGTAGGTTTACTTATAGGTTTAGTATGATTGTGACTCGCGTTTATCATATCCAGAGTATCAGCTTTATTTCTGAGAAATGAGAGCAAATCGTCTAACTTTAACCGTCTAGAATCGGAGAGAATTGAACCTTTGTGATTTTCCCAATCGCGTTCAGTGGCGGAGTCTAGTTTTGAAGTGATCAAATAAATAATTATAGTGTCCCATGACTCCGTTGGTTCGTCTAATGTTTTAAGGGCCCGTAAATTCCTCAAAACGGTATCTATTAATTTTCGAATTTGTAAATGTGATTCTTGCTTTAGAGGAGGAATGGAAAACAGTGATTTTAAATGGTTGTGAACAAGAAGCCTACAGTTATGGAACCTGTTCTCTAATAAATCCCATGCGTGTTTGTAATTACTTGCCGTAAATTCTAAAGCACTAATCACCTGCAAAGCACTACCGCTTAGTGAAGACCGCAAATAGTGAAAGGCGATCCCCAATTTTCGGCCCCGAACCATATGTAATCTGTGCTAGAACATCGGACTAGACAAGAGTAAACTATATACCAAAAAATTCGTCTTATTTATAAGATAAACATATTTAAATCTTAGCTTCAGCTGCTCTTGCCAAATGAACAAAATAATGCAAAAAAGTTTTCACAGTATTTACCTCATTACATACGATTTTATAATCGATTGAATCGATTGATAATGATCGATTGATGGAACATAATAATATATTTTATGTATTATTTAGTGATTATAATTATAATATTAATTTATTTTTTACATATTTTCGTATTCCATATAAATCAAAACTATGTAATATATTATAATTACCATTCAATCGTTACGCTAATTTTATTAAATTACATTTCGAATATTTTGACATCGATTAATCGATTGACAACAATGATGATGTAATCCCTAATAATGTCATTTTGGTAACCATAGTATTTATAAATAACACCACTGTATTGTCATATTTGTCATCGATCTTTCATCTTTCTACGCGTGTTCTTGTATATTTTACTATCAAATATTTTCAGCGTATTTGGAGTCCTATTTACTATTGAAACTCATCGACACGTACACAGTGATTTTAATTTTCTATTGCATTCGCTTTCGTACTTGTGTTTTGGTGAATGTGTTTCGCAGTTTCGCTACAATTTCTTGCAAACCAATACTATATGAATATGGACTCCTTAATCGCCTGTTTTGTGACTGACAAAGGTTCAGAATAAGTCCTGAACACTGGATAACGTACCCTATACATCTTTAGAAGATCAGGAAGTTGCTGTGGCCATACTTACAATGAGTATATTATGGTATCTTGATTGGGCAAGGTACTAACGAAATATAACGCCTCCTGCACAACTACACGAAATATTAATATATTATAATGATAACTAATAAAATCTCTTGAAATATGCAATAGCTTTTATTATACAACCTTTTTATGACATTCGTTTTGGGTGAAAACCATTGAAGTAGTAGATATTATAATAGACACCCGCAACGTAAGTGTAACATACATATTAAATAGCACTGTGACACGAGTATGACATAATCATAACCTATAATTAAGGTGATTCGTTCTAGGATTTCCTTAGTTGGCCATTGATGACAGCCGTGAAAATTGGAGAAATTGAACTTTTTGCAATAATCTAATTAACAGCCAATTTCCAGTCTTGTCTACTTAGGCCTGAGTTTCTATGGAAACTGGGGTTCTCCTTTCTGGATTTCGTCTAAATCTGAACGTTTATGGATCATGGTAGTGTATGAATTTTTGAATTCTAGCCAGTGATCAAAAGAACCTTCAAAAACAGGCAATTTTATATCAGGTAACTTCACTCTAGATAAACGACTATTAGATTTTATACTAGAACTATCACCAGTCTCTCCCCTTTCGATTATATTTTCAGCCGTTGCTAATATGTTAAAATAAAGTGATTCAAAAGATTCAACGTAAGCTACATTAGATGAAATTTCCGACTCTGGAGAAATCAATTCTATCTGATTTTCTACATTATTAAATGTTTTAAATAAATCTGTAGCAGCCTGCATTCTAAATTTTATCTCTTTTAGCTGCAATTGAGATGGATCAGTAGAATTAAATGAATCTAGATATTTCTTGAACTGAGTCAACCGACCCTTTATGTTGCCGCGTTGCTTTCTAAGCTCAATTAAATTATGAGTTTGCATTCTAGTTGGGGAAATAGACGGACTAGATGAAGGAACAGTTAATTTTTCATCACCAACCATTTTGTAACGGTTATTATGATTGAGAAAGTAGATAAGGTACTCACGCAAAATAGCACTAACACGATTATTATTTGATTAAAGCACTTGAACACAGTTTTAACACAATCGTTTAGGAAAGGAAAAGATGTAGATGGAAAACCTGACCGTTAAACTGAATCCACTTGAATGTAGGCGCTGGCACGACGACTTCGGTTCTTCGCCTTCTTAATTTGTAGAAATTCGGCTCGCTGGATCAAATTCTATGTTCAGCAACGGGGGTTTCGTGGTCCATCCAATGAATGCGTTTATTATTTGTTATTAAAATCGTTTAATTCGAGTAATATTACAAAATAAAATGATATGTGCGTAATGCGTATGCAACGTGTGCAATGGTAGCTCGCGGAGTGGGGCGTCCTACACCGGCTTCTTTCACGTGTAGGGTTTTCCCCGGTCGTCACTAGATGGCACTACCAACAGCAAGCGGCGACAAACGGTAATGAACAAATCAAATATGCAAATGATAAACATGACAATAATGAATATTATGTAATTGACGTAATTGAAGCTCTGCGAAGTATAATAAGGACTGTGGTCCAAATGAAAGAATTGACGGGTATTGCCATAATCTCATACTGCGTGTTGAGATCGTTTAAATCCGCATGTATTGGTTATAATTATAGCTTTTATTATTCCCGTTCATATATGTACGAGTATAATGTCAGCAAAAGAGATATATGCAGGTTATGTAACAAAAACGTTGTGTAATTTTTGTATTACGTCATGTTTGTGATGTTATCGATTATAAATTATACCTTAACCCTAGGTCGGTCGCGCTAATTTTTATAACTCTGTCGGTCGCATGGGGTCTTTTAAAGCCCATTTATTTTAATGGTTTTTTTATATAATTGCTTCAGATATTCTCATTTTTTATTTATATATTAACAAGATAATAAGGTGTACTTTTAAATAAAAGCATAATAATCCTTTTAATATTTATTAGTTTACAGCAGTCTTAATCAAACTAAAGAAAGACGTTTTTGGCTCATTTTTGGTAACTTTAGTTTAAATTAATATTAAAGCAATAAATATTATCTTTTCTTTTTAAAATCAACACGAGCTATCAAAACAAAGACTTATTTTACCGAGATCACAAAAAAAAACATAAAAATATTAAAATATATAAGTTAATTTTTACACCTCATTTCGCTCGTCCAAACACCTTGAGCAAAGTGAAGCTGCGTGTCTTGAATATATGTTTTGGCAACATGAATAGCACACTGTGGAATATTTTCTGTCATTTTTGTCGCGAGCAATACCCACACCTCCTTCTCGTCATCTGAGGCTGATGTTCAGATCGATTTGGCAGGACATCAGGACCAACAACCGCTCATAGCCCTGCGGCTTGCGTCGATCTTAAGTGATGGGTGACCGCTAGTGACAAAAAATTCTTGAGCGTTTCTGTGCCTCGGAGGGCGCGTAAAGCCGTCGGTCCCGGTTGTTATCATATGATAACAGTCGTTAAGCCATGTCGGAGGCCATCGGGTGGTTTGAAAACTTCCGACACTTGGGTTGGCCACTAACCTCTCCACCAATCCGCACTGGAGCAGCGTGGTGGAGTATGCTCTAGGCCTCCTCAAGAGGAGAGACCCGTGCCCAGTAGTGGGCCATTAATGGGTTAAAGCCAGGACAAACAAAGCGCTTTATGTGTTGTCGAAATGTTCTTGGGAGGATGTTTATTGTGCTTCTGTATTTGAGGTAATCATCAAAAAGTTGAAAAGACAATGTTTTAAGATTTTTTTTTAATTTTAAATTTTCTAACTCTTCTTCTAACCATCGCACTGTCTGCTGTTCTTTATAAGGATCCATTTTAAGCTAAATATAACATATATAAGTGTCTGCCATCAAACAAGAAAAAGCTTACACGATAGGTCGCGTGGGGTCTTTCGAAGCCCATGCGCAAAACAAACATCTATCATGCACAAACGCAGCGCGCTAACTGAGTGGTAACTGCACTATTTTTAACTTAAGTATATTTTAGGAAGCTACTATAAAGTACAAATTTTTACCTTGACTATTTAAAAAAATATGGCAGTTTTCCCAAACCCCGTGCTTTCAAAGACCCCATGCGACCGACCTAGGGTTAAACGTATATGGATAGAATTTAACATTGATAAAATACATAACACAAACATACCTTGCATATAACTCTTCTGTGTTCTTCTGTGTATACTGACTCTTTTCCTGACTATACGATATTAATTTATTACTGTGTAATTTAATTCAACCTTATTCTATAGCTTACACGGTATTACACCTACAAACAACAAGTGATATATCTAAGTGGAGTGACGTAGACTTTCGGTTCTTTTATTGCTAAAATAAAGAACCGCGTGCAGGTTTCTTTGTAACATTTTTAGGGGTGCCTTATTCTTTTTCCGCCGCGGTGAAGAGGCACAGCCGCACCTCCCAGTTTCACCGTAACAGGTTAAGAGGTGCTTACCTCTTCAAAACTGTGCTATTTAAGTCCTCCAGGATAACAATGCATCGTTTAATACTACATTGTTCTAAAACTGTTCTTTTTGTGTTTTTGTTTGGTGTTTTTCCCCTTTGCTGTGACCATTACGCTGGCCTTTCCAAGCTTTTTGTGCTTTGTACATTTAATTTACACAGTATTATTATATTCCTTGTGTACAATGGTAATTTAAGTAGTTGTCCTATATTGTGCTCCATTTTGATTACAAACGTGGCTAGTTTTTAGCAATTAAGTAATTGATTTCTTGTAGCCGGTGAAGGTCTGAAAGGTAAGACCTAAAAATGAAGTTATAAGTAAGTGGGTATTAGAAAGGACTTAGGTGACTGATAAAGCGAAGACTTTTAGGACACACACGTCATTTTAAGTTGGGAAAATTCACAATAAAGAAGTACTAACTTAATATTTTAATAAAAATTATTATTATTACTTATTTGTGTTACAGGTTTTAAAATATAAAAAGTACTCTTATGTTCAACCTTTTCGGGTATGCATATATGTATTTTATTAAAAGTATATTAAACAGTTAAAAAATTTAATTAAACTGTCAACAAAAAATTCATGAACTGAAAATAACATTTAATTTTATTAGTTAAAAGCTTTTAAAATTCCATTTTGTTAATACGTTATGCTTAGCTAAGCACCTTGTTATGACGTAATGAAATAGTTATATTTACTTCGAATATCATACTCTTCGTGAAGATTTAAAACCGCTCCCACTTGTCACTCAGACCGCATCAGATTCCGGCACGCACAGTGGCAATTTGTCCGGTTTTTTGTGCGTGCGGCCCAAGTAATTGTTAGTATTAATTCAACGCCGCGTTCCAGTGTGGGGCACGCGATCTTCCGATGGTGTTACAACGAATTTATTGTATTACCTATGGTATTGATTTCTTTACCCGGGGAAAGATTTGAGTGCGCTGAGGAACATAAAATATACTTAACGAGTTCTGTGTGAAAGGGCTTTAACAGTAGCATATTGTAAGGGCATAGTTAGGTACCAAATTCCCATGTGAACGTAAATCTCTTAGTACGGGGTTGTCGTTGATCGTAAGTCGATTGAGTTTAGTAAATGTAGTGTAGTCAGTCAGGGTGGATGCTAGAAAAAGTTAGAACGTTTCCGTGGTTTGGTGGATACGTTGTTGGTCTTATATCGTTAGATAGTAATCGATGAGTCATCCTGCAGGTCTTCAACCGACATGAGCTTTCGGTACTTTAGTTTTCAATTATTAGTTATACATAAGCGGGTCACCTGATTCCTTTTTGTCAACACTTCTGATAATATCTTTTCTGTTATGAGTATACAGGTTCGCAACATGGGTGGTAACTTAACCATCAAGTCAAAAATCCATAAAAATCTCATCTTGGGTGATTTTAAGTAAATCTTAATCCTATAAGGAGATCCTAAAAGGCAGTTCTTAGAAAGCGTGATGAAACTAGTCGGGTTCACCTGTCTAATAATAATTGTGACGTAGGCAAGCCTACCAATTACAATATCCAAGACCAAACCAAGGATATCATCTCAGAACAATCTAGCAACACTTTGAAAAACCTAATTTCTCATATGGAATCACCGCTAATAAATCATTTAGTACCTGTGACATTTTGTACGTGTACTACGATTTACCTCAAAATAATTGAGCACTAACGTTTTAAGACGAGACTTTGACAAACGACGTCTGGCGTTCAAGGCGAACGAGATTTCAAATTGATTGCCTTGTTACCGTAGTGTGACAAATAACAAATTCCATACCTTCGAAAATTACCTTGCTGAAAAATGCTAGGCTTTGCTGGAATTATAGATTGTAAGACTAAAAGTTTATCGTCATATTTCGTTGTAAAAGTAGGTTACGTTAACGTGGGAACCATGTACATACGAGTATATGAAAATGATGAAAACCCTGCAGCCTAGTTCTTTTTAACCTTGTCTAGGAAACGAAAAGTCCCGGGTGAAGCAAACTTTCTGGTTCCTAATAAAACTGACGTCTATACAAAAATTTAATTTAGAACTCTTAATAAAACAAAGATTTCAGACAAAAGTACAACTGGTAGACTGCGCTTTCATTTCGTGGTTTATTGTATAAAAAAGAAACTTTCAAAAATAAAATAAACGGAAGAATAAGCCACAGTTATTTTGAATTTTCTTTAGTGATATTTTCTTTTAACTATAATAAAAAGTCGTCATTTTATATTATAATTATCTCAGTCTTTTATATTAGCTGAGTTGGCAAATGTTGTTCTGCATAAAAAAATCTGGATAGAGAGACCCTAATCACCTAGCTAGAGGTATGAAACATATTTTACAACCTATTCTCATATCTACCAAATATACACAAAAAAATCATATAAACCGGTCAAGCCCTTTCGGGGGAGTGCGACTACAAACACCCGTGACACGAGATTTTTTATATTAGGTTAAGAGGCCGTGCCGAAAATTTATTTGACAGAGTTATGTCATATTCATTGCGAAGCTATGTCTGTGTGCATCGTTCACGCACACCTGGCTGAAGTTCGAGCTTAAACAATTTTGATCCTTTAGTTGATAATAATTTTAGGATGCATAGTATGAACAATTTAGAAATAAAAGTCTGGAATGTTTTTGTACCTATATTAATTTAGTATATTTATTACAATCAAAATGAAAAAGTTTTAGATAAACACACACTAGGTACATATTTAGGTTATTCAGTGTTTTCCTTCAGAGATTTCATTTATGTTTGCGATAAACTTAGAGTGTACAGACAAATTTAACATGTTTCATTGGTACCTACCCGAAAATCAAACGAGTCTTGATTTCATAAAAAATGTTTTTGAAAATGCAATTAAAATTTTAGGCCATAAAAAATTTTTGTGAGCTCTGGGACTAAATATGTTGTCATATTCATAACCTATTAAATTGGCGTATTATATAAACTTAAATTTAAAAAACCCGGACTCAAAAAAACAAAAAAGTCTGATTAGGTAAAAAGTAAACAAATCATACAATAAACCTAGACACGCGGCAGCGTGTCAAGCCAAGTTCAAGCAAAGGAACTGGCTAGCCAGCGCCGAGTGTAATATTACATGAACCACTTGGTGCCACTTTTGACCCTTCTATAACTCAAAACCTCTATAACAAAAACCTAAACACATAAAACTACGTGTGTTTAATTACATCCATAAGGACATATAGAAGCCCAAATTTCATGAAGCTAGCTCAAACTAGCGATGGGCAACTCGACGAAATTTACTCGAGTAACCCGAGTAAACTCTTTGGGCGAGTAACTCGAGTAACGTTTTAACGTACTCGAGTAAACTCGGCCGACTCAGTTACTCGAATCGTCGAGTTCGTCGAGTAAAGAGTTCGTCGAGTAACGCGAGTTCGTCGAGTAACGAGTTCGTCGAGTAGCCACCGGCGCACTTCGCGTCGCGACGATCTTACTCGGTCAAATCATTACTCGTTCGCGTCGGCTACTCGCTGTCGAGCGAACATCGGTCGTAAAATTTTATTGTTTTATTTGTGCTTTGTAAATCTTACCTTAAACCTTGGATATAAGGTTGAACTTGTTAGGATGTATGTTGACCAGCTAACTTTGGTCGCAAAAAATATTGCTTTTTGTGCATGGCTTTTTGAATACAACTTTTATTCATAATAATAATATAAGGTTTCAATTGTACTAACGTATTTTTTTTCAACTAGGTATTCGGCGACAGTTTTTAAGCAAATTTTTATGTAAGATTTTTGTATGGGATTGTGTATCTAGTACTGTTATTAGTATCGAAGGACGGATTCCCTGATTTGACGTTATGTGATTCAGAACTTCGATTACACACTGTTACAACCAAAGCCCAAAGCCATCATGAATAATATAAAACAAAAAATATCCAAATCGGTCCATTTTCACGATTTCTGGTTACCAACGATCATTATAATTCATTTTTATTTTTAGGAGATAGATATCCAGTTGTTTTTTTTTTGGAAGTAGCCGGCAAACGAGCTGACGATCCACCTGATGGTAAGTGGCTATTGTCGCCCATGGACATCAGCGATACCAAAGGCATCACTGATGCGTTGCCGGCCAAGAAAGAGAGAAGAAAAAGAAAGAAAGAACTGGCTCTCGAGCCCTCAGCCGGAACACGACGAGTCGTTTGTCGGCTGACTCATGCTCAAGGGTGGTAGCTATCCAGACGAACCCCATGGAGAAATAATAATAGTAATATTGTTATTAATTTACAATTAAAATCAATAATACCAATATAATCCCTCGAGGGGCCCTACCACCAGCGGGCCGGATTAAGTCGCCTCTTACGACACCCTTCCGGCGTGGGATTGGGGTTAGTATTCTAAGCCGCCCCAATACGGCTAAATCATACCTCGACACGGTTACATCTTTGTATTTATTCCCCAACTAGCCAGCTCAGTAAGTACTCGGAGTCTCGGACTCGGTTAACTCGAGTAACTCAATAAGTTCGACGCAACGAGTAGGATAATTACTCATGAGCTATACTTACTCGCGTGCTTTCGACTACTTTTGACATCAAGCTTACTCGAGTTTACTCGAGTTATTACTCGAGTAAACGGTTAATTTTACTCGAGTAACTCGAGTTGTAAAAAGTATTACTCAGCCCATCGCTAGCTCAAACGGTTATAAAGATATGAAGGTCAAAAAGTCGTAAATTTTAGCACTGACTGACTGGCTGACATAATGTACCTAAATCAAACCTACTTCCAGATGACCTAGAAGGATGAAATTTGGAATTCAGCGCGGTAATTGTGTGTAAGCGTAGGAAAAAATCAAAAAATAAAAAAGTCGAAAAATAAGTGGTGTCCCCATCACAGAAAAAACTTGTAATATGCGCTAAACAACCGGCCAACGGTTTATCGTCTGCGGCACGTGGCATTGCCTAGTTTTCTTTATAAAAAGTAATGATATCCCACCAAAAAAATATGTAAAAAAGGAGAGTCAAGTTCAATACAAAAATTAAGCTTGGCTGTGGGCTTCGCCGCAAAAAGAACGGAGATCTAAATGAGTGCAAAGTTCTATGCAAAATCGAAATATGTATTTATAGGAACAAAATAACATTGTGAACAAGTATTAAACTCTATTTCTTTGCTTTATTGGATATCTATAACAATTGCTGTTATTTAAATATGTGAGATCTTAAAGTAGGTTAGATTTGACTTGGCCAGTTTTCATTACATCAGTCATTTTATAAAGTTATTCAACATTTTAATTCTGATAAAAACTGGTATATAAAAATAGTAAATACTTCATACACCTACGATATGCCGATGATTTATAGTTATCCTGGCGGGTTCACTGGAGGAACTTGGTACAATGCTCGGAAACTTAAACAGCGCCTTACAACGGGTGGGTCTTAAGATGAACATGGACAAGACGAAAATCATGTCAAATGTCCATGTCACACCCATACCGGTTGTTGTTGACGGCGCTGCTCTCGAAGTTGTAGACGAGTACATTTACCTGGGACAATTGATCCAGATGGGTAAGTCCAATTTCGAGAAAGAAGTCACTCGTAGAATCCAACTCGGATGGGCTGCGTTCGGGAAACTGCGTCATATCTTGTCGTCCAAGAAACTACCTCAGTACCTGAAGTCGAAGGTGTTCGTGCAGTGTGTGTTGCCAGCGATGACATACGGATCCGATACGTGGTGCTTCACTATTGGCCTAATCCACAAGCTCAGAGTAGCGCAGCGGGCTATGGAGAGGGCTATGCTTGGTATTTATCTGCGTGATCGAATTAAAAATGAGGAGATCCGTAGACGAACAAAGGTAACCCATATAGCTCAAAGAATTAGCCGGCTGACGTGGCAATAGGCTGGCCACACAGTTCGAAGATAACCGTTGGGGAAGAAATGTAATCTATTGGCGCCCACGTCTCGGAAAAATGTCGTCTATGTCCAGCAGTGGACCTATCAAGACTGATGGATGGGTTTTTAATATGGAGCCGTCCCCCAACACGACAAAGTTTTATTTAGTTAAATTAAATAATCTATGTATAAAAATCAATAGCTGTTCGTTTGTCTTGCTAAAACTTGAGAATAGCTGGACCGATTTGGCTAATTTTGATCTTGAAATATTTGTGAAACTTCAGGGAAGGTGTAAACGGTGAAAAATATGAATAATAAGTAATGAAAAATACTAAAAACAAACAAATTGTTCCTAGCTGTGAAACATTTGATATCTTTTGTCAAATTGTCATTTGGTTGTCAGATATTTATAGGTGCGTTCATAAATTTGTCTGTTTCATAGCTGTAGTATGAGGTCTGATTTCTTTGAAAACTTAACGACCATAATATTATCTTTCTAATGTAACCATTAGAAAGAAAGAAAGAAGAAAGAAAGAAAATATTTTTATTCAGACTAAATACAGTTACACGTAATAACATCTGATATAGTTAGCCTAATGTACTTATATTATTATAGCATTTAATCTGAAACGGATCTCGCTCAGCGTTATGCTGGTTATACAAGGACAACCAGCGCTGGTCTTCCGCGAGGCCCGCGAGTGGTGTCACGGTGGGCCTGTACAGTATACGTTTAAAAAATAAAAATATTAAAAGTTAAAAATAAATAATAAAGTTATTACACGGCTTGAAAATAAGACTTAAAAATATAGTCGCATATTATATTTATATAATACTAGGAAATCGCCCTCGCTTCGCTTCGGGAAAAACAGTAAAAAAAAAAAATTGTATAATATAGCCTATGTCACCCGGGGATAGTATAGCTTCCCAACAGTAAAAGAATTTTTCAAATCGGTTCGGCAGTTTCGGAGCCTATTCAATGCAAACAATTAAATCTTTCCTCATTATAATATTTAAAATTTAGATATTGTATTTACTTATATAGCACTTGTGTCATGTAGTAAAGCTTCCTGACTTTTCTGATGGTTAAAAATAAATATTTTTAATTTTGTTCGAAAACCATGAACATTATGCAGGTTTCTAATTGGCGGAGGGATGTTATTCCAGCATTTTGAAGCTGCATAGCGGAAGCTGCCCCTGAAAACGGCTAATTTATGCTGCTTTGTAATGAGCTGTGTTGCACACTGACGAGAACCACAAGCTCTTTGGCTTGATGCCCAGGTCAGTTTATCGTAAAGATAAGCTGGAATCTGATGCTTAACAAGCCCAAAAAGGAGACAAGCCAGATGTAATTTTTGACGGTGTTTCATTTTTAAAATTGAGTGTTTGTTTAAATATGGAGTGATATGAGCTCTAAACGGAATATTGAAGCAAAAGCGAGCGCAGGCATTTTGGACCCTTTGTATCAGCTTTTGAGATTTTCCTAATAGACGCGGGCCAAAAACTATGTCCATGTAGTTTAATTTGGATAATACTAAAGACTCTACCAACTGAATACGCAACTTAGCGACATATCTAACTTTTTTATTTCATAACTGACAGTCGAGAGAGAGGGAGAGGGGAAAGAGAAGGGAGATGGGGCTCGAGGGAGACCTCGAGAGGGGTGAGTTGTGAGGCAGTACAGAGTTTGCCGGGTCAGCTAGTACATTTGTAATATTCATGTTATTTATGACTTTTTGAAAATTTATTTTATGACTTTTTACATATTCAGACTTTTTGTTCTTTTTTGAGTTGGGGTTTTTTAAATTTTTAATTTAAGTTTTATACTTAAAAATATTTTCAACCCTACCTATATGATCATAAGGTTTAATTTGTTGATTTTTTTTACACAAATAAGTTAATGCTTGACCACAATCCCACCTGACGGTAAGGGAACATACCAAAACCACGTAACCCATTTTTTCCAACTTTTTACCCCCCTCCCCCCCCTTCGTGACCATTCGTAGTATATGAGAAGACCCCCCCTCCCCCCTAGTTTTCACGTGGTAAATGATAAATACGATTTTCAATACTTTTTTGCAAAAATAATAATTTTGCTTATATTTGACGACTTGTGGCGCAATGGTTGCTAAAATATTGACTACGTGACAAAAACCTAAGCCCCCCCCTCCTCTCTGTGACCAATCGTGGTGTTTTGAAGACCCCCCTCCCCCCCTAAATAAGGCACGTGGTTTTGGTATGTTCCCTAAGTGAAGATGTGGTCCAAGGTGGTAAGCACATTAACTTAGTAAAAGCCTATTCACTCTTTTCTTGAAGACATCCACATCATAGGCAGGCGGGAACGCCGATGAAGGCAATTTATTCCAGTCTTTGGCGATGCGTATAATAAATGACGAGGCAAACCGCCTCGTCCTTACCGGCGGGATGTTCACAACAAAAGGATGGATCCCCGCCGTGCGTCGTGACGTTCGATGGAGAAATGGAGATGGGGGAATTAAATCAAACAATTCCTGTGCACACTCTCCGAAATGTGCCCTGTAGAAAACCGAGAGGCTGGCTACTCTACGCCTGTGCTCGAGGCTTTGCAGATTGGTCTCAACCAAATCAGTCCAAGGCAGAAAGGTGACATTTGGCTGCACCTGCCCAAATATGCGAACAGTACTCCACAAACGGCCGAACCTGAGCTTTATACAAGGTTAAAAGTTGTCTCGGTGTGAAGTACCGCCGCACCTTTGCAAGGACACCAAGTTTCCTTGCAGCAGTCTTAGCCTTGGTCTCAATGAACCGCCCAAAGTTGAGTTTCGAGGATATCTCTACCCCTAACAACTGAAGGCAGTCGGTATAATCCAAGGGCATATTCCGAAAAGTAGGAGCCAAGGTAAGCGGTCTCCTCTTGGCGGTAAATAGACACGTCTGCGTTTTAGCGGCGTTGAATCTCACAAGATTGGCTTCGCCCCACTCGGACACAGCTCGAAGTGTGAGATTCACACGAGCCACCATGGCCTCTCTTTGAGACTGAATTTCGTCCTGACTGGCCCTGAGACTTGGTAGGTATCTCTCTACCACTGTGCAATCGTCTGCGTACCCATAAATACCGGGCATAAGCAAGCAGGTCATTCAGTTTTGCGCCGCAAAACATAAGCAGGTTATTCAGACTCAGAGCTTAAACCTTTTATACACGCCCAATCATGCTGTACGTCCCGCCAAGGCAATGCACGATGCAAAAGTCATGAATAGGCTTGACGTACGTCGGTAATTATTATTAATTGTTTGCTGGATTTGCACGACCAATTTTCGTCCTATTTTCCACGCTTTAGGAAATTTTCCCTGCTCGAGACAGGCATTCAGGAGTCCCCTTAGTCGCTACTCCAGGGACTCTGCGGCGTTTAGGGCGGAAACCAGCTCTCGACCCGAAACACCATCGGGACCCGGGGCGGTATTTTTGGAGCGCAACCTTGCCACAGCGGCGCCAAGTCAACTCAACTCCCCTCCCCCTCCCCTGTACAATGCTTCCTATCTCACTTTAGAATTTATGTGTCTGTCTCTTTTTACTGGACAGTTTCGTTTCATCGAATTTCAAATCACCCCCGTACTAAAGAAGTTTTCACTTCAAAATGTAAGTTGAAACACTTGAAGTACTACTAAGTGAATTACTAAGTTGAAAAACAAAAATGGAACTTAATTCAATAATTTCTAGGAGTAAAATTTATAATATGTGACGTCACACTAGGGGTGATATCGATGGGGGAGGGGTCAAAAAGTCATGAAATTTGTGTGACGTAATTTATGGATGGCCCCTTGTTGATTACCCCCCCCCCCCCCCCTTAAACAGTCAATTTAGTACGACACAAATCAAACCCTTTCATTTGATACCCCACTCGGGTATGTTCGCTGAATTCAGTAAATTCATCTTCTTCCTAACTATATGAACTACTATAACTACCCCACCCCCCTTCGAACAGCCAATTTTGTAATACATAGAAACATGATGATGCATGGTGTTATTAAAATAAAAAATAATTAATTTAATAATTGGATCAAAATGTGATAGTCGGCGTACAATTTGTGTAAATTTTTACGTAAAACACGCGAGCGTCGCGGGAAAAAAAGTAATACGTCCTCACGCGTTGATAGCCTCGGCGGTACTGGTTTATTATATTTAATGCGGTCCATAATATAGTTCAGTTTGCAACTATTATTAACAAACGAAATCATTATTTTTTCATAAAATAAAATTTTGATTCTATTAAAGGATTAACTTAAGATCAATGTGTATTTTTTAAAATTTCCTTAAAATGTTTCTAATTAATAGAAAAAAATACTTACTTCGAACGAAATTACGTTATTTCAAAAATTTTTTCTGCTATATTTGGATAGCAATTTAAAAAACTGGCTAGGCTACTTAATAATAGACCGTATATTCATGTTATTTATATTTTTTAATGTTTGGAATATTTTGTATTTTCGTTGTAAAACGAAGACAAAAATCACTTGCTCGTTACTTTTCGGAAAAGAAGGGTTTTAAATAGTGGTGATTTGCCATTATTATAAATAATATGTTAAATTCGTCTGCGCTATCAGCAAGAACAAGAATTAGACTCTTATAGTTACAAAAAACAAAGCTTAATCTCTTTATCCTGTTCACACAAACAGTGATTAAAATTGACCGAAATTGTTGATATCGCGGCACGGAGCCTTAAATTGAGTTTACATATAAATTGACAACACTCAAACCTGATCCATATTCAATACAAAACTCTATCAACAGCGAACGCATGCATATATCCTATTATCCCCGCCCTACATAGGCTTGTTATCCCCGGTTCAGAGGCAAGTGGAAATATTGGGGGTGGTTGTAAACCAATTTCAGGGGATTATCGGGGCGACAAATATCGGGGATAAAAAGGGGACGCGAAGATTCGTTGAAGATGTGTCTTGATTATTCCTGGGAAAGTCAATTTGTTCCTGGTGTGTGCGAAGGTTAGCTGATGTTTTCTGTGGCGCTATTTTTATGTTGTTGTAGTATTACTTATTTTTGTAGTTTAAAAGAATTAAGATGTTAATTAAAGGCGTCACTGTAAAATTGAATTAAATAGGTTTTTAAATTCTGATAAAAATATCTAATCTAGGTAAAGTCGCTTTCTGTTACAAAATCTAATAAACTTCACTTGATAAGAAAAGAAAATGAAATTACCTCTTTTAATTTTTTTTCAATATTATGACTAAACTACTGATATTTTCCATTTAATTTTTGTACTCAATTAAAGACACTAAATATTTCCAGGTAAATTCGCTGAGTTTGATTTGAAACAATGATTATCTTAATTATTATGTTAAATAACTACTAAATTCGTGAGCGCCGTGGCTCTGCAAGTCCGATCAGTCGCGCGCTTTTACTTACGAACAAGAAATAATTTTGTAGGAATACCTTGCCTTAATATTCTATTTCACAATAGTCGCTATCACCAATGTGGTTCATACCAAGAAAAGTGACCACTTTCCATCCCCACATTACTTATACTTCCAAAGGCTACTAGAAAATCTTTGTTATCGAAGCGTTTTTATTCTCGTACAACCTATTTATATTGTAATTCCTTTGTTCGTTTTCCCTCAAGACTAGGAGCCTTTTGTGAGGAGAAATAATAGAAAATTTAATGAAAGACATAGATATTATTATTGTACTATTATGAAATAAAAATTTTATATGGTATTTAATGTATCTAAATCCAAAAATTTTAACAGTATTTTGTTCATAAAAGTTCCTATGATTGCAATAAAGTGCATTTCAATTGCAGTCAACGTTTAAATAATATTTGTATTTACATCCGGATAATGAATGATACTAATTAAATACCGAAAGTGTTAACAGAATCACCACAATACGGGTTTTTAAGCCTTAATCCTATTACAATTGGACGTATAATCACATAATGCGGACAATCCACCGTAGAACCGAATCAATTCATTTAAAAACCAAACAGATCAGCCCAATCAACGTTGCAGCGAAACAAAAATCCTGCCCAGCTCCGCAGTGAGGGAACAAAATAAAATGTAACCGGATTAAACTGGTTTAAACCGGCGCAACCCGACGCAATCCAGCCCGCTCTGATAAGCGATCGCGGTTCACGCACAGACTTGTTTAAGCACATCCATACGTAACTTCGGAAAGCTTTTGCTGTCACATCGGCAAACATTGTGTTTAACACTCCATGGTTCTGAGTGAATGCTACAGTCTGTCGGTAGTTTAATGGGTGACCGCTAGTGGTAAAAATATCTTGAACGCTTCTGTGCCCATTCCCTCAACGGGACTGACAGCTTTGGTTCCTGTTGTTTTCGTAAGATAACAGTCGCTAAGCAATATCGGAGGATATTTGGCTTGGGCACTAATCCCTACACCAATCCGCATTGGAACAGCGTGATGGAGCATGCTCTAGGTCTCCTCGAGAGGAGACCCGACGAGACCTGTGGGCCATCAATGGATTAAAGCTACGTAAAATATTAATTATACAATTTATTGCACTCGAACATGAAGAAATAAAAAAAATATTTGCTACAAAATGTTAGTGGTATTGCTAACGTTGAGACTAGAAAGAATTTAATAGAGAATAAAACAGGTAAATACACGAAGCCTTAGAAATGACAAAAGGTACTCGAGGATTCCAATAAAGGCTAAAACTAAAGTTGCAGTATTTTTCAAATAGCTCAGAGCCGGTCCGACTTCCTTTTGCGACCTGTTCAACGTGTACAAGATAAAGGCCAATTTGCCGTTGGTTTATACAATATTTCATGGAAATATGGATGAAAATCAGATGCAGGAATATTCTTTCATATTATTGTATATTATTATATGAATACGAATAATTTTACTGACTTCATTATGTAACTTTGTAAGGTTCTTCAGCAATTTGTAGTAGAAGCAGCTGTCCTACTATCCATTGCAAGTGGCACAAATAGTAATGGCAAAGAAACAGACCAAGAAATTTGTAAACAAACGAGGGTAACCGACATAGCTCAAAGAATAAACTCGCTGAAGTGGCATTGTAGCACATAGTTCGAAGGAACAAGAACCGTTGGGATAGAAAGGTCCTCAAATGAAGCCCATGTCTCAGAAAAAAGTGTATAATATGCCCCCAATTCCCAAACCTAACTGGGCCGGACGTCTAAGAACCGTTCAGAGTGACTAAAGTTAGAGGAGGCCCATTTCCAGAGGAAGCTGGTGAATGAATGGAAATACTGAAGTCACTATTGTATTAGTCGAAAGAACTATCACAGAAGACTTGATAGTAAGAACTATTTCAATCTTCATCTGCTAACACTACGCTGTATCTGATCATAGTTAATAGCTAATCTATTGATATAGCTTTGACAGCCGTTGAATAGTACCTGTACCTAGATTAAACAATATACGAATCGGTGTACAGATTATAGCTGAAGCTATCAATTTGTCCTGTTTACACGGTACAATCCCTCAAATCGCATTGAGCACGCACTGAGGAGTGCCAAGCCGTCTAAACCGCCCACTTGACAAGCGGGTAGGGTTGACTGGGAAGCTGAATTTGCCTTACAAAAGTTGTATTTTAGACCCATATTTTATACAGTAAGCTTGTATTTCATTGTATTGAAAATTATGATCTCATCAAAAACATAAATTTGAAATGAGTGCCAAGTTAAAAAAAAAAACATAAACGTGTACTTATGTACGCGCGTGAGAAGTTATACTTCTTTGGCAGGAAAAAAAATAAAAAAAAAATCAAAAAAATCTTTTAAAAAAGTAAAAATAAAACAATATTAAAAAAATCATATATTTTTCAAAAAAAAATTAAATTTTTTTTTTAATAAATTCAAAGAATATAAAATATTCAAAAAAATAAAAAAAAACAAAACAACAATATTCAAAAAACAATATTCAAAAAAACTATTAAAAAAACAATATTAAAAAAACAATATTCAAAAACAATATTTGAACTATATTAAAAAAGCAATATAATAAAAATAATAATGATCATTTTTACAAAACGAACGTTTTTAAAAACGCGCGTGACGTCTTTCGTCACAGTCGTTTTTGTGTCACGTCCGTGTTACAAATCTTAAAATGACCTTGGTATTGAAGTAGAATATTCGTTCTATATTCCTTGGCTAGTAGATGTATTTATTCCAAAGTTTAAATCATGTTATTTTGTTTAGTTTAGAAAAAGTATCTGTCAACTGGACTTCCATCAAAGACGAGTGTTTTGTAAGATCTTGTTTATAAAATTTAACTTTGTGTTATTATTAAATACTAGTTACACACGCGAAAATGGCCCGCGACTTCATTCGCATGGGAGCGTTTTAGTCACCTGTGCTAGCGATAGATGGCGCTGTTCATCTTTCTGAATCACGCTAACGTTTGTATTTCGTAGTTTGTATAAGATCTGGGAATACTTCCGAAATAATGATGTTCATGGGCACCAAGACGGTGACCACTTACCATTAACTTTTTTTAAAGCTAAAGGCGTAATACCCTTTTGCTTATAATTTAATTATAATGTAATGTAGTAGTAGTAAGTACTAGTTGTGTTGTGAGTGACTCTGACTTGTGCCCGCCAGGTGCAACTTCGTTCGCAATTCGCATGGCAGTGGCATTTTTCCCGTGTTAATGCCGACTTGTCGACTATGCCCATCACCTAGCGGTATGAAATAATTCCTATACGACCTACTCGTATATTCTCATAGCTACCATTGAAGTACTATTACTTCGTATAGAACAGACACCCCGAACATTAAGTCGGGGAAATGCATTGCAGCCAGGGTGGCTCACTTCATTCACTCACTCGCTTGTCACTCACCTGCGCTCATTGCGGCCGCATGCCAAAATTGTTTAGTAACAAACTGAAAAAATGCCGTCTTGCGTGATGAGAACCTGTCACAATTGCACGTAAAAAAAACAAAAAATAAAATGGTATTACTTATCATCAGTAAGAAAACAAAATATTAACTTAAATCAACTAAAACGAATTTATTTCAATTATTGTGGAATGTTGCCGCCATTTTTGAATGAAACGCAAATAAATTGACTTGAATCAATTCAAGTCAGTTCAGTCAGTTCAGGTCAGTCAATTGAATTGAATTGAAAAAATCATGAGTCGGGCTTACACACTTGGCAACTTGGCACACTTGACCGTAAGCGTGTTAATGGACAAATAATCAAGCCCGATAAGAATGACTATAGTACCTACTCTTTGGTAAATAATAAATTATGTGTATTACATTACTCAGTGAATTCAATTAAACATTAAATCAAACATTTGGAAGAGCTAAAGATTTAGAGTCGTTGACTGTTTGTCGTGGTTCGGCAAGTGTCTTATACAAAGTTACTCTATGGCAAGTGTGTAAATCGCCTTCTAGAGTTTGAAAAAAGAACGGTCATCGCGGTTTCGGGACACACATTTTGTTCGAGATGTCTGTTCTATGTCATTATACTTCAATGATAGCTACCAATTTTTTTTCTATATTGCTTCACACTCTTAGCCCCACACTAGAAATATGCAGTCTCACACTGGCGCCCATATGCCAGTATTACCTGTTCTTCCAAAACTTCTTTGACGGATGGCTCAGCTGACAGATGCATTTTCACAACAAACAGGAATTACATTACTTAAAATTTAGAAGAAAAATGCATCTGCTCTGCTAGCCAGGAATAATTAATTTCTATAATAATTTCTAATAGCCATTTAATTTAATTGAATGTTACTGAAAGCGTCTGTTGTCCAATCATCATCAACATAAATTAACAAAATATAATAAGGTGTAACGTTTAGTGACAAGCAGCTGGCGGAAACGAAACATTATTTAGTTTTAACCATTGTTACCACATTTTGAATAGTTTTAAGAGTTGGGCATCTTTACTAAACATCAGCAATATATCAGCAATAAAAAACCTTATCTTATCAAATATTACAATTAAAGGTATGAAATGATAATCGTGAAATAAAACTTAAAAAACCCCCAACTGGTTTAATTAGACTAAACATATCTAACAACATTCTCGATTAAGTCACTTTTCAGACAAAACTAGATCGAAATCGGTTCATCTGTTTGAAAGTTACGATGCCACAGACAGACATACAGATACACAGACAAACAGATACACACACACGTCAAACTTAATAACACCCCACTTTTCCATACAACAATGATTTTTTTTCACAGATTACCCCCAATAGATACTGCTTAAAAGGCAACTGACGCTCGCCAACATGTACTTGCATTTGCATGTTCACGACATTAATTTCGACCAATACGGATCCCTCAAGTTCAAGTATGAATTAGAAGTAGCCAATCACAGCGCATTTTGATGTCCCCCGCAAGCCGCACCTTCCGCCAAATTTTGTGAGTTCAAACTCTAAGAAAATTTATATAAATCTATTGGGGGTAATCTGTGTTTTTTTCCAACTTTTAGGAATAACTTATTCTTAATCTTTTTTAATTGTGGATAGTATACGAGTATATTCTGTCAAGCTTACTGGTTAGTGGACTGTGGTATAACTTAACAATGCCTGAGTTTTTTCTTGTGATATTGATGACTTGGAATAGCTAATATATGGAACAGCCCTGGATCATCAACTTCTGCGTATTGGGGTAAATTTAGTGGATTGATTAAGGTTACTATCATCATTGAATTATTGTAAGATTGATTGGATCGGAATCAAGTTACCATCTGCTACCCATTAGCGTTCAACAGGACTAGTAATTGGTAATTACTAGCAATCCACTCAAAGGGTAACTTCTACTCTTCAATTATAGGAAAATACCTTTAGGAGGCTAATTATTTTAAACTACAGTATAATACAATATTATAGCTTTTTGATGTATATCCTGTTTTGATCTCTACGTCTACCCAAAGGCCGCCTAAAATATTTCTAACTTAGTGATTTTATCGCCCTTCGTCTCACAGTTTATCTTCATAATCACTGCGTGCGAAATAAAACTCCGGTATTTATATAAACAACATTTAAATTGTCCTAAAAAGTTCGTGATATACGATAAAGTACATTCATTTAGTATTCACTCAATAACTATTCCTTCTTTATGTTTACTTTTCGAGAAGTAGTTTAGAAAACTATTAACTTAAATGTAGGATTTCGTGTGTTGATTAAACAATTTTGATATGCAATTTGTTTAACAGTTCATGTGGTGTTTCCTCGATTCCGAAGTGTAAGCCCTGCAGCCCACACGTCCGTAATTACTCAGGTTAATTTAATTCCTCGTCGTGGACACGCGAGGCAATTTTTACGCCGTCGGGACACTTGAAACCCAATGGAGTGGTTTAATTTCATGTTCTGTCGGCCTAATGACACACGCGTTACAGGTTTAGCCACTTTGTGTTAAGTCCTACTAATATTATGATGATGCATTTATGGTTTTTTCTTCTCACGCAAAAAGTAAAGAAAAGAAAGAAAGAAAGAATCATTTAATCCGACATAGGCACTGCAACAATGTTAAAAAACAGTGGTATATCTATTACTATAACAACAATTATAAATTGTATTCGGAGTTGCAGCTACCAGCATGCCAGAAAAGGGTCGCACTCAGAGTACGGCGTAGCAAGTACCAGGTACTTCCTACGTCCTCCGATTTTCAGTGCGCCCGTCAGTCGCGTGTAGATCGGCGAGCGGCGCAACACATGCATTCCTAGACTAATCTAACTGCAATTTCGAATTCAATTAAGAATAATAATAATAATAGTCCCTAGCTACGGATTTTCATTTAATTTAGTAGCCCTGATCTGAAACTACTTATTATTCGGGAAACACGGACAATCTCGCGGGCAGAGCACTGGTTGGCAATTATATGACATCAAATAGAATTATTTATCTAAGTTTATCTGTAAGTAACAGTCTGAATGCATATAGGTCATCTACTCGTAACATGCATCCCGAATATCTTTAATATGGCGATATGTCAAATAACCTTTTTATTTACAGGTGTAGTAGGTAGCCTAAAGCCTTCTCTAAATATGCCTTCTTGTTCCGCATGAAGTTTAATATCGCTGTCTCTGGAGTATTATAATATCCACGTTATAAACGGCTATCAATATTACTTCCTCGAAGTCAAACTCTGATACCGATAATACATTATCCTCTTGTACATTTACTACAAGCAATTAGCGACAAACTACGATTTCCCGGGAAGGAGCCTCTCCTCGCAGCTGAGTTTGTTTGGATTACTCCATCACGGAAGTTCAACAGGGTTGATTGAATCAATTACTGACAAGCCCTAGTATTGGAGTATAAATAAACAATTTTGATATGCAATTTGCTTTACAGTTTATACCTGATGTTTTACCAGAAGTCATAAGTATTTCAGAATTATTATGAAATTGCTTGATTCACAGATTTAATTGCTTACGATAGTGTCATTCTAGCATGTTTTTAAACACATGTCTAAACCCGATTCGATTAGCTCAAAGTTTTATATTGTGATATTCCCTAAATTAATATAGTATACCTACCTATAGCGAAAGTGCTTCCTTCTAAAAAGTGTCATTTTAAACACAAAATCCCTTGAAGCAGCTTGTGTGTTTAACTAAAATACTCAGAACTTGTTGAAAACTGAATTATCTTGACTGCTCATTAAAAGTTATCTTAGTATTTGACTCTTAATAACATGCGTCCCAAACTGGTTTCAGCACGACAAGCTGAGCGACATGAGAGAATTATTGAGGTGGGGAGTTTTTGAAAAAAAATGGGTAAACATTCTACGATCATGTCATCAACATGCTTGGAGTTTTTGCATAAGGCTAAAATAACTCCGCTTACTTATCATCAAATATCATCATTCACTGTATTATCATCGGTTTTTATGCAGTATCATACCATTAACCTTCATATACGGTATTATAATACTTTATGTAATTATAACATTGTTTCTAATTTTCTACCTCAAAAAAATTATGAAAATAGAAATCTTGGGACGTCCCCAAGATTCATTCATGCACAAGTCATTAATTTATATTATAGAACTCATTAACGCTCTCACGCCAGGAGTGTACAACTGACCTTATGCCGCGATTATTAACAATTTCTTCGCCGTGAGCGCGGTATCATATTAGTTCAGTTATGTTTCCTAGTAAATACTTATGTTTATAACATCGTTCACGCAAGGTATAATAATTATATTATAATTTCTTGACAAATAAGCATGCCCTTCGTTTGTTACAATGATGTCACCCACGGATATCTCCGACACCAAAGGCATCACTGATGTTGCCACTGTTGGCTACCAAGAAAGAGTGAAGAAAATTAAAGAAGTTTCTGGTTTTCGAGTCTTGAGCCGGACGAGTCATTTTGCGGCTGACTTAAGCAAGAGGGTAGTAGCTATCGAGGCGGACGCCGGTCCCGATTAATCGTTTGCCCTATTTAATTTAAAAAAAAAAGTTTTCAGTCTTGAAAAACTTGTACAACTCTTAAAACCCATTTTTTCTAAAAAATGCCGAAAGGATGATGTTCCGTTACCGTAAAATATCAATTTCTTAATAATTTCCGCCTACCATAACAAAGACGGATGACAGTTATTTTTAATCTTTCTTACTAGCACTCCAGTCAACCTTGACGCTTGTCAAGAGATGGCGCCACTATCGCCTATCAATTCGACTCGGTACTACAACGCTGACGGCGCGCATCAAAATCAATCTCGCTATTGAAAATTCTAAAATCATTTATTGTTTTAATATACGTACAACAATACAAATTATCTAATGTAATAAAACCATGTCGTTTTATCTTTACCGTGGGCTGTGGAGTTATGAATGATGTTGCGGTCCCTACGTGACAACTGTATAGTTTAAATCTTGTTTAAGCTTAATGTTGTTGAGTTTATCTGTCCTTAAATCAAAGTCGAAACAAACAACATCTCGTTCCCATTCCGCCTTTTCGTTCCCACTTTACCGTCATTTACCTTCTAAATCCTGTAAAAAACCTCTTGAAAGCACGTCATTTTTCAGGCCACTTCAACAAAATTCAATTTTAGCAAAATTAAGCGCGCCCTGAGCCTTTAATATCCAAAACAATTTTGGCCTTAACCATTGCTGGCTAAGTAACTTGGGTAATTTACAAAGAAACAAGCGACCGAATGGCCCGGTAAAAGGTAATAGCTATAGTTAACAAGAGATGTAAAAATACGAAAAAAGGAATCAGTACTCGCTGCGGGCTTACACCACTGTTAATAAAGTAGCGAATTTAGTTGGCCGGGCATTGGATTAGCAATAGATACTTCTGAAATCTACTTCAGAGAAGTTAGAATCAAATAGCTATCGGACCAAATTTCCGTTTGTTTTGAGTTAATGAATATTTTTTTCAAATTACTTACGTCTTTATACACTTTGTTTGCAATAGCTATTTTGCAAATATTATGAATACATCTCGCGATTATTTTGTTATCCACTTTGTAACTAAAAATCTAACTTTCATAAGTTTTGCTTAGAAAAATATTTTAAAGAAGAAAACCGTTTTACGAAAAGACATGTAAAACGTTGGGCACATGATACATTAATTGAATCTCTAGTAGGTCAGACAAGTATAAGTTCAACCGTTTGTAAATTGAAATTCCACTAAACTAAATGTAAATCAGCAAAAACGGACCAGTAGCCCTGTTAAGGTATTGGAGTTGTTTGAGATAATGAAAAAAGTTGTTTAAATGATCATTCCGTTTCCGGCCGGCTCGGGCGGGAATTTCGAAACTATATCGCTGAACTTTTTTAGTGGACTTTTTGTTTTTAGTTTGTAGATTAAAGACTTCAAGTTGTTTTGTTTACGCGCACAGTTTACGTGTTTACGGCTCTATGGCTGCGACGTGTCTCGTTGCTTGATATTGAGTGTTTTCATACTATGTTTAGTACTTAGTAGTAACGTAGTAATACCATTAATTTTTCTGTGTAATACAAAAATTTGCTTGTTCTAGCTGGGATTTCTTCCTTGTGCATTTTTTCTTGGCTGGCGACGCATTGTTGATACTTTTGGTGTTACATTAGTAACACTTAGTGAATATCAGTCCATGGATACTACTTCGTATATTCTATAAAGTCATAAATATATGCAATTTGGTATTTTGTAACGAGTTCTGCACTTGATAAATCACTATTAGTTTTATTAATTCTTTCCTTAAATCATAATTCGTATGATAAAATTAAAACTTTTTCGTCACTAGTTTTTTTCATATTATAAAACATACAAAACTTTAAAAGAATAAAAGTAACAACAATTTAATCCCACTACGTTACGCTTTATGGTCGTAGCGCACATATCAACTCGGAAAGGGATCGGCACCGGATCGCCTCGCCGTCAACCTAACGTAAGCGCGTTACCAACCGACCAACAGCTCCAAATCGACTCGGCTACGGCTAGGCGACGCCGCGCTTACGGCTCGCCGGCCGCTGGTTGACGGAATGAATGACAGCAGGTCGCCGACGTAGCGGTAGCCGCGGCGCGGGGCGTGCACGAGGAAACGGAAAGTCGAAGGACAGCGTACGGTGAGACGTAAGCGCGGGTACGGCAAGTCGTCCACGCACCGTACCGCGGTTCGTGAGCTTGTCTCGAGGCGAGGCGATTACGTTACGAATCCGATAAGTGTGCTTTACAGTAGGGAGTTTCATACAAAGAATACTGACATGCAAGAGTTGATACGTTTACGTTCCGTTTACGAGTTGATATGTGTGCTACGACCATTAACGCCATCGTCCTTGCATTTCTCATTCTGTACAACTTCAGAAGGATAATTACTTCCCCGATTTAAAAACTGTGTTCTTTTACGTATAAACGAACGGAAAGTTTTTAACTCTCCTTCGCTATGAAGCGGACACTTGATACTGCACTTGGTATTAGAATTTATTTCATGACTAGCTGATCCGGCAAACGTTGTATCGCCTAACAATCAAGGAATCTACCTACTTTGTTGTTACTTTTAACTTTTATAGTTTTGGTAGGTTTAACAGAAACCACTAAATTCCCTCTCCCTCTCCATCTCCATCCCCATCCCTCTCCCTCTCCCTCTCCCTCTCCCTCTCCCTCTCCCTCTCCCTCTCCCTCTCCCTCTCCCTCTCCCTCTCCCTCTCCCTCTCCCTCTCACTCTCCCTCTCCCTCTCACTCTCCCTCTCACTCTCCCTCTCCCTCTCCCTCTCCCTCTCCCTCTCTCTCTCCCTCTCCCTCTACTTCTCCCTATTATGATCCATAAATGGTTGTAATATATTTTAACTGCGGAACCTTAAATAGTGAGTACACCAGTAATCTTTTGAATAGCCTTGCTCTTAACGTTCCGACTGGAACGTGAAAATCGCAATAGAATCGATACCATTACGATAACGAGGCACTTAGCGAAGCTCCTGAATATTGTTCAAAGAATTAGGCAACTGGGTGCCAACGCTGACGTTTATAATTACTTCAATGGAGCGAAAATAATTTTAGTGATGATACTAGCTATAAAATTTAAGCGTTTTATAAAATTAATTAAAAATATACATATTTGTCGGAGAAGTGGGTAGTTCGGAAAATGAAAAGACAATTGGGCGTTTACATAATTTAATCAAAAACTATTTAACACAGGTTTTACACTCGTTACAAAACGCGGCTATGGCGAATGGTACCTGAAGTTTGCTGGGCTGTGTACCACTCGAACTAGGTATCACCTAGGTACCACTTTGTACCACCTAAAATCCTGAGGGTCTTTATGCAGTTTTGCCGTCTGACTAGCTCGAATTGGGTAAATCTGTCGAATCAGGGCTGTAGCTTAATAATAATAATAATAATAATTTATTTCAGACTTTCATCCATATATTGGTTAGTAACATTGAAATATATAATTTAATACTTAAGACTAATATTAGTGAAAATTAGAAATAAAATCACACAATAATCAAACACTTCACTTTATTTTTGCTGAAAGATATGACGGTCCCATATTGAAACACTGGACTGCATTACATCACACACCTCTCCGCCGCCGTAAGCAGTAAGCTGTTTGGGCTGTTGCTCACTTGCTGCCACAGCGATGCTACTTGTCTGCGGATAATGTGGCAGGGAAGCCATCAATCAATACCTGCTTCCGTAAACATACCGGAGGCGCTGCAGTACCACGATAGCCCCATCAGTGCCTTAAAAGTGTATATTAGACGTGCAAGACGTTGTAAGCCTTTTTCGTATACTGTATTCAGAGGCCCTACAAGCCGAAAAGCCCAGCTTACTATCAGTGCTTTACTATCATCAATCTGAAGCTGTTAACACTCATATTATTTGTTGGTAAATAGTCGTATATTATTTACTATTATAAGTATTAAATATTAAACGTATGAAATGGAGTGTTCTGTATTGTTGTGTAAAAGGTATGACAGTATGCCCTCAATAGGGTCATCTTTACCTCTCTAGTACAACTTGCACCTGTGAATCAGCATATCACTCCTGACCGCCAACGTCCTGCACTCCCTTTCTACATCCACGTTATCGTTCAGATCCGTCGTGACCCAGTGACTCAGTGAACTCTGATTATTACAAATTAATTAAAATGCATTGATTTTTTTCTAATATTGCATTTGATACCTTTACTGAGTGATAACAAACGTTACACACTCACTAATCAGCTATGACTTTTTTAATGTTATCAAATGTTAAATAAAAAAGCATGACGAATACTCAACTAATCTTTAGGAATACTAATACAAAACAAATCTCTTATTTTTTGTAGTCAGCGTAAAATTTAACAATTAGGGAACAATTAAATTTTCTAACTAAGTTTGAAACAAAGGTAATTTAGATTTTTTTCAGCGGCATTTGATTTCACATTTCACTTACCGAATACGGGACAGCTTTCAACTTTGAAACGGACAGTGACAGTTTTGTCTAAATGTACGGTTAAAACTTTTTATTTTTGTAGTGGAAACAGCTTCTATTTCGCTAAAGCCAGACACGTGGAACGTTAGATGGAATGGTGGTAATTGTTGTGCGTTTGCACCCCGTTCGCGCTGTCCGGGCGGTGACGCGGGGGAAATTAATGTGTGGTACAGTCATTTCAGACTGAACTGAAATTGATAAAACCGATTTGAGTAACTATTGAGCTGAGACGCACGTAAAGTAGAGTGTATAAACGGTTAAATAGCTTGCCTTGTTTGTGTGGGTCAAATCTTGCAAACTTTTATCCTCAACAGTTGAAATTTTTACACATTGCTTTAATTCTGATGATAATACATTTTTTTATGAGCATGACTTGATACTACACACAGGTTGGACTTCAGACGAAGGGACTCCTTAATGGTCCTTAATTGGTTATGGCACAGTAACATTTTTTTTTTTTTGTATTACTAATTTACACTATTAGTTAATGGTTTAAAAAATGAATACACGGTCTTATGTAGAATAAAATAGAATATAATAGAAAAACGTTTATTTCTGTGGCCATTACACACACGAACATACACAGATAACAAATGTGTATTCAGTTTTTTAACTGTTAACCTGTTTGTGTGCGCATTATTATCGTATCATTATTCGTGGCTGGTACTTTGTTGATTTCCAACCAACCAACTTGGCCAACTAAAAGTTTTTTTTTATAGTTTTATTTATATCTCTTACAGTCACTCTAACTTCGATCCAAAATATCAGTTGATCAAAATTGGTGCCGTTTGTCTATTTAAGAATCTAATTTATTTCCATGTATCTTAATAACAAATCATGTAAATTATTTGTCACCTTTGTTTTATAGATTTAATTGTTTTCGAAAGACTCTCAATGTAACATTTAAACATTATGTAGACAAAAATTTTAATGATGTGTTAATAATGATTATTTTCGTATTATTTTTACCATTATTTTTATTTTAAGAACTACCATTATGTCGAAAAACAACCGTTATCTTTAATTTAATCTTTAAATATTCATAGCAATAAATGGCTAAATTATAATTACATTACTTTTAATTTATATCCCCTGTCTACGTCGCGAACGGAACGAATGTTGAGAAATTTTACTTTATGTTGAAAGGAAGTAGCAGTATTTGGAAACTCCACTTTGTTGCGTCACTAAGGACAATATTTTAAACTACTATTTACATTTTAGAATTGATTTCATTGAATTATAAAGCAAAATATTTATTTATTTTAATCTTTATTGAACCCCAAAGAATGGTACGATAGGCGGACTTAATATATAGCATTAGCATTCTCTACCAGTCAACCTTCAGGATGTACAGAGTAACAAACAGTTGAAGGCGGTACAATATTGTTACAATATTGCTAAATATTCTACAAGTTTGCCAATTAAAAAAAAAAATACCTCCATAGTCCTAAAAAGCGGATGTGTTTTAACCCCACGCTACAAGCTATGATAGTTCATTGTTTGCTTACAAATAGATTGTAATCGGTCGGCAGCACACTCGCGCTAGGGAAACTGAGATAAATAGCCATTCCACATTATCACAAGCGCTCTTATCGGCCTTTGTGTAACCATACCGGCTGTAAGTAGACCACGCACGCGATCTATTTACACGGTTTAGGCTGCCTGCTAATCATACGATTAGTAGGTTAAGGTTTTACTTATATTAAGTTACTAATTCAACTGAAACCCTCATAGTCTCGCGACTTGTGTCTATCCTAAGTGATCGTTAAATTTAAGTAACAGTGGACGCGGTCGGTAGTTGGATAGGTGACTGCTATTGGAAATTTCTTGAGCGTTTTCGGAGGGGCAGGGAAAAGCTGTTTCCACTGGATTTTGTAGGCTTATGAGTTAATAGAATATCAGAGGTAACAGAATTGTGATTCAACCCTCCTCTTTTTTAGAGCCAAGAAGTTCTGATTTTGCAAGCCCAATAAAGCGTTTATTCAAGTATAAATTAATAGGACTTCAAAGTATCTGAGTAGGGCCTCGTCTACCCATTGCCTTACAAGTCGGACCGGAGGTGGCGGTCGTCAGCGGTCGCTCTCTAAGTAAACTTCCGCCGGAGCCACTCAGCGGATGTGAGTCTCCCATTCACCGGTAACGGAGAGTACTTCCGCCATTACGAGTATATCGTTTTGTTTCGTGCTTTAATTTCGGCGGTTTATTTATTTATGCAGTCTTTTTACTTGTGTACGTAAATTTCCATGCTTTTACTTTACCTTACTTTAACCTTACCTTTACCTTACCTTTAATTTAACTTTACTTTACCTTCATACCTGTTCGCCACGCATTTGTAACAAAGATCAAAGGTAATATTAAATTTAAAAAAAACATAGTTTTATCAACACTAAACATAGCTAAGAACACTCGATTAAGTCATATTTCAAACAAAAAAACTAGATCGCAATCGGTTCATCCGTTTGGGAGCTACGATGCCACAGACAGAAATACAGATACACATATACGTCAAACTTACAACACGAGGGGTGTTTTTTGTGGGGGGTTAAAAAACAGATTCTTGTCATATTTATTTCTACAATACTCTAGTTGGAAATCTATCCTGTTATATTTTGTACAGCAGGTAGTAATAATGACAATTACCATTCTTTTTGTCATTAATTTCAATTCACTCATCTGACATCTCTTATGCTCATTAATATCTGATTACCAACCATAATTGTCGCTTAAAGTTTTACTCTTCTAATTGCAAAACAAATGAGGTAGAATACGTGTTTCGGAAGACATGTGATTACAATGTTATAACATGAAAGAAATCGACTGAGCTACATCGGGCGCCAGTTCAACCTGCGCCTGTCCAATAGGTAACTGTCGCGATCTTTCCGCGCAATTTGGTCTCACGGACCCCTTGCCGTATTGTGCCAGAACTAGAAATATTGACAGGCTTTTGCGACTATTCGTTCCATATGCATCATTCGCTCCGAATTTTTGAGTTGAGTATCTTGTTCTATTATCTATACTACTATATTTATTTATGTCTGTCGTACCTCATGAAGCTATTCCTTTTTTCACGTGATTTATAACTGACAAAGTAGCGCATGGTTTGTTCCACATTATGGAATGGATCTTCACCCCTATGGAACACCAAAGGTACCACGAAAGCATAGCAGTGCTATACATATATTGCAATCAAAACAGGCAAATATAAATTTACATGATTAATTTTAGAAATGAAAAGGAAAAGCCAATGAGCATATTAATAGGTTTTTGCTCAAGTGAATACAAGTATTTTAAAAAACATAATGTATATTTTGACATGTTTAGTACAAAACGTCATTCGGTATGCCCAGCCCGACAATTAGCGAGATATACGCCGAGGGCTTCTCACAAGTATCGTATAAAAAGCCCAGTAAAAAGGCTCATTCCGCGTAATTTGCTCCGATCAACGCCTACGTGTACATTATACTCAATAAATATTCTATGAGATATGAGCGCGTGTAAATATTTTGAGCAGGAGCCGTGTGTTTATACGTTTTTCAAGAAATTTACCATAGATCTGGAAAATTTGGAACGTTATTTTAGGTATTCGTTATTAGCAAAATTTTAATAAGTATCTTCACTGTCGTTTTGGAACAGAAACGTTCAGTGAAACTCAGCGTATCTCGACTAATTCATGTAGACAGTTGAAATTGAAAAATCGAGAATAAAGCTGAGAAATTGGAAGATTTCAATGCTAACATTTAATCATTTTAAATATGTTTAAATCTCAAGTGTAACTAATCTGTTACGTGACTAGCACCAATGGAACTTATAATTTAAATCATGAGGTACATGTTTATGACGAATAAACGACTAGAAATACTTTATTTTCTTTAATAACTAACGCTACATACTCTTAGCCATTCACCTACACATACACCCAGACCAAGAAAATAATTCAAACTTATCACTGAAAATTATTCCTCATTGGAAATCGAACACCGGACCCTCGAAATAGCGTTCCGGTATAAACGTCACACAGGTTACAGTAGGTACTCCAGTATAATTATGACGTTAAAACTGTTTACAAAATTAATATTATATAATATTTGATACATAGCTCCCGCGTCAATCTGTCAGTACGTAACAACGTCAATATCCGTCAGGGAATCGCAAAAGGACGCGTCGTAATGACCGTCATTACCATATTAACGGGGCGAGTGAGAAATGCGACGTAAACACGTTATGAGATAACTTGCAACGAGTTATGAGAGCCTAAAGAAATTAGGATTTTGCAGCGAGGTTGCAAGCTACATATTTTTGTATCGGTACTAAATGCTCCTGAGCTGGAGCATTTTAGTGTTTAGTGATTTATCTTTAGAAGTTCTCGATTACGAGAAGGGACCTTTGTTCAATAGGCCAATAATAGCTTATAATCTAAAGGGCAAAAGCCAGAAGCTCTTTCTTAGTTAATTATTAATACTAACTATGCACCTAAAAGAAAAATAAAGAGGAAGAGTCTGCTAAAGTTGGTCGAATCTAATGATTATATCTGAAATATTTTATTGCGATAAGATTTTTATTCTACATTATCCAAGCATCAAAATATGAGACGTTGTTAATATTTTAGACCCATAAAAATAAGTTTTGTTGTTTTACTTATTGAATTATCAAATCAACGTGGGTACTTCTTGTTTTTTTTCTGCTAGTGAAAGTCCCGTCAAAATCGATCCAGCCATTTCAGAGATTATCCAAAACAAACAAACAGACAGACAGACAAAAATTGTAATAATGTTGTTTTGGTATATGTACCGTGTATACATCCAAATGCACTTAGTAAGAAGCGGTTATTTTAATATTACAAACATACATTACACATTATACATTACACATTATATATTTGATTTATTTGTATAGATTTAAAACTTCGTTTACACGAATAAACTTAAATTAAAACTTTATTTAAATCAATAGTACCTATATAGGCACTGCTTATTTCAAAATGAAATTTCTTCCAGCAAAGCTGGTACTTGAATTAACTTTTACATTAACTCGCTTCGCTTCGGGAAAAATAGTAAAAAAATATATAATATAGCCTATGTCACCCGGAGATAGTGTAGCTTCTTAAACAGGTAGCTTCGGTAGTTTCGGAGCCTATTCAGTGCAAACAGTCAAATATTTCCTCTTTATAATATTAAGTATATAAGAAAGATACGGAATTTTGTTCTCAGTGTTCTTTACACTCTTGCTATGTTTTCTTTGAACGTTTTTACCCATTACCTGTTACATTTAACCACAGGTTTGCAGGTGCGATGATTAACTGGGTTTTATTTTTACTTTGATTGGACAGTTTCATTGCTGACACTATACTTAGCGTATTTTAAAGGTTCCGTATTATAAATGGAACCAAAAGTAAAATTACAGTAGATTTTTGTGAATAATTTATTCAAAAAATTACATTGAGAGTATTTGTTTTCCGCTACATTCTCATCGCCGCATAAGCAATACAAACATTCATACTCCTATACACCCAAGAGATGTACTCAAAGGAATAAAAACGAAATCTATCGTCCGAAAGAGCCATTACTCGTCTTCAATACGCAATAAAACGAAGCAAGCTCACCGGGGTGCATAAAATAATAATCCAGCGATGAAATGCGAACAGGCGTCTTCGGAGTCTTAACAACAATCGACTGAAAACGTTCACGACTCAGCATAGATTGTGGAGATCGTCTAGGGTTCGTTGTAGTTGAAAAATGTTTGGTAACAAGCGGGTTTACTGATTCCTTCTTATGGTCGTAGCACACATATCAACTCGGAAAGGGATCGTCACCGGATCACCTCACCGTCAACCAAGCATCAACCTAACGTAAGCGCGTTACCAACCGACCAGCAGCTCCGAGTCGACTCGGCTACGGCTAGGCGACGCCGCGCTTACGGCTCGAATGACAGCAGTTCGCCGACGCAGCGGTGCTTTATAGTAGGGAGTTTCATACAAAGAATACTGAAATGCAAGAGTTTATACATTTACGTTCCGTTTACGATTTGACATGTGTGCTGCGACCATAAAGGTCGTAGCTGACTTATACGACACCGCTCCCATCCAACCGAAGTATGAGAATTCAAATATAAACTTAAAATCGTGCTCTGTAGGTGCACTTTACAGTAACAACAAAAATTAGCAGCCCGCGCGCGGGAAGCAAGCTAACCGCAACCTTGCCACTCAATAGTTGTACCTACAGAGCACGATTTTAAGTTTATATTTGAATTCTCATACTTCGGTTGGATGGGAGCGGTGTCGTATAAGTCAGCTACGACCTTTAGTCTGCAACCCGTTTGCTGTAACAATAGGTTAGTTTGATGGCGGTAGTTATCATTAAAAATTTCTAAAGGTTTTCTCAGGTTTTGATTACTTAATTTTGACATCAGGTTAATAAGTCTATTTAATAGTTCCTGCCTCATACTTGGTACTAAAAGTTTACTGATGATCCCCATACGATAAAATATTGCTACTGAGCTAAAGTCAACATAAATTTTTGAAGTTATACTTCTTTTGGCGCGATGGAGAAAAATGATGAGAGTGAATTTTTACGATGCGCGCGCACACCGACAGCTAAATTCTACAACGTGAAGTTAGCTAAATTCTACATCGTGAAGTTAGTTCTAGGTGGCATATTCTAATATTACTTTGCTACGTATCGTAATAGTTCTCGTAATAGAACATAGATGATGTTTTTACAAGTATTAATCCTAATATTAATACTTGTAAAAACACCATCTATGTTCTATTATTCTAGTATTTTTATATTTAGAACACGTGTTTCGTAACAGTACAATTAAACAGTGTGAATAAATAAATATTATTTTGGTGTTTTTATTATGTTTAACGCTCCTGTTATCGATATTCACTAGCGCCATCTGTCGACCGTGCTTAAAACATGTTTTCGCGAAACCAGGGCGCCACTTACGAATACACTCAAGATTGTTCAAGTTAAGTTACACAGATGGCGCTGCTTTAATTTTTTTAAATGGCTACTAGATACCAGTGCTCTATTTTTTAAATATTGTTTAAGTTTATTGTTAAAGTAGTGTAATTAATACTATAGTTAAATATTTATTTAATGATGCCAAAGAAGTATAACTTTTCACGTGCGTACAAAAGTACACGCAACCTTTTTTAATATTATATGTAGTTGATTAATTAAAATGCTTGAATTCGTCGTCATCCGATATCGGATCGACTTGTTGACATCGGTTGGTGTGAAATCACCCAATCGAAGAGAAGATGAATTTTTATGTATCCGTTTCGATAAAGAACAGCCCTAATACCGCATTATTTATTGCAAAGGGTTCTTTAATCTACCGTTAATATGTCATGGGGTGACTTATGGCGGGAAATGAATAGTGTTTTTCTATTGATAGCTTTGGAATTACCGAACAGTTGTTACACGCATAGAAATATTATATCTACATATAATTTATATGAATATTATACATACTTGGACAAGCTAAATGTGTAAAAACTATCTGTTATTAAAATACCATCATTGTACTAGCACATTTATAGCAAAAAAACGATTATGATTATGATTATGATTATGATTATAAACGTCAGTGGAACTTGTTTCTATATTTAAATCCTCTTAGCAAAGACATTGTCCCTCTCAGTTGTCTAAATGTGGGCGTAGGTTTATAAGTCCTCAGGAGACAAAATAAAAAACAATGTTGCACGGGAACTCATCATAAACCCATCCTACTTCCCGACTTTATCAAGACAGCATTATTATTTCAATTTCAAATTTATATACACACATTTCACAAGTTATTTCATTAGTGTTAAATGTTAGTACCATTACTTATACATGATTGCAAAATGCAGTTAGGATGCCGGAGATCTTTTTATTAAAATCACTTTGGATTTTAATCTCAAAATTTTCAAAGGTAAAGTGGATAAAAACATAAAAAGATTAAACGATGTCTGTAACATTTCACCTTTCAATGTCGATACGAGTAAGTCCTCAAACTTTTGCATTAGAAAGATTCCTCAGTCTGATAAGAATGGAGAAAGTTTTAAAAGTAAGCTGCTCTTTGGCCTTTTTGCTCTTTTTGTTTCAGTTTTTTAAGTTATCGGAAATAATAATAGGAGTTATTTCTAAATGTTAAAACAATGTGCATTTCGTATCTAATAGTTAAGAGTTACGTCAAATAAAATTAAGGGCAATGGCTAAAAGTGTGGGGATTTGTGGAAAAGCTTGTACCTTCTGGCTTCAGCCTGTTAGTAACCCAAGGGGGGTGGAGGTATGAGTCTCTCCTTGTAATTGACGAGACCTTGACAATACTCCTTTCACTCCAGTGCCAATGGCAAATGCAAATGCCGATGGCATGAAAGCATCAAATGAGCGTTAAAGAGATTTTACTACCTGTCACCTTCCAACTCTGGAATGTATCTGGAGTTTGTTAACTTGGCCTGTCACTATTACTTCTAAATCATTGTCTTAAGCCGTCGTTCTTTGCTCTGCTGTATAATGCTCTTTGTATGATATTCTTAGCTCATTGTACAGTAAATATCAAACAGTATCTCCCTACCAATCGATTACTCAGATTAGATAAAAGGACGTTAAAAACACTCTAGAGAGCCTTTTGGCATTTAACCGCATTAAACGCCGATCTGGGACCGTTATTTAACCTCGTGGATATTAAATCCAACCGGACAACCAAGGTTGCCCCTGTTTTGTTTAAAGAAATGAGTTGTTTATTTTGTTGGAATTTAATTTTAATTTTCAATTCAAACGAGCCATTCCCTGAATTTTGTAACGTAAGTAATAAGTATTTTAAAGCTTTGTTCCTGTATAGGGAAAGTATTGTTTTATTGCTGAGAGAATACCAAATTAACTTGCAGTTCAATGATTTTATGGAACATTAATTGTTTAACATTATTTTGCCTGCATAGCTACCACCCTTGAGCATGAGTCAGCCGCCAAACGACACGTCGCGTTCCGGCTGGCGGCTTGAGGGCCCGTTCTTTCTTTCTTTTACTTCTTTCTTTCTTGCAACGACTACGATAGCCACTTACCATCAGGTGGACGGTCAGCTCATTTGCCGGCTATTTCCATTAAAAAGTTGGTTTAGGGATTGAAGGTTTTCGTGGAGTTTCATTTGTGTGTAAACACCCAGGAGCTTAAGTAGCAGTATAGGTATAAGTTTAATATTTCAGTTTCGCAGTAACTGATGACGTTGTTTGTTTCTGAGCTTCTCCGTAGTTACGCCAGTTACGGCTAAGCTCCAGAGGCTTGCTTGCTTGTGAAATACAATTTCTCAACTGATTTCAAACCAATATTGAATCTTTGACGAGTTGATTGCAACTTGTAATGAAAGGTTAGGTATAATTACTGCAACGTAGCAGTGTTTGTAGCTTCTGTAATTGGAGGGGTAAAAATAAATAAAACGGTTTCAGATAATGCCTAATCTGCTGTTTAATATTAAGCACTATTACTTAAAATGATGTACAATGCGATAAAGAACAGTACTGTTGTTTATTTATTTTTACACGGGATACTGGTTTTACAAAGATTCATCTTGATCTTTGTGAAATCGTGATACGTTCTAAATTTAGTTTTCTAAACCCAAGATTAGATTAGGACAGCAATTTGAACTAGACTACCCGGTATAATATACGATATGTTATGACATAAGCGGTTACGAATGACTTATTTAAAATACCAGTGAGATAAATTAGGGCTTGAGAGATAATTATTTCTTTCTTTTTCATCTGTTTCTCTTCATCAACGCATCATTGATGCCTTTGAAGCCACTGATGTCAATGCGCGACAATAGCCACTTTCCGTGGATTGTTAGTTAGTTTGCCATTAAAAAAAACATACAATACGAGCTATCCATACAAATATAAACGAATTTCGCGACAAAACCGGCCGTCCAAAAGTTCCACTCTTTATTGAAATACTACTAGAAGTTAGGTAGGTAGTGGTTGTTCGGTAACTGAACGAGTTTGCCCTAAGCAAGCTGCTCTGACTTCCTTTTGTTGTTCTCGATAAATGAATTCTATGCTCCCAGTGACTCGGCACCAGTTCGGAATCTTTAGTAGCTTGATTGCAGCTGTAAAGCAAATAGGGTTGTTACAAAGGCTGAAACAAGTATACTGGGAATACAGTTTAATGTGGAACACTTAAGACCGTCTGTGGTATAAAAAGGTGTGGTATATTTATGTGTCCACGATGTGTATCAGACATCCCAGTATCTCTTCAATAACGGTCCACTTGGCTCTTTTCGCACAACTTTAATATGTATATGTATATATGTACTATTATTACTTCTGTGGTTCTACTACTTGTTGGACTAAACGAATGAATCGATTAGATACACTATACCTACATAGTTAGATTTGTCTCATTGTCAGTAAAGAAAGTATTACTGGATACATTAAAATAAATAAAAAAGCGAAAGTTGGGTGCCACATTTATACATATTACAGGTTTTACTTCCAACTTTTGTGTAATTTTTGGGGCAACCTTTAGAAACTTTGAACTCTGAAATATTGATTCTGTAGCAACTGCTAGTTCTAACTTGTAACAACTGCAAGGGGACACTTGCATTGATATTATATGGTATTAATTGAGTAAGTTCGTCGTAGCCTCGGTTCAGTAAGTCTGGCTCTATGGAAACTAATATTGGTGAGCTTGAATTTGCAAGCTTCGGAGATATTTTCAAATCGATTGTAAATGAGTGGATTTTAGACGTTTTCAGTGACTAATCGCGACAAATTTTTTGGATCAGTGGTGCGAAGTAACCTTTAGGCCTTTTCAATACCAATGAGAGTACTACAATGTTGAAATCAAATAAATTGCCCAAATGAATAGGTCACGCAATGCGTAATTGATTTATGGGTTTATTGATTGTGTAATTCTGTTTTACTTACTAAAATAAGTAATTAATATTTATCTGAAGTACTTAGACATAATTTTGATCCTCGTGGGTGTTGACCATTGTTTGGATATGAAAAGCTTTTGAATAGTAGCAAAATTAAGAAATAAAGAAATTGAAAAAGTACAAGAATCTCAAGTTTAGAAAAGAAAAAGAAAAATAACTTTAACTTTAAATGTCAAATTGTATATACCTTACAAAAACTAAAATGAATACTTTGAAACAGGTTAAGTTATTATATTTTTTCACGAAAAAAAGATCTCTTACACGCTTCAACAATTTTCTGGTTGAGTTGTAAATGTAATTGAACAGCCCCGAACATTCCATTCTTGTGCCAGACCAAAGGGATTAAATTAATTGCGATATAGCGGCCAATCGTATTTTTTATTAAAAATTTTGACCCTATGAGTACTTGTCAGTTCTACTAATCGTCTTTAATAAACATATTATTACGTGAAGGCAACCCTACCAATGCATGCACCATTTTAAAATATACAAACACGTCAATCTAGTATATTTAATGTTCACCTACACAGAGTTCGGAAAGTTTTTTGTGTGTAACAATTATCAGCTGTGTACCTAATTATAACTGCAATTCTGCTGTAATCAAGGAGCTAAATTTGATGCCGTATTTGGAAATATAAACTTCAATAACTATATAATAATTCTTGTCAAAAAATTACCAACTTCAAAATTAGAGATTACTCAAAAACTACTCGTCAGATCTCATTCATTTAAATGAGACTATAAGACAAGCATTAGCATTCAATTTAAAAAAGAATCATTAAAATTGGATCATCCAGTCGAAAGTTCTGAGATAACAAACATAAAAAATACGGGCGAATTGAATACCTCCTCCTTTTTTGAAGTCGGTTAAAATGCCTACCAGTCCATGCTAAAAATTCCAAATTGTATAATAGTATCTGAAGTACAAATACATATTAAAAATAGATAAAGAATCTATCAAAACAAGTGTAATAAATTAAAACATTTCAGCATTCACAAATGTCAAAAGTTCCCTAACAGTTCTCTGTCAATTTAAATTCCTTTCCTGGAGTGGCACTAGCAACAAAGGGACGATCACGCTTCAACAACCTCCTAAGTCGGGTGTCCCGGAATGAAATCTACTTCAGTTCCGTTACAGAAGCTTGATACCGCAACGTCTTTGTACAGTTTTTCCGAATGGACAACTACGTCCGGTTTCCCGTTGCCGGATGTTTGTGATGCTACCAAGCTGGTTGATAAAACGGTATAATAATATCTGCAATAAGAAATATTACAAGACACTAAATATTAAGTCTAATGATCCAATGGTTTACTACAATTACAATTTGCTTGTTTCTAAACGATTGCGAGGTCAATTCAATGTCACTGTGCAATGCAATGCAATGTAATTTTATAAGTTACATAACAACGAAACTTAGATATTTTCAGCTTATGTTTTGCGGCTTACGTTTTTATTATAATGGATTTTATACTACTTATGGTCGTAGCGCACATATCAACTCGGAAAGGGATCGGCACCGGATCGCCTCACCGTCAACCTAACGTAAGCTCGGCTACGGCTAGGCGACGCCGCGCTTACAGCTAGGCGACGCCTCGCTTACGGCTCGCCGGCCGCTGGTTGACGGAATGAATGACAGCAGTTCGCCGACGCAGCGGTAGCCGCGGCGCAGGGCGTGCACGAGGAAACGGAAAGTCGACGGATAGTGTACGGTGAGACGTAAGCGCGGGTACGGCAAGTCGTCCACGCACCGTACCGCGGTTCGTGAGCTTGTCTCGAGGCGAGGCGGTTACGTTACGAATCCGATAAGTGTGCTTTACAGTAGGGAGTTTCATACAAAGAATACTGACATGCAAGAGTTGATACGTTTACGTTCCGTTTACGAGTTGATATGTGTGCTATGACCATTAGTAGGCTACTAAGCTCACTGATTTCATTACAAGTAAAGGCCTAGGACGAATTTAATGTATTATTAGTTCAAGTTGAATGTATGTATAACTATTGAATTGTTTATTTTAATTAATGTAAAAAAGCTTGTATAGTACGCAATGAACTATTGATTTTATAAGTGAAATATTTACTCAATGATCCACCATCTAAAACCCTTAATAATCCCCTGCTAATATAAGCAAAATAAAATGACGAAAAAAATAATAATAAAAGACTGGAAGCGAAACCCTAAGCACGGTTGCAATTAAACAAAATTATGTAAGGTGTCCAGAGAAAATAAAGACCAGAGCACGCGTCCAAATTCAATCCGACGAGTCCATTAACAAAAAAAAAGAGACACAAAACTCAATAAGGGACAAGATTACTCGGTCCGTCCCCAGATGACCATTCAGCGAATGACTGAACGAAGGAAATTCGCCTCGCTTTCCTCCTTGGGAATTTCGTGGACATAATTATATTATTTACGTTCAAGGCCCAAAAGATTTATTAAGGCAGACTATTTGGATGTTCTGCTAATATGAACCGTTATTACTACCATCACCTTAGTTATCATCATCATCCTTATTAAAACTAATATAATTAAAAAAATGTGTTTAAACCGTTTAAGAATTACTAGCATTGCGGACACTTACCCGCTATGCACACTTTACCGATATGACTCTACGCCTTACATATTATTTTTGTAGTGTAATTGTAAATTAATTTCTCAAAGAGAAAAAAGCTGAAAAATCTAAAATGATTTGAGTAGACTGAAAAATAATTGATGTCTGTAGTATCGAAACCGAGAAGGTAATTAAACGAATTAGCAAATTAATAAATTTTTAACATTACACTTCGAAAACAATACAATACAATACAATGTGTAAATATTATTCACCGAAACTTCCCAACCCACTCTCACATCCAAAATATTTATCACCAAAAATACTTAAATTACTAAGTTTCTACTCGAAACCCAAAAAACAATCAACCAGTTGCGTCGGCGGCAGCTTCAAAGCCAAATCCTGAAGGTTACACTGATAAGGTAACCCAAAAACATTTAAATTTCCACAATTATTTCAACAAATAAACTTTTACCTTTTTGTCATTGTTAAAACCTTTGAAAAAAGCGATTATACAGATACGGCTTTTCCGGGATTTACTTTGATACGATGCTGCGATTTTATTTATGATGTTTTTAATCTCCCCAATATGAAAATGCGAGTGTCGGTTTTTGCAGTATTTAAAAAGTGTTATTTTTTAAAGCTTTTATGAACTCTCGACTGAATATTTTTTGATATTTCTATATTTAAATTGCCACGCATAGAAATCAAAAGTTCTCAGGTTTCCAATAATTGTACGTAATAATTATTCATGAGTCAGTCATGTACGAGTATGCTTCGAAGAAGTAAGTACATCAATCAACATCAAGTAACGCTGTTTTCTATATTAGTTATCTATATTTATTAAAAAAGCTTCGTATGTTTTTATGGAAATAGCCGGCAAACGAGCTGACGTTTGTTATCGTAGCACATGGACATCAGAAACACGATTTTTCTCTGATGTGTTGCTGGCTAAGAAAGCAAGAGAGTAAGATGTTTACATTACATAATATTACGTGTACACTGCGTCAATGCAATACTCTTCTTTGCAGGTCTGCTGGAAGTAATTCCTGTATGGAATAAGCAGTGCCCTAGTTATTAATTTACTTTTGTAAGTTCTTGTAATTATTTTGTATACCTACTAAAAAAATTATATAAAAAACGGTCTCTCAAGCCAAATGCGCAAGCCAAATGTGCACATAATATTATGTTGCTCACCGTAGATAAATAATTGCAGTAATAGACAATGAAATAGCAAGATTTATAATACTTTATATCTTACACGTCCATATGAATACCTGTCATTTTAAAAGAGGTTGTCATACATAAGGCCTCCGGCAGACAAATGGTCAGCGTTGTACGGTAATGACCCTCTTGTCTCTGTATTCCGTGGTAATGACGCATCGCGCACAAGCTGATACCGCGTTCAGCGAGCAACAGGTTCACAACTTCAACTGAGGAATAGCTGTTGATACAAGAATGCCCGCTTCTGGATTGGGCCACACGATAGCGACAATACTACTATAAGTAATACTTATGGTAGTCAAGAGGTTTTAATCAAACTACGAGTATATAACAAATACAAATTATATAATATTCTCAAAATATATAAATATAGTATATTATATATGCCATAGTTGCCATAGTTACTAGATGGGTCTACTGCTAGTGGCAAAAAATTCTTGAGCGTTTCCGTGCTTCGGAGGGCACGTAAAGCCGTCGGTCCCGGTTGTTATCATAAGATAACAGTCGTTAAACCATGTCACAAGCCCTCGGGCGGTTTGAAAACTTCCTACACTCGGGTTGGCCACTAACCCCTCCACCAATCCGCACTGGAGCAGCGTGGCGGAGTATGCTCTAGGCCTCCTTAAGTGGAGAGACCTGTGCCCAGTAGTGGGCCATTAATGGGTTGAAGCCAATAAATGTCTACAACTGCCATTTATAATATTTACCTTAAAACGAACTGTGTGACCTTTTTGACAGCCATGCTAATAATAAAAAGAAAGGCAGTCATTAGTCAAAATACCCATTAGTCATATACCAAAAATGATTTGATTGATTGATAGCGTTATGGTTAATTTATAATACAAATATTATTAGAAAGAAATTTTGTCTCGAGAGGATCGATAAAATTTATAATATTATTATTAACTTTGGCAACTATTAATTTTGCATAGGTATTTGAATTGTTATACCTATTAAGTATTCTTTTTATGAATAAAGTTTATAATTGGTAACAACTGTAATTTTTGACACAAAAATTATCTCCTCTCTAATTTGACTCCTCCTTTTACACATTATTACAACCTACCTATCATATTGACGAAGCAATCTTCCAACATGTCGATTATTTACAATTCAACAGCGATAAAAGGGAAATTATGTTTGCAAACGCTCTTTGCCCAATAAAGTAAGTAACCCAATAAATAAAGGGGCACCGTGTAATTTGAAATCAGTGAAGCGGGAGAGAGAGGGTCTTTTAACTATTTTATATTTCGCTCTAGGGTTTGCCAATTAAATGTCTTCTTTACACTTAGGTATGTGTATGATTAAATGGACACATCGTTTAAATCAGAAGGCATTTAACGTAAGTCTTCTAGTCAAGGGTGAATAGGCTTTACCATCCATGAATTCATTCCCGCTTACCCTCAGGTTGGTTTGTAGTCAAGTAGTAGGCACTAGGCAGTAGTTAGCTCTTGCTAAAGGAACCTTCAGTAAGAATATAAAGTATTTAATTTTATACGAATAGTTAGTTTTGAACATATTATATTTAAATTTTCAAAACATTTCAATCCTACTAATATTATAAACGTGAAAGTTTGCATGTTTGTGACTCAGTCACGCAAAAACTGCTGCACGGATATGGATAAAATTCGGCACACGGATAGCCTAACTTACTGGATATTCTTTTAGGGTTCCGAAAAAAAAATGGAACCCTAATAGGATCACTCGTGTGTCTTTTATATATATATATTTATTCCAAAACTACTGGACCAAATTAGTTGAAATTTAATACTCATAGTATGCTTTTTTATAACCCAAAGATGAAGGTATAAAGAAAACAATAAAATTAAAAAAAAGTGTGTGCTCTAATCTTTACTCACCATTGAAGTGTAACTTCTTTGACGTTGGTGACACGTATGTATTACCAAAAAAATTACCGTTAATAATACCGTTATTCTTATTTAATCTATAGACTTGTCACAGATACAATGTAATATTGATAGAATTATGTATCTGTACTTCAATTTTGTTTACGGTTTGTTTTTCATTTAACATTCAACAGACTATAGAGTATAGAGCCTTATTTCCGTCCAAATACTTCCGTCTGAAAAATAATCTGAGTTACTCTCAAGTCGCCCCTAAAGAAGTTTTACTTCAAAAGGTGTGACTTCCGAGTCACGGGTCTGTCCTCTTGAGGAGGCCTAGAGCATACTCCACCACACTACTACAATGCGGATTGGATTACACTACAATATGGCATTATACCTACATAATTATATGACATATTAAACCATTGTCACCAAAAGACCGAGAAGTAAACCGTTCCGGGCAAAAGTTATTTCTCCAGTTAATCACATAACCGGCTTCGGTCCCCAAACGTAACTTAGTTTCTGTTTTATTGTGATAAAAATACGCTTACTACGTTCCATTTTATTCGGGTCCTCGAGCAATAAACTTCTAAGTACGGCTGAAGATGATATTGAGATATTAAGTGAAACGCTTCCATAATTCTTGGGTATTTATTTGTTCCTTCGTCCAGGATTGGGTTTGGTCATTGGGTTGTTGTTTGTGATTATTATAACAAAACTTACGTGTATGTGTATTTATATCTTAGCGTAGCGAGCTCCTTTCCCTGGGCAAATTAGATATTACGCTTGGGGGGCGAGATATCATATTTTTCTGGTCCTCATACTCTGATTTTTAGACGAGTCTTATTTGGTAGACAACCTAGGCGCTATTTGTTAAATTACGACAAAAATACCTTGTAATGGTGGCCATATACGATCAAGTATACTTGTCAAGTTGGCAGCGGACTTGACATGGCATCCAGTAAACTTGACGGTGTATGGCCACGGTATAGCTATCTGGCCATATAGCTATCTCATGCATACTGGATGCCGCATCAAGTCAAACTGCAAACTTGACGATTAAAATTTATCGTTTATGGCCACAATAAGTTTGTCTACTAAATAGGACATACACAATCTTTAATTCAACTCAAACGGAAACTGCCTCCTATGCCACTCTTCCCGTTGTCCGCTTGCTTCAAGTGGGTTTGGTTCATTGGACAGCCTATAACGTCATATCTTCCCAATTCAACTTCATTCTCAACATGGTAGAATTCAGTCTTAAAGATAGTTTTCTGTAATACATAATTTCTTCCTGTACATTACCCTTACTTCTAGCTTGCGAATGCGAAGTGAATTTCAAATTGTATCTTTGCAGTGCAACTTTTTTGTATTGGCCGTTTAACTATTAAGATAAAATAAACTAAAACTATTGGTTAGTTTAAACCATTTTAATTAAAAAAAACATTAGGAAACAAACACTATTTACCTTTACGATTGATTACATTATGTATATGATTGAAATGCAAAAGAATAAATTAATCAAAATTGTAAAAATTTTTTAGGAAACGCTTTTATATAAAATTAGCTACAAGTTGTGAAAATTTCAAGTCTCTACGTAAAATAGAACATAGAGAATTATGCGTCTAAAGTCTGAAAATCGTTTTTTTTTTAATTTAACAACAAATAAACAATGAAAATTAGTTTAAAATATGATTTTCGTGTATTGTCATCGGAAATACACATGTCTGCCAAATTTCATCAATTTTCATTAAAGGGAAGTCATTCAAATTAACGTTACAAGATTTGATGCTCCGAAGTGAAGCTAAATAAAAGCGTTTAATAAAGAGCATTAGTTTATAATAATAAAACTAAAAGTAAAATGAAGGTGTCCTATTTTTTTATAATAACATAGGCACTAAGTAATACTTAGGTACTTACATCAACCAATCCACATGTTTTACACTATTAAAACCTATGTTACTTGTAAAAGAAGAAAAATTACACCGTTATCTTTTTAAGTTTGATAAATAAAAAAGCAATTGTGTGGTTTTATGAAACCACGGTAGGTATAAGTGAAACTTTTTTTCGTATTGTAGACATTTAACTAAAAAATTTTGGATAAATATTCGATTTAGGGTATTAAAGGCGCTCGACACTTTACCCCCACTCCGCGGCCGACCGTCACGCGACATGCGACACACAGACCAAAAAGTTTGAGACGATGTACTTAATGAAAGTTTCACTTTAATAATTGCAATATCAACACAAGTACATTATCATATACATCTTACTCCAATTTGCAGGAGATCCAGTATTTGAAGTAAGGTACGTGTATACGGGACAGGTCAGTGGACTGGCAATATATCACATACGAGGAACCGAGTTTGGAATTCGTTGTGCGCATACCTAACGTGGAATTACCTGGTTCGTGTCAGCGTGTCACGGCGTAGGTAATTTATATTTGTCTTGCCAATCACTGTTCTTGTAGTCTACAAGTTTGTTTTGGCAATATTTGTATAAGATGATATTATGATTATATGTATATATAGATGAACATGAAATGTAAAAATCGTACAAAGCGCAATAACAGTTATAAATGTAATAATTTTATTAAAGTAAGATAATGACATATGTAATTATAATATAATATATAAAAATATTTGTACGGCGTTATAACGGCATAGTATAGTGGTTTTACCAATCTAACCTAAGACCTATTATACAATGTACCTATACTATTACAAATAAAAAATTCATTCATTCATTCTTTCATTCAATCAGTTCAATCAGAAGATATAATTATTATTAATGTGAAAGTTACCTCACAAACATGCATCGATATTTGTTATTGTGTCACCCAGAAACTTCTGCACAGATTTTCATGGTCTAAGTACGATTTAAATAAATACTCACTATTAGTGAGAGAAAGTTTATTTGTAAGCGTTTAATTTCGACCCGACCTAGTTTCTTTGGCATTAGGTTATTTTGAAAAATACTTAAACTAGCGACCATCCCTTACCACCCTACAGTACACCTATATGTAGCCCCATCCGGTGCTACAGCCTTCCGGAACCGGAAGCGTGCTCGCCCGCCTAATGGATCGAGAGTGATGACACATCGGAAGATATTGAAAGTTGGAAAATCGAACAGTTGATTAACTTTAATGTACTTTACTGACCTTGTATAAAACTAAGACTTGTGTAGTTCCAATGGAAAAAATCTTATATTTTTGAACTAATTGTGTGGGTCAAATCTTGCAGGCCTAATTAGCCTCACTTACTCTTATCCTTTAGAACTGAAATTATTATACATATTGTTTTATTTTTGATGATAATGAAATTTTTATATAAGTACTACTCAGGATTAACTGAAGACGAAGGAACTCCTTAACAGTATACAGCACAGTTACAATGTTTTGTGTTAAAACGTAAATTGACACCATAAAACCATGTATTAAGTTTTTAAATTATAAACTTGTAGGTATAACTTATTTATAATTTGAAAATGAAAGTTTTCCCGTGAGATATTATTTCATTATCAGTATTTTTGTAGTTTAAGTTAGTCTCAATAGAAAAGTAGTCAGTAAAGTATTCTTAAGACGTAAAATAATTTATTATGCATTTTAAAAAATAGAAAATATTTGAGTTCATCATAACAAGCCATATATGTATAAAGCAAGATATTTTTATGTCAAAATAATGTACAATACAATACAATATTCTTTATTGTGCACACTAGAAGTACATAAAATATTACAATTTCAATATTATTAGACACAATAGGCGGTCTTATCGCTGTAATAGCGATTTCTACCAGAAAATCTAAGGGTAGAGGACACAGACGTTCAAGAAATGCGTAGGTAGAGGTGCAAACAGTAAAAAGTTTACGAATTAATATTAATGTTAAGGTATGTATGTTTAAGTACCAAAATTGTCACTCTGAAGTGAGAATCGAAAAGCAACTCAAAATTGGTTTACTCATATGACCACATCTGTCATTAATTCATTATAAGTTTCAGTGAAGGAGCACTGCAGACCTCTTAGACAACAACCAAGTACTTTCCTCAAACCACCCAATCTCTAATAGCACGTCTAAAATGAAGGCGTGTTCACATTCATTTGTACGTGTACACCGAGTACACAATCACCTACTAACTCATCGCTTAATGCGCAGTTTCACTTAAGGGGCGGAGGCGCGTGACGTCAACTAATGGAAAATCGCCAACTTATAGAGACAAATTTATCGCAGATCGTGCATCGCGCTCCACTTGGGTGGTCCGTGCTTACCACTACCACATGCTCGGCTAAAACTCGGTAAATGAGTATTCTTCGAACAAGTGCTACCTTAAGCACTAATTTACGAAGCAATGTATAAAAATTGCGAATCAAGCGCGAAGAACTCGCAAAAGACTTAAAGTTTTTGTTTTTAATTTCTCCTGTAATTTTTAAGACAGGGTGTTTGAATGGGGTTTTAGTTTTAACATATTTACATGAATAGTTGAAAGATGGTACAACAAACATGGTAGTAACAAATAAGTAACCTGATAGGTATAGGTATAGGTATATAGATATTGGCAGAATTAACTTAGTGGTATACAGCCTAGTGTTCTCCGAAAGACGGGAGCTAATTTTATTGTATCCTCAATAACATTTTTTTATGTAACTAGCCGGCAAATGAGCTGTCGATCTACCTAATGGTAAATAGCTATCTTCGCCCATGAACGTTAGCAACACCAAAGGCATCACTGATGCGTTGTCGACCAAGAAAGAGAAGAAGAAAAAGAAAGAAAGAACTGACTCCCAAACCCCCAGACGGAACAACCCGACAAATGAGCTGATGATGCACCTGATGAATATCCTCGCCCGTGGACAACACTGCCACCAAAGGCATCACAAGAAAGAAATAACTAACTCTCAAGCAGCCAGCTGGAAGCTGAAGTGTCGTTTGACGTTTGAGTCAAGCGAAAGGGTGGTAGCTATCCAGTTGGACCCCAAGGAGAAATAGAATAGAATAGAATAGAATTCATTTATTGTGTAACCAGTAAATAGTGACCAATAATGGTGAATTTCCCCTGGACTCAAGGGTGAAAGAAATCTGAGTGTATTTATCGATACAGATTCATTAAAACCTATGGTTAGAGCGCATCTATGTGGAATCGCAGTAGAATGCGGGTAGGTGAATTAATTCGAGGCCGTATCGCGTTCCTTTGTACTCGCTCTTTTTGCTAACGACAGATAAATTTACTGGCTCCCATACTAAATCAGCTCCGACCTGCTATCTAATTTAATTGGTATTGGCTACAACTACTATAATACTTATTTTGTACCTGTTCAAGGAATAATAACTTATTAAGATTTTTAACTATCATTTTTGAAGTGTCTATGAAACAAAAGCCGAAACTTAACTCTGAAAATCAGAAGGTTTATTTTGATTTATAAGGCTAATTTAAAACTATCGTAGTGATTAGAACTAATCAGAAGGTTTCATAAATTAACAGTTAACTTATCAAAATAAGTTCTGATTGGCCTAATATTTTATTAGCCTAATAAATCAAACTATTAGATAACTAGTGATGAAATTGTACCTTTTGTTATGAATTACGAGAGAACTGAAAATAATGTGACGTAGGTATCAATTTTATTTTCCCACATTATCGCTTTGCAACAATTTAAAAATAGATATTATAAAATAAATCAATACCAAAACATTACATTACTGTTACATTACTGTTTACTATTAATTAGTATTGAAACTAATTTAAATTATTATTTCAAGAAAAAACTGTGTGAAGATTGTTTACCAAATACTTTTTGTCATAAAGGGGCGGCTTAGGATACTAACCCCAATCCAATCCCACGACGGATGGGTATTTAAAAAATGGACAATAGTCAAACTAAAATGTTATTATTAATTTCATAATAGAGTAAACTGCTTGAAGCTACATACTTACGAAAAGAAGCACAAGTAAACGACAATTTTATAAAGATACGAGTAACCGCCCTCGCTTTGCTTCGGTTTTCTTTATTTTTTACACCTTGTGTTACATTATTGGAGTTTTATTAAGGATCCCTAATTTTTTTGAAAATGCAATATAGCCTATGTTACTCGGGGATAGTGTAGCTTTCCAACAGTGTAAGAATTTTTCAAATCGGTTCAGTAGTTTCGGAGCCTATTCAATGCAAACAATCAAATCTTTCCTCTTTATTATTAGTATAGATAAGACTATGATATCCAGACATAAAGAGTACAAAGTAAGTATTGTATCAAGAAAATCGATAAGTACTTCCAGAGCTGAGCGACGTTCCTTAATAGCCATCCATTGTAGGTCACCGTAGCAGGACTATCCGTTTCAATTATCATGACGTTTGGGTAACTGATCCTTTGTTTCTTACAGAAAGAACTGTTTAATTGTAGCAATGTGTTTGTTACACACACACAGCCGCACATTTACCTGCGTTTTCTGAGATAATAATTATTTACCCTATATCTTATTTTAGATTATGGTCTTCTTGTGTACTAAATTTCATTGTGTAGTTTTTGCGTGAAAGAGTAATAAACGAAAGGGTAATAATTCTTGACATAAAATAACCGACTTCTAAATTAGGAATAACTCAAAAACTACTAGTCAAATCTCACTCATATTTAAGTGGGACTACATGACACGAACCAACTTTCGATTAAAAAAAGAATCACCAAAATCGGTTCACCCGGTTCAGTCAAAAGTTTAGAGGTAACAAACATAAAAAAAATACGGTCGAATTGAATACCTCCTCCTTTTTTGAAGTCAGTTGAAAATATTAAATAAAGATTACAGCAAAAAGGTTACATTGAATAACAAAAAGATAGATCCTTGTTTATTTCACATGAACCAATTAGTTTGTACTCATAATGATTATAATGCGATTTAGCAGCGAAATTCAGAATTTAGCATTCCCAAAAGCGTTCCAACCGCAATGGAAGAGAACAATGTTATGCTACCCCCATAAATTTCCGATTTAGACCCCCCACCGTAATTAGGTAATCCGGGTGATTTAGTACCCACGACACGACAACGATGCGATGTACCTACTGCTTTGCAAATCCCATAGCCTTTTGTGTTTATTCCTACTTAAATGTACTTCAATGTATTTGTATACCATTTCTCATACAATAAGGTTAACCAAATTAAAAAACACATCTGTATTGATTATACAGTAGCCTAGTTGGTAGGGAGTAGTAGTGTAACTACCTGCGAAGCGAAGTCTCGGATTCAATTTTCGGCCAGGGTAGCTGATGTGACAGATGTTTGTATTCTGTTGTATATTTGGTGTTGTCTTATTATTTTGATCATTTATTTATCTATGCCACCGGTAACACCAAGAAGTCAGGATACCAGCGAGGATACCAGTATGTGAGCATTTCTTTATTTTATTTTCTGCGACGGTTAGAGCTCCTTTTATATTTTTAAACATTACTAAATGACCTACATGTCTATAATGTTTTATGAAGATTTAAAAAGAGGATTTAATTCTCAGCTCAATTATTCAATATTATTAAATTTAATCATAATGATGATTTTGTCTTAAGTGATAAGACTTAGATAGTGAATTATTTTTTACTTATAATTTTTTATTTAAATGATGATGCTTTAAATGAAACGCCTTTAAATGAATTAGCACCATCTGTCGTTGTTACTAAAACCTAAGCAAAAACCAGACTCACATTAGCAGTTATCAAAGAATTAAGCGCCAGATGGCCACTCAATGAGTATTAAATACGAAACGCGATATAATAACTTCATTTGCTAAATGGAAAATCAAGTGCTAATCAGCTAATTGCTAAATTTTATTTCAACCAAAACGAATTGTTATTAAATCGTGTTGATGGCGATAAAATTGTTTTAAATCACACGGGTGGCCTTTTTTTTGACCAAAGAATTAAATTATAAATAGTCAGTAGAATTCCATAATTTTATACTTATCAAAATTGATGACATCGTAACTGATTTGACGGTGAACCTAGCGAAGTGAAGGTTCGGTCCAGTTTGGTTTCCAGGCTGGGGTAAATACTCTGTGTGGTTTGAATTTTTTGGTTTATATGACTATCACTAGAACATTTTCGTACACCTGCATCTCAGATTATGCTTCGTCTAACTTATACCTTGGAGTAGAAGAAACCTCATGAAAATGTCAATAACCCATCCAACTACTTCAATTTTGACTTCAAATTAACTATGTGTATAACTACCAATAATGACATGCTATGAGCAAAATTACACTGGAGAAATAATACATCTACATTTGTCAACATCGAACACAGACTCGTGTCTATTAACTGCGTCACAGACCCTAATGATCCCTCTGGTGCCATCTGTTAGCTATCGAGTGGAAACTTCGAGAGCAATTTGATTAGTGATACATACGAAATTAGCAGGTAAGTGAGATGCATCACCAGGATTCACTTTAATTGTCCTTGGTTCACAGTTATTTTTTATTGTGATATTAATGTTTGCTTTCAAGGATCGTAAGGGTTCGTAACTAAAGATTTCAGCCGTAAAATTATTTCCTATATAAGTAGTGTTACCGAAACCCAATAGGTATTGCATGTTATGTTTGTTATGTGCTGAAACTGAAGATTTTATTTGTTAGAACTCACAATTCTTTTGTTTATACATAAAACAAAATATTTCCTTTCAAGTATTTTACTACCTAAAAATTTATTTATAAATATAAGGAATATACTGTCAGAAGTTTCAACTAATTAACTACGAAGCCGTTCATAAAAATAATTTGAAGGAAGACTGTATAATTCTATAATAAAGTTTCCTGGATCCAGTGTCAAGGAATTTCGCCGACCGTATTAATGAAATTGCCATAAAAAGACCCAAATTAATGGTTGCGTCATTTAAAAACAAGAGATTGCACCTCACACGTCCGTCCAAAAGCTTTGTCGCAAACTTTTGATATAACGCCGCCGACTCTTGAATATTTCATTAAGACGAGCATTTTTTTACTTAAAGCACTTGAATTTGCATGTTATGAGTTAGGAGCGTATCTCGTGATGTTACGTGATCTCTTCCACATTGTATCACCCTGTATTATCGTGACTCCGCCTTATGAAACATTACGTCGGGAATATTTTCAACTAGAATTTCTTTTGCTTCTAGAAGGTTTTGTAGAATATGTTTTGGATAATATTTGCAAATTTGGTATTATGGCTGAATAAGTTTGGGGATAAGAGAGTTAAGATTTAAGAATTATTGATCTTGGTAATAATAACAAAAGAGTACAATGAAATTGTGGACACATGTACATCAATTATTGTATCTAATAACTTTCTCCTAAAAACTGAGCCAGAAAGGCATATTATAAAGTGTAACAAAAATTGGTTCGAGTCATTTTTAAATCCAGTGATAACATTTAGCAGATACTTTGGTCCTCTCAGTTAAGCTATATTAATAATGTCACACTGTTACTTAGTAATACTTAATATTGCTGACTTCGAACCTCAGTAGAGTAGAAGATACAAGGAAACCCGAAAATCTCAGGCAAATCCTACAAAAATTCTGTATATTATATCGATCAACCACTACTAAAAGATCTTCTTACCTCGTCCAAATTATTTCTTACATCCCGACTGCAGAACTGCAGAAGTTTCGCCATTACTCAAAAGTGTTATCAGTCGTCACACAGTTGGAAGAAGTTTTCTATCTGTGTCTAGACCTGTGGATCATACTGAATTATCATTATAAGAATAAATCTGTGCACACTAACATTTATTGTTAAAAACAGGTTGAGGTATGCATTTAAAGAATCAAGAATATGGAATATAAAGTATCAAGAGTATGGAATGAGATAATGCTGTTTACTTGACGTCTTTTTGGAACGAAGTTCCTTATCGCGCGTTGTGAAAGGGGGCTAGACGGAAAATTACGACACTTTTTGATTTTACGAGTGACGACACTTTATTTGAAGTGATTCAGTTAGTTTTACAGAGATGGCGCTGTACTGTTAAACTTTCTGAATCACGCTAGCGTAATTAATTAAGTTTTACAGAGATGGCGCTGTACAACAAAACAATACTTAATCGAAAGGAACTTCATTCCATCCGGGTGTCCCTTGACACCTCTCATGTTTTTTTTATATTAACAATGGTCGCAGAGGGCAGGGGGATCCACTGCTAGCCAACCGTAGACTGTTGGGGGCCTAAGTAGTGGAAAAGCCACCCACGAAAGGCTGCCTGCCATCTGCAAAAGATCCCAGAGTGGCTCCACCATGCCAGTTGGCGACCCGATGACCTGATGACCAAGACCTGGCGATCTCCGGGGGAGTTCGGGCGTCCCTGCGGCCTCCAGACTGGTGGGATTGTCGTCAAGTATTAACTTATAACATATAAAAAAATACCATTTTAAATCGATGTGGTATGACTATCAACTGTTCGGTGAGACCAATTTCTGGTACTTATATATATAAACAACCGATTATTGTAGGATAAAGCTATGGACTACTTGAAGAAATCCATCCATCAGCTAGGGAAGTTCTTAATAATATCAGGACCTACTAACTGATTACAGTTCTATTCGAAAGTCACTGATGTCATAATTCCATTCCACCAGTTGTAGCCAATAATGCCAGACTTCTTCTTAAATCTTTCGTGTATAACTTTCCGCCATTTCTCAAGAGCATCACTTTTATCAGTTGTCATACACTTGGACGGAGTTCAGCTAAGTTTTTCTAGTTGCTTCCAGAAACTTCTAACGCTCGTAATGGACTCGGTAATGAGTTCCGTCATATATTTACGGTGAATGGAATTTATCTACTAACTGTTTTCTTCTTGAAAGAGTAGCAAAAAGTTCTATGTTTGCTTTTTATGGTTCCGTAATCAGAACGGTTGAAGTTACTTTTACGTTAAGTGTGACCCATAGTTATCGTAGAATAATATCTTTTTTTTATAGGTTCTTCCCTTTTAGGTAAAGACGGGATGGATTTTTTCTGTCGTCTATCCTTTAGGTTGGGGTACTAACCATTTTTCCATTCAAGAGCAATATATTCAGCTTTAAAGTGCTAATTTTGGTTAGAGTCAAGCAACTCATGTGTAGGGGGACACATACGCCCCTGCCAGCTAAATGGTCATGTTGGACATGGAAAAGTTATTTACGGCATACATAAGGATTAATTTAAAAGTAAAAGTATCAAGGCCAGGTTATTGAGTAATATCCGATAAAATATGGAATCCTAGATTGCGCCTGGCTTGACACACACTGAGCTTTTTCTTTTGGACACTTCTAAATTGCTGTCATATTAGCAACATAATATGTACCTATTGTTTGAGAGTCTTTAACACAAAATCTTTTAACACAAAATCCGTGTTCTTAATAACATAATCACTTCGCAGATTCAAGAATCATGTTTTGGGAATAAATTTGGACAATTTTTTTATTCTCTTCTTTTGACTTTGATTGTAAAGTTTTCTTAACATTTTAATCCATCTAAGAACTTAAGAGAATTAAATTGAAATATATATGAAAATTGAACTATTAGAAATAACACAAAGACAACGCAGCTCACAAGCAATTTGCTACGTCGACAAAGGCACAACACAACGCAAAGGCATGTGAGGGGTCAAATCCAAGTACAAACTAAATCCCCTCAAATTGTGCAGCATATACGATGGAACGTGAACCCTTCTGCAAGATCAAAAGATTCTGGACTATTTGTAATCACTCACAGCCATACACGGAGATACTGTTTCTTTTAATGCCTCTCTACGTAATAAACTATAACTCATATCTGCGTGCTAAATTTAAAATGTCAATAGGGCTACATAATTATTCATAAAAAATAATTTAATATATTATAGTACAAGTTGCTCTTAAAAACTTACTATCCAACTATGACCAACAAATTCCTATCATTTACTCTTACTATTAAAAAATACCTCACTGCGTTTACTATGAAGTAAAAATACAAAATTATATATACTACTTTATAATTCAATGCCCAAATCATAATAAAACATACAAAAAACAAATGTCCCAAATAATGTAAGATTCTGTTTGGGGTGGTAATTGATTATAAGATCAAATAAAACACGTACTATATTTCATCATTATTTGTGATTTGAAGCATCCCTGCCATAAGTGATAACTGATCTAATAATTACGATTGCTAGATTTATTTATACTGTTACAGATTAAATATTAGAAATATTATATAACGCAAGTAATTGAAATCCCATTACGGGTGATGAAAATGAAGGGCGACTTCAGGCAGAGGAATCAGATGGCAAATAAAATGCGAATCGACCTTTTGTCTTGCCCAGAGCGGGGAAAGATTCAATTTGTCAGGGGAGAGTGATTGGGACAAGGCATAACCATGTAGCGAGTACAAATTAGAACTACTGTAGTGAAATTCAGGTTTTTCGTTCACAATTGCTCTCATCGCCGGCGTTAAATTTGAACATGTCCACAGAATACATAATCTGAAATTTTAATAAAAAAAACTTTAAATTTAAATGTAAGTACATCCTTTCCAATTTCAAAATAAAAAAAGTATCATCGAAATCGGTTGGCGTGATATTGAGTTATTTTTTCGCGCACATACTTAATGTAAATTTAAGACTTATATGGTTTTCTGATGAATGATATTGTCCGATCTCGCTCAAATTTAAGTGAGACCACATGACAAGCACCAGCTTTCGATTAAAAAAATAATCATCAAAATCGGTTCACTCAGTCGAAAGTTCTGAGGTAACAAAAATAAAAAAAATACAGTTGAATTGAGAACTTCCTCTTTTTTTGAAGTCGGTTAATAATAGTACCTATTGGTACCAAAAGTGCAGTGTCCACCCGGCTTGGCATGTCTTATATAATAGAACAATTGTGAATATAAGCTAAGAGCTTATAAGGGAAAAGTAATGCGGCATTTTTTTCTATATTTTCTGTTAAATTCAAAATACTACATTCTTCAGTATTTTTTCTTGGATTGTGGTTTATTCTATCACTTTTAAGGGAACTATATAGACAGTAGTATCTTGATTTACTTCACAAAACAAAACCGTCAGCCAATCGCTCTTGTTTATGATTTAAATCAAAAAAGATTGCTGACACGCAGAAGACGCCTCAAGGGATATTCTGGGATTTTTGTCGTCCGACACCTGCTCAAAGATCGAGTTTCTTGTTTGTGAATTCTTATTGGAAGCGACGGAAGATTAGGCCATGGGATGGTCGCTGTCGTATTGGATCCATCATGGGAAAAGGACTACGTCATAAATATTCAATATTCAGTGGAAAACCCTTTGAAAGGCTTATATTGGGATAATCCGTTCAAATCTTCTATCTCTGTCATGTCGCGGATTGGTATTCTCAAGAAGTGGTGTAGTAGCTAGTAATACATTCATGAAATCTCACGCAGTTGTTCGTAGCGATACATAATGGAAGAATAACATCTACCTTTTCCCTTTCTCTAAGTTACCCATCTACTGGTAGTCCAATCAAATAGATATTTTAGTTTACAATAAATTCCCATGGAGCTGAAAATTGATTCACATTACGGGAATACTATACCTAAACGAAATTTTATATCTCGAATATGGCACGGTGATTCTCAGAAAAGAAGTGAAAGAATAAGTTTCACGTATAATTTCATGACCTTTTTCTACCAACATAAATACTTTTTTGATAAAACTTACCGTTTGGCTAAAAAGTACAAAACAACCATTTTTGACAAATTTTTGCAATCGTCGGATTAATTCAACAGCGTGATTCAGAAAGTTGTACAGCGCAATCTAGTTTCAACTAGTTACAACTTTCTGAATCACGCTGTTGAGATTCTTTGGCCCTAACATAAGTAAAATAGCGAAAAGTGTCGTCACGACTTTTCGTAAGAATCAAAAAGTGTCGTAAGAATTTTTTTCGTCTAACCCCCTTTCACAACGCGCGATAAGGAACTTCGTTCCTTCTAATGCCTTCGTAAGATTGGGCTAAAGAATTTTCTATTCTAAAATATCATATGTAAAGGTAAGATTTGTAACTACAATGCAATAAAATTATATCAAAACTATTTTAAAACTTGTAATAAAGTTCTTTGTCTGCCGAAACTCAGCGAAGGGCAAAGTTACAAGGTATAGTTATATTATATGTATTATGTATCTCATAATTATTATCAATTGAACAAAATGAAACGTTAATCATATCAAATTGATGTACGTGAAGGTATTTGCGCTCACAAAAAGGGAAACCACTCGAGAAATATACCTGGAAATATATTAGCCCCGTAGAGAGTATAGATTGGAATATGCGTGTATTTGTCGATGGAAGACAACGAGGCTTGTTTACGATTTTTCCCGAATGCTTCAATTGCTGAATGTATGCTTTCTATCTAAATCGGAATTTGTTATTTTTCGGAAAAACTCTTTTCTTACTGTTTATTTGGTTGAATGTGGAACTCACGGAAAATAGAACGATATTCGAAACTAAAATTTTTGTAAAGTTTAACATTTCAAACATTTTTATTTTGTCTCTTGATAACATTAAAAAAGCAAGACATATGTGACCAATAGGATACTGTAGGTAATAAATACCACATGAATATATTATTATGTCATAAAGGCTAAAGTTATCAGAGATTACCTAATATATCCATAAATAGTAGTGGCCCCTAAACAAAGATTTCATTAAAACTCATCTAAGAAAGTGAGCAAATAAAACACAATTCACTTACGGAATCCAGTAATTAATACAAGTCTAAAACAACCATCGCGTCCTATACGATACCAAGACATTTCTATTTAGTATACATTCCGTAAACCATTTACTTCGATGGTATCAACCCTTCAGGTATTTGCATAACCTATATCGCACCCTGTGATTATGCTCCATATATAAAACTAGAGAAAAATGTCCGGTCTCACAGACCGCAACATACGAGTAGCGATGGTACCTACGTTATTTTAATGGTAAGCTATATATTACTAAGGTAAAGTAAAGCATTGAAAAAGAACTTGTTCACAATCGATTACAATCGATCGTCAAAAGACAGTGGAATCAACGGAATTGTAGTCAATTAAACTAACTTACATGAAGTAAAAGAAAAATAGTTAATTTTCAAAAGCACCTACGTACTACCTCTGCAGTCAGTTTTATTTAAGTTTACCGTATCTCTTACTCGTTATTAGTAAGACCTCTAGAGGTATAGAGGATTGAATTTATTCACGGTTATACCATTATATTTTCCCCATAACATTATGATAGCTAGCTAACGTGTCTAATGACTAATTTTGTGTTATGGGGTCAAGCAAGCTCAACTTTGGGCATTTCATCGAATCCAAAGTTAAAGCTGGTGCACGGAAATATGACGTCCTTGCGAAGGTGCGGCAGTATTTCATACAGAGGCAACTGTTAACCTAGTACCAAGCTCAGATTCGGCCGTGTGTGGAATACTGTTCTCACATTTGGGCAGGCGCAGCCAAATGTCACCTTTCTGCCTTGGGTTCAAGAGAGAAGCGTGCAAAGTGGCTCAAATGGTGACCCAGATCAAGTTGAGATCAATCTGTAAAATCTGGAGCACAGGCGCAGAGAAGCCAGACTCTCACTTTTCTATAGGGCACATTTTGGAGAGAGTGCGCAGAAATTATTTGAATTAATTCCCCTTCCCCGTTCTCTCCATCGAACGACACAACGCACGGCGAGTATCCACCCTTTCGTCGTGAACATCCCGTCTTTCATAATGCGCACCGCGAAGGATTGGAATAGCTTGCCTGCGTCTGCGTTCCCGCCCACCTATGACGTGGATGTCTTCAAAAAAAGAGTGAATATCCTTTTATTTAGTGCGCTCACCATCCTGGGCCACATCTCCATCTTACCATCAGGTGAGATTGTGGTGAAGCATTAATTTATTTTAAGTAAAAAAAGCTATGTTGTTTGCATGCAAATCGAAATACATAAAGAAAGTATTGGAATTGTAAATTCGTTTGTTTTTGAGTTTATCGCGTTTAGAGTGATAGAAGCGACGGTGGCTTTACTTTTTTAATAGACAGCGATAATGGCATAAATATTTTCCCTCAGGTCTAAGGTGTTTGATATTATACCAACCGTGTGTTTGCGTCTCTACTTGCGACACAATTTCTAGTGCGAGGCCTTGTGTAAGCGTTATTCTTTTCACACATACAAAATGATTTTGATTTCAATGTAGAACTGCACGTGCAGTATAATTCTTCACTTGCACTATCTGTTAGCAGGTGCGTTTCATTCTAAGTTCCGTTTTGCACATTTCACGCCGATAATCTACGTCGTAATCAATTAGGCACCGCCGGAACGGCCATTTGCAAAAGTACATTTATTTATATCAGGCTAGTACTTTTGTATGTGTAAGTTTGTTTCGTAATTAATTATATTTTAAGTTAGAGAAGTAATTCATCGCGTTATTATAAAATTAAACAACATTACGATACGTGTGATTTAGTGTTCTATGTTTGCAAGGCGTGAAGTTAGCATCCGAGCGTAGCAAAGTCGTGCATGCAAGTCATGAATTTACGTGCGAAAGAAGCGTGAGTTAAGTGCGAGCTTAGGTAATACAATGTTATAATAAGAGAACAGACTTAAACTAGTATAAATTTAATAATAATAAAAAACGCCTGCTATCAAAAAAGCTATCATTATGTACCTTTTTGAAATCCTTATGATGAGCTCTTTAATTTGATACCCATATTGAATTATTCCATTTATTCTTATTTTTGATACGTCACCATATTTTTTTTAACCGACTTCAAAAAAAGGAGGAGGTTACCTCATAACTTTGGACTGGGTGAACCGATTTGGATGATTCTTTTTTTAATCGAAAGCTGGTGTTTGTCGTGTGGTCCCACATAAATTTGAACGAGATCTGACAATGTCATCTATGTCAAAATCATATAAATCTTAAATTTGCATTAAGTATGTGAGCGATAAATGGACGAATAACTCAATAACGCGCCAACCGATTTCGATGATTCTTTTTTTAATTGAAAGCTGGTGGTTGTCGCGTAGTTCCACATAAATTTGACCGAGATCTGACAATGGTAACCATGTCAAGAGTACAATGTACTTCATTTGAAGTCGGCTAATTTTTTGTTAAAATGTTAGATTATTATTTTACTTTTTTTTATTTTACTTATCTAAAAATCTCATGATATTTTAATTATATAAATCCCTTCAGCGGTTTGGAAAATAATAATAAATAACTATACAAGCATACATACATACAAGATACGCGCGAAAAAATAACCCTTACTGGTAGTCAGGTAAAAAACCATATTTTTTCAATTTTTTATCAACATTTTTAGCAAGGTTTAAAAATTTAAGTCTCCTTAATTAAATAAAATCTACAGAAAGACCATCTTTCAAATCATAAATTACAAAATAAAAAAGTATCACAAAAAATAAAATAATTACAAATATTAAAAACCTTCTACCGACGTTCCTTCACTATCACTGCCGTCCATCTCTGGAACGTCCTTCCCAACTGTATCCATAACGTAAGTACATTAAATTATTTTAAACACCAGGTAAAAGCCAATTATCCCGCTAATTAATCAGTTTCCCTCCTTCCTTCCCTTTCTCTTTTCTTCCTATTCTTACCACCCTAAATCCATGTTCGTGTTATTATCTTAAATGATACTTTAAGTTCCACCATATTAAGGTCGTAGCTCATTTACACGACACCGCTCCCACCCAACCAAAGTATGAGAATTCAAATATAGACTTAAAATCGTGCTCTGTAGGTGCACTTTACAGTAACAACAAAAATTAACAACCCGCGCGCGGGAAGCAAGCTTACCGCAACCTTGCCACTCAATTGTTGCATCTACAGAGCACGATTTAAAATTTATATTTGAATTCTCATACTTTGGTTGGGTGGGAGCGGTGTCGTGTAGATGAGCTACGACCTTTATTCGTGCACCTTACCTAATTTAATCTTACTCTTATCAGCACTCCACATCTTAAGGTTATCTGGAAGAAATCGCTGTGTAGCGATAAGACCGCTTTTTGTACTTCACATTCTTATCTACTTCTAAATTATTATTGTATTATTGGTGTATTATTGGTTTAAAATAAAGAGTAAAATAAATGAAATAAATAAGTAATACGTACAGCATCAAAAAGTAATGTAACTTGGAATAATTTAAAACTTCAGCCACAAGCACGGTCCAAGCGCATAAATTCCACTCGGAACATTTTCCACGTTTTGTCTCCACCCGTCACGGAGTCGGCGTGACGTAGAAATATGGGGACTACGTGACGACTTAATCCATCCTAGGGGGCTCGCGCGGAAATGTGTAAATAATTTTTATTGCCTACTTCTTCTTAAGTCATGATGTGATGTTACACTTTTCTTTTTCACCCTATTCCTTTGGAATTCGTCTTCATATTTTGAGAGCGAGGTTATCAAAAATATACCATTATCCAGATTGTTATTAAGCAAAATTATCTTTTAATGATGGGTATTTAGGTTTCCTGTTTAATGAAACGTAACAATTAACTGATTAGTATTTATCATCGCCATTCTGAATACATAATTACAATTTTAACGTTATAAAGATTTATTGTTAATTAGTGTATTGGGAATCAAACTTTGTGTTTTAATCCAATAACACAATGCTATGAAATTGTTTTTACGAAATCCATATTGTTGTAAAAAATTGGATTTAAATAAAAAATACTTGAAAAATTAGTACATTATTTTTATCCTAATAATATATTAGATAGAATATATATTATATTAGATAGAATATTTGATGACCTGTGTGATGCAATGGTTACCTTGTCAGATCGCCGCGCCAAAGGTCCTGGGTTAGATTCCCAGCGAGGCAGTAATTTGAATGATGAGTTTGAATTTCTGTTCTCGGTCTGGGTGTGAATGTCCTTGTCTTGTGTGTTGTCCATGGCACCCACGACACAGGGAATTCTAGTATAGGGCTATGAGTGTGAAGCGTTATGATTTTGAATTTTTCAACAGAAAGTATATTTTTCTATGCAAACGTAGAGACTTAAGTAGTTCTCTTCAATATGCTCTTTGTATTCTCCCCATATAGTAGTGCTCCAATCCGGTTCAAATACCAGACCAATACCTCCTTATCCCACCTGCATCAATAGATATCCATAATCCGAAGTACAAAAGGAGCCTTTGAAGCACGACGTATCACAAGAGATTGCATCAAAGAACTCTGTGTGTCGATAGACAAAGTTCTGATAGTTCAAGCGCTTCTTAGCAACGAAAAAACTTTATTCAGTGCGAGCGCAAAGGGTTATTCCAAACTCACTATGCGTTACATTGAAGGAAGGAAAAATCGGGTTCCTTTTTCTTTCAAGCGCTTTTCAGCCCATGAAAGGCGCTGTCAATATTTTGAGCGGTGTGAATGGGTCTATGTAGTTGATGTCAATGAGGGCTTAAGTGTGAGGGCGGTTGGCCATTGCGTCAAGATTAGCGGATTAGATATTTATCCCATCTAGAAAGAAATTCTTAAAAAAGGGCTTGGGTTTTTATGTCATTATTAATTACATTTTGGAATCATTGTGTTTAAGTAATTAATTATTGTATGTTGAATCATTTAAAAAGAAAGGCCAAGACATTTTGTAAAAAAATATATAATAACACAATAAAAAATAACGACCCGTGTTGCGTAATGGTTACCATGCCGGTTCGCCGTGCTGAGGGTCCTCGATTCGATACCCAGCGAGGCGGACAGAATGACGAGTTTGAATTTGTATTCTGTTTTCTCTCTACAAACCTACATGCACCAACCAAAAAATTAATAAACTTGCAGTTTTTTGAAGTCTATGAAATGTATAACATAAGATAATGTGTATATCCATAGTTAACACTAAATTAACTATGTATTATGTCATCACAAAATTCACTAGTTTATTGCTGTGAACTAATATTACCATTTTACTAGACTTCATTTTGACGTTGTAAAAAATTCTGCTAGAATTTAAAGGAGGTATCAGATTTCAAAACTTCACCGCCAGTGTCGGATGCTATGGTAAGCTCCGTATTACGCCGTCATCTTTTTGAGATAGCTCAAAGCCAATTAGATGCGGTGACAACACAAGAGCCACGATACGGGTTGAATAGGCTCTTTGAAACGCCTGTCTCTATACAAAACTTTATTATACCCAACTCGAAGGCAGATAGAGAGTATCCTGAGTTCATTTTTGTATAATACCATATATATTTTCACATCGGTAATGAGTATTATACTGTTACTATTATGTGTATTAATGTTAAATATATACATAATTTTTTATTTTCATTAAGATTTGGTTTTAAAACCAAGCCAGCTTTCAGGACTTGGCAGACGATACGACGACATAATTACAATAGTTTCCGAATCTAGTTGAAGTTAAATTGACGTCGAATGAAAGTAAGTGTATTACACGATGACCTTTACGCGGTTCTTGGCTGTTTTAATAATAAATACGCTATAATTTATCAACATCTTGAGTGTCGTAACAGGAGATGTTATCTATCTGTTGTGTAGCAATAATCGATTATTGGGTTATTGGATTATTAAACCGTTAGCACCCAAGGTTAATTCCTGTCCAGGTTAATTCCAGGCTTTAACCCATTAAATGACCCAATACTGAGCACGAGCATTCCTCTTGAGGAAGCCTACAGCATACTCCACCACCTACAGCATACTCCACCACGCTGCTCCAGTGCGATTTGGGGGAGTGGTTAGTGGCCAACCCGAGTGTCGGAAGCTTTCATGCCATCTGAGGGCCGCCAACATGGTTTAACGACTGTTATATTACGATAACAACCGGGACCGACGGCTTTGCGTACCCTCCGAAACAACGAAACGATATTTCGATTATACAATACGAAATTTCCTCTTATGTATTTATGTGTTATGTAACCTATAGAACGGAAATATATTCTATAGAAAATTATGATCGATGCTATCGAATCAAATCAAAATTTACTGACAATAAACATTTCATTATCAGATTACTCTCGTATAGATTTGGAAAGCATAGATTTGCTCCCGGAATATCTGAATTGTGGATGCACCATAATGAACCACGCTTCACGCTTCAAATCATCCATAAACTTAGTTTTAACAACTAACCATGTCTTAACTATTATAAAATGGATCCATTAAAAATACACTTGCTTATAAGAGAGATTTAATTTTGTTTCAAACGAGTTATTAGAACTTCTCTCACCTTAGATCATTAGCGCAAACACTTCGAATATCAAGTCTTTAGCTTCGTGGAATTGCAACACTGTTTAGTTCTAAGGTATCGATTTTATTAGCGGAATAAGAGCGCTGATGGTTTTAAATTTTAATGTTATGAAGAAATTAAGACTTTTATTACTAAAAAATATGAAAGTTTGTGAGGACGTATTATGTTTATTACCCTTAACTGACGCAAAAACTGCTTTTTACGAAAACTTTTATCACACAGACTTATTATCCCGAAAAAGACGGGAAAATGCGCGGCCAGGTGATACTTCCCTATATTTTATCGATAGTAATTAACTAATTGTAAGCAAACAGCTCACGCTATGGGTAATCGTTAGCGATAATAACCGCCGTATACAGAAACGACCCTTGGCTAAGTAAGGAATCAACGCTATGCAACGTACTATTTCTCAGCGCGTTCATTATTTTGAGCCATCTTAGCTAAACGGACGCGTAGTGCTGTGTACAGCGTAATTGATATATTTAATTTTGATGTGGCAAACTTTAGACAGAGGCAATACAAGCAATCGGTCCTTTCTATATCGCGTTTGGTAAACAAGCACGGTAGCTACTTTTATCGATTTTGACAAATGCATACTACACGTCGCATAGCGATGGATTTCAGTGAAATGATTTTAATGACATTATGCACTCGCAAACACTGTGAGACCTCATAGTATTGTTTGTGATAACGGGCCTAAGATCTGACTAGCACCTATCTCAAAAAATAAGTAAAAATAGTGTATTTCAAATTGCGCTTACAAACAAAAATAGACAAGAGTCTCTTTTTAGCTTAATTGATGTACCCACTTGAATTTAAATTATTTCAAATTACATATTTTTACATTCGGATCTGTAGTTAAATTTAATAATAAAATCGTATAAAATACTTTCTTGTTTTGATTTAAATATAATATTAATCAAGCATAAATTTTATAAACATCAAATAGCTTCATTCAAATCACGTACGTTAGCGTAACTATAATATAGAATTCAAAACAACTACTATTGCAAGTATTATAAGTGATTTTAATAACCGCTTCCCTCAGATCTAAGCGAGCGGTCTTAGACTGTCTTAGAGTAATTTGTGGTACAGCGAGTAACTCCCACGTGCACCTTGGCATCGCCGCTGGCGTTAACACTACCTAATAATTGCCTTTATTACCTTCCACGTCTTATATCACCTAAAACACACCTTAACAAAAGATTTCAGCTCCTTTAATTCGTACGGTATAATTTTCATAATGGTCATATAAAAAGTTTAAAGAGAAGGGATAAAAATCCTGATAAAATAATTTACGGTTAATGTTATTAAAATCAAGTGTTACTTTACTGATTACCTAATTTAAAATAATCTTAAATTAAAATTTAAAAAGCCCTCGATAGTTTTATTTACACTTGACATTGCTAAGAACACTCTCGAAAGTCACCTTTCAAACAACAAAAAAACTAGATCAAAATTCGTTTATCCGTTTGGGAGCTGTGATGCCTCAGACAGATATACAGATCCATAGGTCCATACATAGATCCATACATACATAGCCACGTCAGACTTATAACACCTCTCTGTCTGCGTCGGGGGTTAAAATAAGAATTATGTGACACACACTTAAGTTCTTCATAAACTTACAAGGATAAGATTAAATATTCAATAGGGATGTTGACTAATTTTAGGATTCAATTTTATTTTATAGATAAAACCCTAATATTCATGAAAAAAATATTATAAAAATAATAATCTTCAATTTAAAAACAAAAATTGATAAATAAAATTCATTATCAAATTCCCCATCAAAAACGTCACGTGACGTCATTAAACGATATTCAGTACTATCTGTCTACTGAAGTTTGTTGAATTTCCATATAAAACTATTCCAATGACGTCATATTCTCAAAATGGCGTTTGAGGTCACGTGACAGTGAGTACAATTTTTAACATTTTAAATTAATGATATTTAATTTATTGTGATTGATTTCAATAAAAGAATCATATTTTAGGCCTTTAAATGTTACCACTAATATTTTAGATATAAATTTATATAAATTTATAATTAGTGTCAACATCCCTATTGTGTCAAAGTTGAAGTAGATACGGAAAGTGCGGAGAGATTTATACACAACAGTGGAAATTGTTATCCTCTGCATGAAAGTTAACACGTTGAATATGTATCAACATAAAGTGTAATCCAGCATGGAAACTGAAATTCAATTACCCGTCTTACTAAGCAATACTTGAAACTTTGGCCGGAGTAGATCTGGGCTTTAGGTGTTTATATAACAAAACCTTAGAGGGCTACTCTATAGTTTGTATTCAATGGTTAAGTTTCACTATAGTTGTTGCATTTCGCAAAGTTTCATTATTTGGTTAGACCAACTAATATGAAATAGTTATTACTGAGTCTAGAGTTAATATTCTATGCAAGTTGGTCCATTGTGATGAAAATTGCGAAGTGAGCTGTAATACAAGATGGAATCCATATTTAATGATTTTATTTTATGTTCAGAAGATTATGTTTGGTTGTTTGAATGAATTTTGGATGGGTGACCGCTAAAGGTTCTTTGAGATCTTTCGTGCCTTTTGATGTATGATCTTATTCTTACAGTTATTAAACAATACTGGAGACTTTTAGGTGGTATAGATCCTTGCGATAATTAGGTTAGTAACACTTTCTCCAATCATTGGAGCAGTAGGATGAAGGCTCCTCACAATTGAGAGCAGAGTCCCTTCCAGTCCAGTTGGTAATGGTAGGATCTCTGCACCGGTCCTGGGTTTGATTACCGTTCATGCTAGGTCATGTGTGATATTTTTTCTCGGTCTTAGATAATTAATTAATAACACCCCGTGATGATACTTCAAGGGTGTCGGGTGTATAAGCGTTTATTTATTTATTTCGAAGTCAACACGTTGTTTAAAGTAATTCAAAGTTTGCATAAAACAAGAAACAATACATCGATGCGTGGCAGCCCGGTGCGTCACAATGCCAACATCCAGCTGTAGTACTGCAAATGAAACTGCCTCAGTTGATAGACGGAGAAATACGGATAATTATAGGTCGGTTCGAAGGCACTAACTTAACTCTTAGTGTTATATTATTGAGTGCATACTTTCATAAGGCTGACCTGTACATGAAAGTGGAAGATGGCCATACGAGCTCGAAAACCAGGCAGCATTTACATTATAGGCTCTTTTGATTTTTCTTGATAATTATTTTGGTCTTAGGTCTGTCTGCTGACTCAGCCGAATGTGAGAATGAAGTCTGATGACTCAGTGGAAAGTGTATGCGATATAAGCGTTTTTAGTTATTTGAATTAAAATTACCTTGTTTTATATCTATCATTATTTTTGTTTATTATGTTTTAAGTATGCATTATAAAAAGATGAATCCAAAAACATGTTTCAGGAAACACCTTTTTACCATAATATGCACATACATTATTTCTTATCTCGTATCTTGATATTCTATTCTTGATATTCTACAATATCATAGCTTAATTCCATTTTTGTGGAATCTTTTAACCATTCATGATATTTTACTAATAAGTTAACCCTAAATATCCTTAATCCAAGTCCCGCCAAACGCCCGTCGTCAATGATGCATCTCACAAGTGACATCCGATATAAAATATGTGTTACCAAAATGAATGAACTTTATAAAGTTACGGCTAGCAGCAGCTGTATGCGTCCGTCGGGTAATACGGGACGACGGCCGACGTCTCACATAGCACCGATGCCCAGTACTGGTCTTGCCGCAAATGAAACTGTCTAGCGCCGACCGAGAGTTTCGAAGACCCTTACTAAGGTAAGAATTAAAGTATATTTCAAAAATCAATTTGAATAAAACACAAAAGATGTTTGTACGGATGTCGTTTATAGACTTTGAAACCATCCAACAGATGTGCCTCAAAATGTTTTCATTTGAAATGCAATGCGAAGATGGTTTGAGACCACTAAAACAATACATTAGGCACATTTTCGTTTTTTAACTTCCATACAATTTTTTTCATAGTAGCATACTCCAGCTATCTAATAGTTTAGTTATAATTTTGATAATTTTAATTGTGTTTGTGATGTCTTATTAAGATGACCATCATAACTATTATGATATGCGAGTTGTACCGTACGTAATTTCAGTGACTTCTAACGTGTGTATAAACGCATAAATTTTATTAATAATTTTAAAGTTAATAGTATTTTAAGTACTATGTCATAACATGCAAAAACTGTGTGAATCTGTTCTTATTTTATTAAATTTTACATAACCAATTTTATCACAATCTTCTTGAGTTTGAGCGATCTTACAATGACTTTCAAATAAATTAATTTCGGTATCGCTTTCATTGTATATTATAATATTAATAATTTTTCATTTCAGATAGAGGATCTTGTAAAATAATTATATTCTGTTCAAAATAACTAAGGACTGTAGCTTATCTTATTAGGTACCTTGGAGACCATTTAGGTTCAAACCTCAGAATCACAATTATGTATGAATTAGGATGTTAAGCTGAAACTTTTTCTATCATAATTCATAGGCAAAATACTAAGAAGTTAACCTATTTTGGCCGCTTTACTTTTTCTTCCTTCATCATCTTTTTTCTTAATATGTTTTACACCTTTTTTAAAAGAAAATTGGTCTTTTTCATGCTAACGGGGCTTCACAAAAAGTGAGTTACCATCGAGTGTCAATAGTAGCTTACAGTTCCGAGTATCGCCGCCAACTCCAGCAGACGGCAATGCGGTCTCGCCTTTTTCTCTCTGGCACCAATTTCCCTCAACAGCTTGAACTTAACTGAATTAGACAGCTCTTGAGTTCTTGTGGCTATTTGAAAGACAATGAAACGATTTCTGTTTGAAGAAAACGACTATCAGTCGAGTCTATTGAAACAGTTAAACGATTTCAGTACATAAATAAAATAATTCACATAAATAAACTAAAATTCATCAGAAGGTATGTATGGATTGTTCTACTTGAGTCTGATTTCAGCCTGATATTTAATATTTGTAGATATATACATAGTTGTGAAATTTTGCCTATTATAAAGAACCTACTTCTTTTAACATACGTTAAGTGGAACAGTCACAATATTTTAAAGTATTATAAATAAATAAAATATTGTAAATAAATTTCAAGGAAATCGAGCCACAGAAAAATTAGAATGCAACCAGGAAACTGAGATAAAATACGTAAATATACTGAAATCAATATTTAATTACTATTTGTTTCACAAAAAAATATTTTTATTACAATAATACTTATACTTATCTTGAATAATAACTAAAATTAGGTCTTATTTTCTTTAAAATAATTCTACTCCTAAACCATTCTTAAGATTGAGTATTCTTCAATATATTTGCAAACTTGTCTTTTTCACGAGCCCGATATGTCAGTTGCTATTTTTTGCCAGTTCCTCTCAATTTTTTACTTCTGCTTTCTTGTCTCTTTTTCAGCTACTAATTAATAATTTAATAATGAAACAGTAGTAGGCGTAATGAAAAACAAAATAATTTTGGAACAATATGAAAACTCAACCGAGACCTATCCCAGTAAACCTCTTGGTATTTTCTCACAATATAACAAATATAGACCATACTCATTTACACTAACCAAATGCAGTTTCTTACACTGCGTAAACCTTTGAAAACATTTTGATTTTAATAGGTACATTTACAATGTGTATTATTTATGTTTCCACCCTATTGTAGCATATTTCGCTTTTTACATTTCAATATGTGACCTAAATATAGATGTAACGTTAAACTTCATTGCTTAGGTTTCTCACGCGTCGTTTGTGAACGCTTCAGTGTGTTCATGACGTCACAACTAGGTAAATTCGCTGAGGCAGCATCGTTTGCCCCGGGGACCACGGTATCTGGTGTCAGCATCTGAATCCACCGGTGCATTACACGTTTCGATATTGTTGTTATTGCGTCTATCTCGGTTATACTAAGATAGATTTAGGATCACAATTAAATTTATAATCTGAAAATAAAAATGTAACCAATTTTTATAGGTATAATTAGAAGCTAGTGTCTTGCATTTGCTTCCGTTAAAATAATATTTCTTTGCAGTTATTTTATAGGACCAGAAAACTGGCTTTCAGATAATTATCCATGGATACGAAGCATATTGGGCATATTGACAAAACAAGAAAAAGAAACCTTTGCTAACAACGTACACGGTGCCATGTTTGTGACACATTGTGACAGCTTTATTGAATGTCTAAAAAATTTAGTTATGTGTAATGTGAATAATAATAGACAATAATTAAGAAAAAAATTATTTTAAGATACAACGTAACTAAGTATATAAATTGTTATGTGTCGTATTGTGTCTAACTAACAATTATTCTGACATATTTTCTAAACCTACCACGGACTATCAAATTTTGTCCAACCCTAAAATAAAATAGAAATAATAAGATCCAGTTACACCTGGGTAGTCCAAACAAACTCAACCCATATGGAGTTTGGTTGCTGGTTAATTGAAATCTAAATTTAGGTTATGCAAGTACTGAGACCTGTATTTGCAGTACGTGGGTGGGGTCCATATGTAGTTATAACCTATAACAGATTCAGATAATCTATTAATTCTTGTGTTGTAGGTGGCATAGGTAATGTGTAGCTAAGTAACGTTAATATTGTAAAAGGTAGGTTTATACTAATTAACCAGAAGAACTAATAAACATATCGTAAGAACAACACGTCTTAGTTTTCAAAACCGTAGGTAATGCATACGAAATAACCAATGTCTACGTCAATTTTCTAAAGCGTTCTCGAATCCAAATTAAACCCTCATTTGGCAGCCTGTCATCAAACGGCTACTAATACTAGACTTAAAAATAAAAACAAAATGTATAAAATTTCTAATAAACTTGAGAATCTAGTTAAACAAGTTCCCAAGTAGTTATTTTAATATCGGAATAACATTAAGCGTTCGGCGCGAGGCAATATTGTTCATATTATAAGTGCTCCGAGCAAGGAAGTTTTTTCATAAGCTACAGGACTAATACGAGTTTAAAATAAGGTTTTATCCGCAATAAAATGTTATATTAAATTTTTATGCATGTATGACACTCTAAAGTATTTGTTGTAACTATAATTATTGTATTGTTTCTATGAAAAAAATTGAAACGGTGTGCTTCAACCCATATTGGCCAGTAGGCTCAGTAGTAACTGGGCACGTGTCTCTCCTCTTGAGGGGACCTAGAGCATACTCCATCAAGCTGCTCCAGTACGGATTGGTGGAGGAGTCAGTGGCCAACCCAAGTGTCGGAAGTTTTCATGCCGCCTGAAGTCCTCCGACATCGCTTAACAACATATATCTTACGATATCAACGACCTACTCATTTATATACATATAGTACCTATATTGTGATCTCGCTTAATGTAATTTATTATATAAAATTTCAATTAAAACAATATTTTTAATAGAAACAATTGTGATTACAATCACCTCTTTGACAGTAACGTTTCCAAGAAGAAGGTTACTTTAAGAAGGTTAATTACTAGCAGGATATAGTTAAAAAATTTGGGGCTCGTATTTTTTTTCTTTAATTTTGAGTTTCTCCAGCTGTAAAAAAGAAGCGAGTAAGTGCAAAGTGCTTATCTTTATCGCTCTAATATACGCTGATAGCTTTTAGTGATACTGTTCGCCCATTTGCACTCGAATGCATTGAAAATGCAGTGTTAAGTGCACTTTGTTTGTGAATGCCCTGCAACAGAAACAGTGGAGACTTGGCAGGCGAGACACGCGCTTGTAGCGAGGGGAGTTGATTGAATCCATTTTGTTTACCTGTACATTTTTTGAAAATACAAGAAAATATCTATGGGCGATATTTAGTATGTCGATATCGACGTAATATAGTACATATTATAAAAGAAATTCTTCTTTGAGTCTGAGTCTGTTTTATTCCTGCCTAACCCGATCAAGTTTCTCATAATCCGAATAAAAAATATGCAAAGATTTATAGAGTCTATAATTGTAATCGCAACTCATGTTATCGAAGGTGAGATCTACATATAAAGCGTACTTTAGACTTCGGTTTTGCTCAGAAAATAGTTAAATAAACCAGAGGACTAACAATTTGTTTTCTTCAACCCATTAATGCCCATTACTAAGCACGGATCTGTCCTCTTGAGGAGACCTAGAGCATACTCCACCACGCTGCTCCAGAGCGAATTGGTACGAAGAGGAACACTTTGTTAATAATACGAAATAATTAAAAAGTTATATAAAACGGCTAACGTTAACGTTACTAAAATTTGAGACCATTATTTTTGTTCGGATGTTTGTTAATAAGAAAATATTTTTTGACAAGAAATAACCGACTTCAAAATTAGGGATAGCTCAAAAACTACTCGTTAGATCTTGCTCAAATTTAAGTGAAACTACATGAAAAGTACCAGCTTTCGATAACAAAAAAATCATCAAAATCGGTTCACCCAGTCAAAAGTTCCGAGGTAACAAACATAAGAAATACAGTCGAATTGAATACCTTGTTACGTATGCTCCATATGATCCATCGAGAAATATTATAATTAATTAATAAAGCAGACATCGCCGCATCCATCGCTTGTATAGTCAAGATATCATGTGACGGTTCGCGGAAACGAGCCTGGGAACCTAAACAACTTAGATTTCGGATCATTCCGGTACAAACATCGACCGTAATCACCCTAGTTATAAGTAATTTAAAAATGTAATTTCTAATATTGAAATTAAATTGATAAATTAGTTAAATTACTAGTTTTCGTTCGCATCCTGCTGCACCTATTCATAACTACCTCCTCCTTTTTTGAAGTCGGTTAAAAACAAAAAAATCATGAACGGCTAACGTTAAAATTGATTTAGACTCATATTTTATATTGATTTAGACTTATATTTTGTTCGAATAGTTTTAAGTCTGAGCAAAGTATAAGACTCTGTTCTAAGTCTGAACGGCTAACTCTTAGACTAATTTACTTTTCCATTAAAGTTTTGTGCTGTAGAAGTTGTAACTCTGTAATACGCATTTACTAACAATAAGTTATCGAGTGTCGTTGACGTGTAATGTAGCTAAGCTGCAATTTGTTTCAACCAATAATGACCTACTACTGCCTTATCATGAATCTTCTCTCAAGGAGGCCTAGAGGCGTACACCTCGTCGCTCTAGTGCTGATTGGTGGAGTGGAGATGTTAAGTGTACGAATGTTTTTCATGCCACCCAAAGGCCTCCGATATGGCTTAATATCCGAATATGTTAACCTGCTGTAGACAATTTATAGGTTGGAGTCATAAATATAAAAAAAACAATGGTTCATCTCTTATACAGGAAAAACAAACCATCACGGGACATTTTAAAGCTTTCTTTATTTCATTTATATTACGGCACTTAGCAATAAACTGCTAAACGCGGGTTTTAAAACAAACAGCGCAAAGAGATACTCCACCGAAACAGTGAATAGCTTTCACAGCACACTTCATTTTATTCAACACTTTGATATTAAGTTGTATTGGTATCAGTCACACTTTTCACAGCTCCTTTATTGTAATAAATGCAACCAAAGTTTACCTCCGTTACTTAATGTTAAAAGAAGTCATAACTATAAAAGTATTTAACAAGTTCAAGCAATGGTTACCATGCAATGTCCTGGGTTCAATTCCCAGTGAGGCGGATGATGAGTTTAAATTTCTTTTCCCGGTATGAGTGTGTATCTCCCCTGCCTTGTGTGTTGTCAGTGACACCCACGATACACGGAATCCTAAAGTATTGCTAGAAGGGTGAAGCGTTATTTTTAAATCATTGACAATCGCTTAGTTAGTGGTAAACCTGCCAATCGAGCGGCACTCCTAGGTTCGACTCACATTCGGAGTAAATAATTATGGAATAGATAAATTTTTGTTACAGGATGCAAAATTGTTAAGGAAATACAGGAAAAAGCTAGCAATAAAGAAAACGAAAATGAATCACAGAAAATGAATGACAGGAAAGCGTCAAGTTACAGTTAACGCCATTTGAGAAGAAAATTTCAAAAAAGTTGATATCATGCACCCGCTCAATCCAAAGTCTATAACTTGCGCAAAATTGGAATTCAAATAAATAGCACGCAACGGTAACTCACCAAAACAAGGAATAGCTTTCAGGAACCACTTCATTTATTCTTTCCTTTAGCTGCCAATCGGATTAAATTAAGCTAGTTAAATGGCTCACTTTGCGCTAACGTAACCGGTTGTAAAATCGCTTGAGTTTATAACTAGCTCGGATTTTCTTTCCGGAAATATTCAGGAATAATAGATGTTTCATATTTCTTTTTGCATGAACTGAATTGCATTTCATAATTACAGATTATTTTGGATTGCTTTAAGGCTTTATTTATAATGTTCAATTTAAATTCTTAATGAATAATTAAATGAATTAATTAATGAATAATTAAATGAATGAATAAGCCCAAAAATGCTGGCGTCCCACAAGGCTCTGTACTTTCACCCACACTGTTCATCATGCATATCAATGATATGCTGGACATCGGGGATATTCATTGCTATGCTGATGACAGTACCGGTGACGCTCGTTATACAGGCCGAGCAAATCTTTCTCGGGTGCAGATTGAGGAGAAGAGGATAAAACTTGTGTCTGAAGTCGAGGCATCTCTGGAGCGGGTCTCGGAATGGGGCAGACTAAATTTAGTCCAGTTCAACCCCGAGAAGACACAAGTTTGCGCGTTAACCGCTAAAAAAACCCCATTTGTCATAGCACCACAGTTCCAGAACATTCCTCTAAACATCTCTAACAGCATTGGGATCCTTGGTGTCGACATTTCGAGTGAAGTTCAGTTTCGGGACCACTTGGTTAGTAAGGCCAAACTGGCCGCAAAGAAATTGGGAGTGCTCAATAGAGCTAAGCAGTACTTCACGCCTAAGCACAGGTTGATGCTCTATATGGCGCAAATTCGACCACACATGGAGTACTGCTCCCACCTTTGGGCCGGAGCCCCAGCTGGCCAAGTGGATCCGTTCAATCGAATTCAACGGCGAGCTATTCGTCTTGTCGACGATCCCAAGCTTACAGACGGATTAGAATCGCTTGAGTTGAGGAGAGATGTAGGCTCTCTCTGTGTATTCTACCGTCTGTACAATGGGGAATGTTCTGAAGAACTGTTTGGCTTAATACCTGCATTTGATTTTCGTCACCGCACATCACGTACCAGGTTTCACCAACACTACCTGGATACCTGGCGTTCGTCCACAGTCCGGTTCTCACGTCATTTTCTACCTCGCACGTGTAAACTGTGGAACAAGCTACCTGCATCGGTGTTCCCTCCAGGCTATGACATGGGGTCCTTCAAGAGGCGGGTCTATCGTCATCTTCTTGGCCGGCAACGCGTTGATGACGCCCCTGGTGTCGCTAATGTCCATGGGCGGCGGTGATCACTTACCATCAGGTGACCCGTCTGCTCGTTTGCCTGCTCAAAGCATAAAAAAAATAAATAAAAAAAAATAAAAAAAAACATCGTTTACAACCTCTTCATTAAAGGGAAGCGTGAAATTTATTTAGAAGAGATGAAACGAAGTTTGTTAAAATTTCGTATTTCATCCAAGAACCAAAAGCGTTGAAATTAAGATTTCTTAAGGTACAGTACCAAAGCAGATTCTTAAAAGTTTATTTAATCTGTACTAAATCCGTCCGCAACATTTTATAAACAGCATCACCCTTTCAGCGCTGCTGCTGTCACTTGGCACTGAGTTGATAAGATTGCAGGCACTGAGAATAATTCTGAGACATTTCGCGTTCGTTTTCTTAATGACTGAACTTCCCAAAATAAATGCTCTTAGCGGATGGACATAGTTTCATGGTTAAAATACTTTTGAATGTATTAATTATAATGATATCGTTAATTACTTACATATATTATATTATTATCAATCAATTACTATGATTAATAATTAATTTAAATGAATATGATTGAGATTGTAGTAGGCAATAGTGACGTATTTAGTCAAAGACCGTTCGTGTAGACTGCCACTTAGAAGGGACGAAATCATGCATTTAAATTAATTATTAAATTGGTAGTGACTTGTTTCTCACCTCGAATAAAATTTAATTTTAAATGGATGTCAAACACCTATTTTTCTGCTCAAATAGATATTTGCGATTTAAACGCGTATTTCGATCATAATCACAGCTCCGCTTACAGTTTCCTAACAGCGTATTCCTCGTCCGGTGTACCGTGAAAATCGGCAGGAAACCAACGAGAATTAACATAATTGTATTACTCAAGTCGAGGTGTTTCATAAAAATATATTAAAGGACACCTGCGGGCAACTTTTGCTCCTAAAAATTATTTATTTGAAACTTCTTTCATAAATCAGGGTGAACTTGTTTACGAAGTAATTTCGCAGCGACCCGTTTTTCAGGGGAGTAATTTTTCTGGACCGCTCGTTTCGGAAAGGGTACCATCTCACTTGTAACTCGCCAAGTTTTTAGGACAAACAGGGATCATCAAATAGTTTAGTGTTATTACTTACCTGTAACTCGGTTTATGAGTAATGAAACACTGGGAAGGCCCGTTTAGATCTCTGCGATCTCAAGATTTGGTTTGAGAGGCAGAAGTATGTCATTTCGTATATAAAAGTGACATTTGTACGACCTGAGATCGCGCTCTTAGGCTGAAATCGGTTCATTTATACCCGTATAAATGTTCATTTATACCTAGGCTTCTTTACATTAAATGGTTTTACGACATTAAACTTAGGCTCCATGCTACAGTTAAGTTAGTCAAGCTAAAATTGTTCCTTTTAAATGTGTCTTGATTTTTGTCTTATTGATCAATTTATTTTTTTCTTTTTGGAACGAAGTTCTTTATCGCGCGTTGTGAAAGGGGGCTAGACGGAAAATTACACTTTTTGATTCTTACGAATGACGACACTTTTTTTGAAGTGGTTCACAGAGTTTTACAGAGATGGCGCTGTACAACAAAACAATACTTAAATCGAAAGGAACTTCGTTCCATCCGGGTGTCCCTTGACACCTCTCATGTTTTTTTTGTGTTTACAAAGGCATGGACAGATTATGACATTGATAAGTATGGAAAAAGTTCTCAAATCATGCAGTTTGAGATATTGTAGAAGGTGATATCAAACATTTAGTCATTTTTAAAAATATAAATAATACAAAATAAAATTATAACGTCGAAGCCCTGAATGACTTTGTTATCCAATTCAACATTGATTTATTCGAAGGCGACGCAAAGAAAAATTCTAATCTACAGAAAAAGTTGGTACGATATTATTATAATATTCAAAAGGGCCAGTTTCAACGCAGAATTTATGATTATTCGAAAAGTATGCCAAAATGTTCGTTTAGACAGCAGGTTTACTCGCACTGTGGATATTTACATTAATAAAGTCGAATTAGAGTTATATCTTATTTTAGTGGAGCACACTATAATATCTTAGAGCAGTTGCTATAAATCTATCCAAATGTAGCATTCCGAACTGAGGATTTGTTTTATGAAACTAAAAATAGCATGTGTAAGTGGTTTTTAAAGAGCATGTGAACGAACGAAACGAACAAACAATTTACGTACAAAACTTTCACAAACAAAAAATCCTAAGGATTGGAACTTTCCGTTTTCATAAAAAAAATAACAGTTGGTTGAAAAATTACTTCGACCGACTTTTAATCATATTATTGTTGTTAGTAAATACATTAACGATAGCAGTGATAGCCTAGCGGTTAGAACGTTGGTGTCCCGAACGCCGGGGGCACGAGTTCAAATCCTGGCACGCACCTCTAATTTTCAAACATTATGTGCGTATTACAAGTTAATTATCACTTGTTTCGGTGAAGGAAAACATTGTGAGGAAACCTGCACACCGGAGAGTTCTCCATAAAGTTCTCAAAGGTGTGTGAAGTCTACCAATCCGCACTTGGCCAGCGTGGTAAACTATAGCCTGTACCCCTCACATTGTGAGAGGAGACCCCGAGCCCAGCAGTGGGACAATTATGGGTTGTTGCTTAAATACATTAACCTATTGTTAGTACACTACAACCCACACTTGAAACTAATCATTGTAATATGCGTAGTGCGCACTGACCCGCATGAAGATGATGTTCGGTTATGCTTCCCGCGAGCATCGCCTATTATCGTGAACAACCGAAATTGAGAGACAGACAACGGATAGGTTACTAGTAAAGTTGCTCCATGCCTTTATTATCTCTGGTTCTATGACTCTTGGTTAGCTAATGACTGTTCCAGGTCATGATAAAGAATTTCCTTATCGATTTCGACTTCGACAACTGCTTAGATTCGTTAGATATTAGAGCTCAGCTGTTCAGCTCGTCAACAGTGTGCTAGTTACTGACTGGTGTACCCAACTTTAGCAGAGGTCTTGTCACACGTTGTGTACGAAGACATACCGATTTGTTGATTAAGGTGATAGGACCCTGGTCAAAGTCTACCTACTGATTAACTGTGACTCAGCGATCAAGTCGATGCCAGTTCTGATTTCTGAGGAAAACATTTTTGTGATACTTCGATTGTAACAGAATTTTTGCCCATTAGTAAAGCCTAGAGGATATTACACGCTATGTACGGATTGATCGGGGGAAAGGGCCAATTGAAATATCTAGACAACCGGGATCAATGGTTTAACTTGTTCTGCAAAACTGCTGTTCGTAACATGCTCAAGAACTTTTGATATCAGCGGTCATCTATTCTACTACAAATATGACTTTTAATTATTTAACTCAACCAATCCACAGAAGCTGCCAAATGTGACCGCTTAGTGACATCTGTGATGCAAGAAATATTATTATGAAGATGTGACTGTTTTGTAAACCTGTTTTCGTTGCCTTAAGAATTAGTTTTGTCTCATCTCATTCTTAGGCATGGCTCCCCCTTCTTAAATTCCCTACACTGGGCGAATCCGGGTTTTCACCCATTATCAATGAAACCTACCTTAATGAAAACATTAAGTTTTAGTCTATTTCCACAAAGAAAAACCGAAAATATATCCACTTAAGTACAACAAATTCTGTCTTTTTCTCACTAAATAAAATGACAATTTCTAGCACATACGTGTAACACTAGCCAAGTAGAGAACATTTTACTCAGATTTATCTACTAAAGTAAAACGAAAGAAAATACAAATTGAATTTCAAATACATTTATGAAGACTATAGACGATCGTTAAATATTATAACATTATTATTTTATACAAATGAAGAAAAATTGAGGAAGATTCTGGAAGAAAACGCGTAGATGATAATATTTACAATTTAAATAGAACGATCGTTTAAAACTCGGGTACTTATGGTTTTAATAAAGATCTGGAGGGTTCTCAAGCGAATATCTTGGCAAAGAATCTACATTAAGAGTCGGGGACTAGTATTTTGCGTTCTTATTTTTACGTTCTTTTAAACGCAGAAGAAAGACAGTCCTTTCATCCTTTGTATTGTAAAATGCGGTGTTTGAGTTGTTTTGTTCGGTATCTTCTTTCTGTTTTAAGCCGCTTGGTGGCAAGGCTTGCGTGTCAAACGATTTTTTGTTTGATTCTGCCAATGGTTTTCATAGAACACCTACACAAATGTACAATGTGAACGAATCGGACATACGTAAAGCTTATAAAAACCCCAAAGACTATCCACGCTGCTTAATTTGACTGAATCCAATGATATTATAGGTAAAAAGAGGTAGATATGTCACTAGCGCGCCGAAGATGAAGATCGTAAGAGCAATCAATTCACCTCATCTGCTCGTAGTCGCTCTGTCAATACAAGACGATAGGCACAGTTTTATTGTTGTCAGAAGTGCTTGAGATTTGACATACAACGTTAAAGTGCCTTCGTGTATTATTGTATTGTAGTGTGATTGGTGTAGTGAAACAAAAGATAAATGTGTGTGTGTTGTAGCTCTTTTCGGGACAGATTTTTTGGTTGATTTGTAAGGGCATGACGTATCTATAGTTTTTAAATACACCTACATCTACGTTGACCGTACCATTACCGTTGACCTTGTGGAGCTTGTGGAAGTCACCAATATGAGGGTGTGCGTGTTCTGATGGACCTGGTAACTAGTATAGTTACGGTGTTCAGGTTTTGTGAGTATGATGGGAACACACGAATGATACGCACGAGATTTGATTTCATACTCCTTTAATTTTTGATTTGTACCTAATAATATAATGCATTTTTGCGTGTTCAGTAAACTCAATTGAACGTTGCATAAACAGGGGGCAACGACATTTATTTATGCTACTACAATACTCCCCCCCTTAAAAAAAAGAAAAAACAATACAATAAAAAATGACCGTGTAAAAAAAATATTTGAACTTAATTAACAACATATAGTAAAAAGTAAAATGTAGGTAGGTATACAATGCAATACGAAATATGGTGAAATCAATAACAATTTTTGTAAAAAAAGTAAAATAAGTAAAACGTGTAAAATAAAAAGTAATTAACATTAAGAAAATCGCACTACAGGCTTAACTGTGCGACCTGATTTTGTCACGCGCCGTGGTGTCGAATTCGCGGTAGCGTCATGCAAGTTGTGCTCTCTTGTTTCTGATGACTTGGTATTTTGATGTTCATTGACTTCGCTTTCTTGCAAAATAAATGCTGGCTTAAGTCGGTCAATGGAAATAACAGCTGATCGATTGCTTAATTGAATTTTGAAGAATTTCGGATGTTTTTCCAATACTTTGTACGGGCCTTCGTATGGTGCGATCAATGGCTTCCTTACAGCGTCTATTCTTACGAAAACGTAGTCGCAAGTATCCATGTCTTTGGAAACAAATGTATTATGCGATGATGTTGATTTTCTTTCTGTAGGTTTTATCTGATTGATTGTGTGTTGTAGTCGTTCCATGAATAAATCGGGAGATGTGACATTAGAACTCTGGAAGAATACGCCTGGGATTTTGATGTTACTACCGTACACCATTTGAGCAGGGCTTAAACTACAATCTTCTCTGATTGTTGTTCGTAAGCCTAACAGTATAGTAGGCAGCTCGTGAGACCAATCTGCGGATTTCCCACGTGCTATGATCGCGGTCTTCATGACTCGGTGCCATCGTTCCACCATTCCGTTGGACTGCGGGTGGTAACTGGTAGTTCGTATTCTTCTGATACCCATTAGTTTAGCCAAGGATGAAAATAGGCATGATTCAAATTGGCGGCCTTGGTCTGTTGTTATTCTAAGTGGACATCCAAATCTTACAATCCAGGATTCATATAGTGCTTTTGCGACTATTGTGGCTGTGACTTCTGGTACTGGGATAGCTTCGGGCCATCTCGTGAAACGGTCTATTATAGTTATGATATATCTGTTTTCATTTGATACAGGCAGCGGTCCGACAATGTCTATATGAATATGTTCAAATCGTTGTGATTCCGGGAATGACATCAGAGGTGTTATGTTATGTCGGTGAACTTTTGATTTTTGACATGATAGACATTCTTTAGCCCAAGTACTTGCGTCTTTGTTCATTCCGGGCCAGAAGTAATGTTTTTGTATTAATTTACGGGTTGTTCGTATTCCGGGATGTGTGACGTCATGTAATGTACTGAATATTTGTTTACGAAATATGTTCGGTACATAAGGACGTAAGTCGCTTGTAGACTCTTCGCAGTATAATGATTTGTTGTTTGGTAAACTAATTTTTCTCCATTTTAAATTGCGTTTTGATAGTAAATTGGGTAATTCTGGATCGACTTCTTGTGTTGTGGCTATCTCATTCCAATCAATGTTGCTAGGACAGTCAATCTGAGATACACGTGACAGGGCGTCCGCTACTGGGTTCTGTGATCCGGGGAGGTGTCGTATGTCGGATGTAAACTGCGCTATGTAGTCTAAGTGACGTAATCGTCGTGGTGATATTTTTTCCTTCGAAACGGATTGTTTTTGTTTTGAAGTGTAGCACAGCGGTTTATGATCGGTGTATATAATTAATTCTCGACCTTCGATGTAATTTTGAAAATGGCAAATCGACATGTAGATTGCCAATAACTCTCTGTCGTATGTGCTGTAACCTTGTTGTGTATCAGAAAGCGCTTTTGAGAAGAAAGCGATGGGTTTCCACTCGTTCTTTACTTTTTGTTGGAGGACTGCTCCGACGCATGTTTGTGATGCGTCTGTCATGATTGATAGAGGCGCGTTGGGCGATGGCGGACAGAGTACAATGGCGTTTTTTAGGCCTTCCTTGCACTGTCTGAATGCCTCCTTGCTTTCATCAGTCCATTCTATAGCGCTGTTGTCCCGTTTCTTTGTTCCTCGCGTGTACATGTTCAATGTAGACTGGTGTTTTGCGGCATGGGGTATGCTGGTACGATAGAAATTCAACATTCCCAGGAAACGCTTTAGGTCGCGGACAGTCTTGGGTAATGGGTATTCATCTATCGCTTGTACTCTCTGCGGGGAGGGTGTTATTCCTTCAGTAGTGATTTTGTAACCCAAAAATTCCATTTCTTGAGTGCCGAAAATGCATTTGTCCATGTTGACTGTGATACCGTGCTTATTCAGACGCTTAAAAACTTCATCGATGTGTTCTCGGTGTTCTTCTTCGGATGATGAAGCTATGAGTATATCATCGACGAAACAGAATATGAAGTCCAGACCAAACATGATGTCGTTGATGAATCGCAAGAAAGTTTGACCGGCATTGCGTAATCCAAATGGCATTCGTGGAAATTCGAATAGACCAAATGGGGTAATTACAGCGGTTTTCTCTACCTCTTCGACGGGGATCTGGTTGTACGCTCTCTTGATATCGATGCGAGAAAATATTGTCTTCTTGGGTAGAAGGTATGTGAAATCTAAGAGTCGGGGAATGGGGTAGCGATCAGGCTTAGTTATTGCGTTCAACTTGCGGTAATCGCCACATAATCTTATTGAGCCATCCTTTTTCGTTGTGACGTGGATGGGGCTCGACCAAGCGCTCTTAGATGGGCGGCATATGCCAGTTTCCATCATATGCTCTATTTCTTGCTTGACTCTTTTGTATTTCTCTGCGGAGAGCGGTCGACATTTTGAGTGAACTGGGTGTCCGTCGGTTATGATCTGGTGAACAACGTTGTGTTTCGGTGTTTCTTTAGCACAGAATGGTTTAGTGACGTCGGGATACTTCTCGATGATATCGTGATATGGTGACTGGATGTTAATGGTCTTGATGCTGGATGTACTGCAGTCGGTGAGCTTGCCAGGTGTTAATAATCCCGTAATGCCATCAATTAATTTTTGATTTCGTAAGTCCACTAGTAAATTGTGTTTTGTTAGAAAATCAGCGCCCAGTATTGCTTGTTTGACGTCAGCGATGACAAACGTCCATTTGTATGGTCGGCGTAATCCGAGATCCAACTCGAGTAATTTTTCACCGTATGTTTTTATTTCGCTCCCGTTGGCGGCGTATAATTTGTAATCACTCGTTTGGACAGCCTTTCTAGTTCTTGGTATGACAGAGATGTTGGCTCCCGTGTCAACTAAGAAACGATACCCACTTTTTCGGTCGGTAACGGATAGGCGGCTGGATGGGAATATAGCGCTGACGTCCGCCTCGGTCATCGCTAATGGGAGTTTCCCGACTGTGACTTCCATGCACAAGGCTCTTCACACTTCCTGGCTCTCTCTCTGAATCTGGAGTGGTAGTAGCAGTAGGCATTGGAGTTAGGTGCTCTGGGTAGTCGATGCCTTGAGTTAGAACGGCTTCTGTCACCTTGTCTGTAGGGTCTTCTTTGTGGACTGGAACGGCTCATTCTTAATTCTGTTACTTCCAAGGACAGCTTATTTATTTTATCCAGCAGCTCGTTCATTAGAAAACTGGATGAGCTGTAGTCTGGTGTCCGTGAAGTGATGGATCTTGTTGGCTTCAGTTCTTGCTGTAGCGTGGCGCTGGTGCTGGCAGATGCAGTATTCGACGGTGACACGTAGGACGCTCCAGGCTGTTCGTGCGGCGTGACTAGCATTGTTGCAGGTTGAATTCAACGTCTGGGCTTGATGTAGACGTCGAAGATGCTGATAAACGTAGGAGATTCTGGCAAACGTCGGTGATTCTGGTAAACGTCGGGGTTACCAAAATGTGGAGCTTGTGGAAGTCACCAATATGAGGGTGTGCGTGTTCTGATGGACCTGGTAACTAGTATAGTTACGGTGTTCAGGTTTTGTGAGTATGATGGGAACACACGAATGATACGCACGAGATTTGATTTCATACTCCTTTAATTTTTGATTTGTACCTAATAATATAATGCATTTTTGCGTGTTCAGTAAACTCAATTGAACGTTGCATAAACAGGGGGCAACGACATTTATTTATGCTACTACAACCTTACTGTAAAAGTTTCATGCGTAAGCATGCAAGCACTCACTTCTTACTACATTTCACTTACGCCGATCGACCAAGTGGCGGCATGTTACTTCATTCGGCATTCATATAATTCAAGTTGACTCGACATAGTCAGGCTTCTGTTCGGGATGACATGCATTCAACATTGCCGGTTCAACATCAACGTTGCCGGATGGCTTTCTGTCAATCGTACATCCACACATCCGATTTTGCTGAAGCACATAATTATTGGTATTACACCTGAATATAATCTTAATATATATGAATTACGTGATCTCATCAGAAACGAGGAGATCAGTAGACGAACAAGGGTAACCGACATAGCTCAAAGAATTAGCCGGCTGAAGTGGCAATGGGCTGGCCACATAGTGCGAAGGACCGATAACCGTTGGGGAAGAAAGGTCCTCGAATGGCGCCCGCGTCTCGGAAAACGGAGTACAGGACGCCCCCCGACCAGATGGACCAACGACCTGAAGAAGACAGCGGATGCCCGCTGGATTCAGAGGGCTCAGGCCCGGTCAGTGGCGCAAGTTAGGGGAGGCCTATGTCCAGCAGTGGACCTCCAAGGGCTGATGGATGGATGGATATATACATAAATTACGTGTCATGTTGTTTGTCCGCGATGGACTCCTAAACTACTTCACCTTACATCTCAATTTATAGTCACAATATTATTTATGATAAGCATAATTTCCGCATGCGAAGCTGCGGGCAACAGCTAGTAAACTTTATTTAGGACATTTCATAGGTGGCAACTTTCTTTTTCATTCATACTTTTTACAAGAAGCACAATTGAAGGACAATTTAATAATCCAGTTTCCTTCAGTAATTTTTTTTTTCGATAACATAACAACGAATTTAAAAATCAAAATCAATTTTATTACCATGCACTTTTAAATACACAGAACGTTAAACATCCACCGTAAAAAGTAAAGCCTCACTAAAATGAAACGGCCGCAGAGAACAATACGTTGAAGAATCATAAAAATATCGTTCTCGCACTAAAAATAGCAGTTTCACTATCAAACAACCCAGCACGCAAATTGACTGCCACGTGCGTCTATTTGGAGCAAACACCGTCAACGCTCTACAATTAGTTGATATACATTGAAGTGTGAGTTTCAGAATCATTTTTGTTATGTACCACTTTACTTAGCAACGCCGCAGTGGATGAAGTAGTATCATGTTTGGTACGGCTACACGCAGAAACTAACTGTACACCACTCCCACTTGTCTCATAGTACACTTTCGCTAAATTGAGCACTTTGCAGCACTTATGCGACGCGGAGCAGTTCACGTGACGCTTTGCACGTTAATTAGAATTTTCAAAGGCCCGTTTATTTGCTTGTCATATCCAGAACTGTTAAATATAAATCGATGGAACTACGAGTATTATACTAGAGTAGTAGTACACGATAATTATGTGAGTCTCGAATAATGATAGTATCGATCCCACGATTAAAATAGATTTTGTAACCAGACGTCGAAATTTGGCCTTACCTCTTACGATATTGTCCATAACTTAATGTACATTTTCAAACGTCACGTGTTTTATTTGTTAAAAGGATAAAAAATATTGATATTACAAATAAGCCAAATATATCGTCTCGTAGTGCAAGAAGTACCGATTGCAGCTAGAGTAACAGTACAGTGTAATGAGTCCTTTTCAGTTGAGGACCATACCTTTGTGACGAGAAGGGGACGAGAAAATACAAAACTATTTTATCATATTCAATTTAAATCAATTGAATAACAAAAAAATAAAAAAACGTGTATGCGTACAAAGTGCACGTAAGAAGGTAACCTTACCCAGGCTCTTACTTACTGATGTCAAAATATTTCACGTCAGATTGGTTTGCACAACGATAGTGGGATCTTTTCCCTTTGATCTTCGCCCTTTGATATTGGAGAGTGAGACAGGTCCAGCGATTGCGACGTTTGAAGTTCGCGATTGTCTCAGACTTCTGATGGTGAATACTGTCTGGCGTCAGTTTGGTACATGTATCTCGTTTGCGTTACCATTATTTTTTATCACCTGCTGCAGATTTATTTAAAAAGTTATGTTATTTCTTAATTTTATTACAATTTAACGCCTTTTTTCACCGGTAATTTCTTTGAGGTTATGGAGGTTAAAATAAAGAATTAACAATTTTTTTCTTGTTTTCGGATGTTGTTTTAAATTAGATTAAGAAAGTTTAATCAAAATATTCAATGATTTCATTTTACTATAGTTAAACTTACTCACAATATTTATTATGTATTTCGACGCAGTTGCCATGGATCGTGGTCACGGATGACAATGTCGGTATACAAAATAAATATCGTGAGTACCTGTTTTATAGTAAAATGCATTCCTTCCACGATGAGTTAAGTTTGAAATCATGTATTTACAGATTTATTTACAAACTAGCTGTTACACGCGCCTTCGTCCGCGTGGTATTTAACAAAAAACCTATTTGTTATTTTCTAAAACAATTTTTTTTCTAAAATAAAAGCAGCCTAAGTTACTCCTTGTTACAGCAGTTATCTGCCAGTGAAAGTCCCGTCAAAATCGGTCCAGACATTTCAGAGATTAGCCGGAACAAATAGACAGACACACAGACCAAAATTGTAAAAAATGTTGTTTTGGTATATATACCGTGTATATATTCAAATATATCCAAATGCATGTAGTAAAAGCGGTTATTTTCATATTACAAACCGAAACTTCAATTTTATTTATTTGTATAGAAGTATACATAGATGAAGAGTAGTAAATAGTCAAACCGCTAAAAGACTCGAAGCGTGGTAACAATCTATATACTTTTACCGTCGCGTCACGTCGGATTGAAGAGATAAGTTAAAACAAGATACCCAGTAACTAAATGATAGTTTTATTATAGCTTCAGAGGGTACGTAAAGCCGTTGGTCGTTGTTGTTATTGTATTAAAGCAGTCGTTAAACTACGTTGGAGGACTTCGGGCGACATGGAAACTTCCGACACTTGTATCGGCCACTAACCCCTCCACCAATCCACTGGAGGAGCGTGGTGCATATGTTCTACGCCTCCACAAGAGTGGGCCATTAGTGGGTTAAAGCGATGTATTTTCGAGAACAATAACGACGTAGCAAAATGGCTTTTGCATGGAACAAATTGCGCATCAGTTGTATACTGCCGAGGTTGTCGCTAATTAACTAAAAGCAACTTGTTATTTACGAGTATGTGAATAAAGATACTATTATAGGAACTTTGTACAATTGTTGTTTTATTGTTGTAGTACTTCATTTTGTACTAGCGCTCTGCACGCGGTATTGCCTGAGTTTTCCAGGATAATATATTCCAGATTCCATTCCTGTATGCTAAATTTAATGAAAATTTTTTCAGTAGCTTTTTCATTTACAGGCATTGATCCGTTACAGTTTCATTATAAGAATGATATACTGACGACGATGATGATGATTTGTACCACTTAAATACCAACGCCACCTGCACCAAGAATTTCTCCTGCGTATAACAAGTGCGTAAGCACCTTTTTTAATTTTACAACACGTTTTATACTTCAGCAATTTCTGTTAAAAGGTATTATATTTATTTCTTCTACATGAGTAGCGTAGCACGTCTCTTGCGGGTCAACAGTTCGGAACAATGATGACGGAACAAAATGGCCGCTGTAGAACAAACTAGGCGTCAGCTCGAGTGGTGTAGCGACTAGCGAGCGCTGAATAACTATATAACGCGGGTGACATGAGACGTGTTTGAATAACACTTTGTGTACGGTATGGTTGAGTATGTTACATTGTTTTTGTTTTCCATCGTGTAATTAAACCTTCTAAAATTAATTGCGAGGGATGTGAAGTGTTTCTAACGAGTTTCAACTTTACAATGGTTTAAATGCAACTGTTTTGAAAAATGTTTTCAAGGGAACAAGTAAGCTGCTGTTTAGTCTACTTGTGAAATAATTTTGCGTTAATTAATTTCAACAGTCCATAACGTATCTAACAATGTTTGTTTAATGACGTTAATTGAATTGAATTGTGAATTGTTGATTGCTAATGTAGGCAACATTTGAACCACAAATATGTAGAATGAAGATTGAGTTATTGATTTAGCTACACCTTACCTATAAAAATTACCATCCTAAATAATGCTCGCAAGCAGATTAGTGACTTCTAACTATACGAAAATTGTAATAAACTTAAACAGTGCCCTGTTTAATAAACATTACAATTCTACAATTTTGTAAATAAGTGACATATTTGTTAAATTTTATGACAAGTGCTGTTTAATAAACCTTACAATTATGTAAGAATTTTACATATAAAAATCCTACAAATATTAGACTTGTAAATGCTGTTTAATAAACGTTTACATATGTAGAAAACGCCTGTAGATTTCGATGAAATATTGTATCTACAAATTTGTAATTGTAAGTCTGAGTTGTAGGTTACAAATTACATAAAAATGTAAATTTTTGTTGAAGAAATCTACGAGGATAGATTTCAAATTTTTTTAAATATTTAGAATTTGGTTTTACCAATTAGCTTACAGAGTGCTTTCCTATTTGTTTGATTTTTAACGAAACTCGTGAAACACAATAACAAAATTACGTTTTTGTCTATAATAAATAAATAATAAATAAATAACGCTTCACACTCATAGCCCCACACTAGGATTCCCTGTGTCGTGGGTGCCATGGACAACACACAAGACAAGGACATTCACACCCAGACCGAGAACAGAAATTCAAACTCATCATTCAAATTTCCGCCTCGCTGGGAATCGAACCCAGGACCCTTGGCGCGGCGATCCGGCATGGTAACCATTGCGCCACACGGGTCGTCATAATATACAATAATGTTTTAAAAAAATGTAGATACGTCATGCCCTTACAAATCAACTAAAAAATCTGTTCCGAAAAGAGCTACAACATCTTTTGTTTCACTACACCAATCACACTACAATAATACACGAAGGCATTTTAACGTTGTATGTCAAATCTTAAGCACTTCTGACAACAAAAGCGTCCATATCGTCTTGTATTGACAGAACGACTACGAACAAATAGAGGTCAATTGACCTCTCTTACGATCTTCATCTTCGGCGCGCTAGTGACATATCTACCTCTTTTTTACTTATAAATTATAATATTATCATTTATAATATACCTTTAATTTGACAGTGACGTGTTAGAATCGTATTTAAGATCATTTCCTATTTTTGTTACCAAATATTCGACGGTAGTTTTGCTGACCCGAATTTTTTCGTTGAATGTAAAATCTATCACATCAAAAGTAAAGTTAATACTTTTACGAAAAACTCGCCGCCGCCGCCCTAATAGATATATTCATCGTCACTACTGTCACTACTTCCACTACTAGTTGTTAGAATCATTTTTTTTTTGTGTAGGTATAACAAATAAATTTCGTTACTTGAGACACTAAATTGTAAATTTCTGACACAAGACGAGTCCACCTGTCGGAAAAATTCTACAATTTACAAAATGTGTAAACTTGTAAATTACAAGTATTGTTCAATAAAACAGTTTTCCCTACAAATATGTCAATTGTCACCTATAGAGAGAAAATGTTTATTAAACAGAAATATGTAAAATTGTATTGTTCAATAAAACAGTTTTCCCTACAAATATGTCAATTGTCACCTATAGAGAGAAAATGTTTATTAAACAGAAATATGTAAAATTGTAGGTACAATTTTACAATTTTGTCAATTTTCTACCATGGTAAACTTGTAAGTTGTATTCTTTATTAAACAGAAACTTGTAGATTTGTAACTTGTAATTTACAATTACAATTTACAATTTGTAAAGTTTATTAAACAGGGCAAATTTTGCATGCTTACTTTAAAATCGAATTAAAAACCGCATTGTTTATTAAACGCGCACCCTCAGAGCATGTTTTGAAAAACATTTAACCTGACGAGTACCAGTTTCTGTAGGGTTCTCCCGCAGTCCTCAAGTTATTCGACCGCGCCGCAATTTACGCGTTCCCTACTTTTTTACGTAAACGCGACAATGACTCCTGAGCGTTTTAAACTTCGCCGTTTTGAGGTTAATAATTATGCGCTAGTTGCTGTACTCACAATGAAACGAGAGCTCGTTCACGTATGCTTTAAAATGTTATTGTTTCTGTAAAGTTATTGTTGCGTTCGTGGCTAAAACCGCACTTCATGTGGTGAAACGAAATAAGTTTAATTAACAGTTTATTTTGATATTTCATTTTATACTATTTAAATAGTCTTGATTTAAAATAAATATAATTTAATGATAATAATTATGTCTATATCGAAGCCATGCCGTAATATGCTACATTTATTGTCTTGTGACTAATTTTGTCTTTGATCTTTTTAATTAAGATACGGTTTCCTGCTTGTTATTGGGTAAGCCTGGCCAATTTGAATACTCTGCTTCAAGCAGATATTAATGGTCAATCGGAAGTTATTACCACTATGTGAAGTACCTGACATATCTAGTGCTTAACGATTCCAAATAAATACTGATGACTGACAATCGTAAGCCTGACTGGGGCGTAAGGAAACATCGTGAGCATAGACCCTATAATTTGACCTTATATTTGACACAAGTTCTTAGGTATCTATGAGCACTTATTTTTAACTGACTTCAAAGAAGGAGGAGGTTTGACTGTATTTTGAAGTGAAACTTCTTTAGAATCGTTAGTGATTTGAAACCGGATGCAACCACAGGTAAGATAATATAACCGCTAATTTCGACTTTCAATTTAACTTCTCCGTAGCTCAATGGTCAGGACGTAGATACACAATACCTGATGCGCAGGTTCGCGTCTCTCAGTATTTATTTTTTTTAGTTTTATTTTTTTTTTAGTTTTATTTTTATACTGTTTTTAAATACTTTCAAATGCTCTTTTAAATATTTTCAAAGAATTTATCAATAAAAAATAAGAATTTCATTCTTTCATTCTGTCGATCGACCGACCGACCGATTATACAGACAGTAAAAATGCTAAGTTTTATTCATAGATGGCGCGAGGAATAAGATAGAACATTCGTTTTATTGCTAGATAGATTTTTAAAAAGTGCTAAGTTGTATTCATAGATGGCGCTTCGATTTATTGCTTTAAGATTCGATTTATTGCTTTTTCATCTCATTATCTTGAAACCAAAATTTTGGAAACTTTCACTTCTACCACGTGTGAATTGCACACATTTTTTTTTAATGTGTGTTACCTCATAACTTTTTACTGGTGGTACCGATTTTGATATTTTTTTATATTCGAAAGCTGTTGCTTGTCATGACGGTCCCATTTAAAGACAAGATGAACGCAGTACTTTTTGAGTTATCCCTTATTTTGAAGTCGGTTATTTTTTGTCAAGTATTAAGTATGTAAGAATTTATTTATTAAAATGAATACCAGTGTGTCCTCCAGGTAGATAAATCTATATCAAACAATATTTGTTTAAACTTAACAAAATAACTTTCGGTTATCATATTCTTATTTTTTCAATACTTAAAAATATTATACGAAGAAGAATTTTCAAAATGTTTCAAAGATGCCTCGTTTAAATTCATACACAGAGGAGCTCTCTAAACTTCTACAGCGCATTTGAAAGTTTCAAACATGTTTGTGAACCTTTTAGGTGTTGAACTGTTAGTTTATGCCTAGTTTAGATACCACGAAAAGTATAAACTTATAAAAGTTTAAGAATATGTTGTATTTAGCATACTCTTCTTTTACTGAGAAAAGCTTAGGCTGCACTCTGTAGGAATTTTTATTCTTACGAAACTAATGGTGACACTGTTGATCCTACCCATCGACTTTTCATCCATTTAAAACACATCATATCTAATAAGTCCATATTTTCCATGGGCCCAACGATTGCGTAGTTATATTGGTATATGTTAAATAATATAATATAAACATATCAAAATTTGCGTAATGTTATAAACAAACTGCGAATTGTACATTTTGAATTGATAGGTTTATTTTAGGGACATAGCCATATGGCACAGGTATTAGTTGATGTTAACTAAAGTTTTACGATCAAAAAACATGCGAGATAAAATTAAAACAAAGTAGGAAAACTTTGTCTAAATACTTTGAAAAACAACAGTCAACTTAAAGACGTATAGACGCATAGACGAAATTTTATTACTAAATATTAACCACATTGACATATAATGCGCTTATAATTGCATAAATCCTGCCAAGTCATTTGAATTCATACCCAGCAAGGCTGTTAGTAAACTTTGAGTTAGTATTTAAGAGCTGTTTGCAACTAACTTTAGTGAAGTAGGTGGTGAATGTTAGAAGGATGGAAATAACAGGTGCAAAGTAGTCGAAGGTACTCCAGACACTACTTGTGATTCCGCTATGAAACTAATTTCAACTTGTATAACAGCGGCGTTATATTGAGAGACCAGTATAGTATTAGTTGAGTTCCGAGAAGACTTAATTACGTACCAACAACAATGCTTATCACTTTCATTTGGTATCGCACTTTGTAAAGTTACCTTGAAAAAATTGCATCAGAATATAGAAATTCATTATGTCTATGCAACATATTTAAACTAACTAAAAGAGACTAAAATACTACAAATGATACTCTCCAGAATTTGTAAAAAGCCAAGAAAAAGAAAATGCACTTTTCTGTACTGCTTGGGATGCATAGGACGCATTTTGTTCACAGCTCTCTGAGATGTTCCAGGAACAGAAAATTTGTCCATTCGTACACCATTTTGTAAACTAGTTTCACACTCTGTGCAAATGCACGAATTCCACCCAATTGAACGATGAAAAAAAACTTCCACGTAATGTCGGTATGAGTGGAAAGTGGCAAATAATGGCTTGAAGTTACTTTGCATTGGACTCTACGAGAAAAATCGACTGCAAATTTAATAGTAAAATTAAAATTATCATCTGGTATGTAACCTATGTTATTATACATTAATGATGTTCTTAGCCCAGAGGTGTATGGAATTTGGAATTTAGGCGATCTCCTATCAAAGGTATACTAAAACCTGAGCTATTATTACAACCATAATACAACGTGGCTCATTTCAAATTCAAACCAGAACAAAAGCATTAAAAGTGCACCGTCCTCCGCACTGCAGATAAATATTGCGTATCGTGTTTATTTCATTAACTTTTCGCCTCATTTCAACTGACCGTTATGACCTCTCCTGCATAATTATGTACTCCTGAAATTTTAATCTCTGTAACAGCGAAAGATAAATTTGTGAAAAAAATAAACTTCCTTTTAACTTTTTTAACATTTTCAAAAGAGTTAAATTGTGCAGAGATATTCTGTAAAAGTTTATCTTATGTTATTCAATGTTGTTGAAAAAGGTATAAATAAACATTATTTTTGGTTTTTTAACTATATGGTAAATTTTTTCATTTCAAAACACAATATAATTTTAAATATTACAATAGTTTTTTTTTATAAACTATCACATATGCATTAAACACATATTATCAACCTTTTTATATCTTAGAAACTTACATTGTCACACAAACATTAAAACATTTAATTCAAGTATGAAAACGGAGTTTACAGCACTAAATAAATCTTGTCTACGGCCGGACAGCTGACTAACTAGTCTTGCTAATAAAACCTAGGACTTAAGCACTATTCCCGCATTCAGGACTTACGAACAGTGAAGGTATAATGGAGGCTTGTGTGAATGCAATCACTTTGTTTCCGTTTCATAATATATTGGAATTTAAGCCATGAAATCAAAGATGTTTAACCTCTTCTTAATATTATATATAATATCATTGCATGAAATGAATAAATTTAGAATTTTATTGTTTTTACCATAAAGTTTGTACCAATAATTGGTTTAATACCAACTGATGTTACGCGTAGTATTAAAATTTTAATGTTATTTTTATCTAACAACGCGACTAATTACAATAAATAAGTTATTTTTACATTAGTCAAAATATGTAGCTTTATGCACAGACTTGAAAAAAGAACCCAGACGTCACCTTGTCTTATCGGGAGTGACGCCGCCCGCTTACCAAGTGTGCGTAATTTTTAGTGCGGTCCGACGCGGTAATGGCGGCCGATTAACGGCGCATGATGTCAATGTGTGCGTATGATACTTATACGAATAGAGGAGTTGGTATTACTATGGGTGCTTCACTGAATTTGTTGCTGACAATCCGTCTGGTTTTTTTTCAAGTCTGTGGCTTTATGTTATATATTTTTTTTATTTGCAATAAAAATGCCTTGGTTTTTGTTTTATATTTCATGCCAATATTTCGACCCAGTATTATAGATCGAACTAAGAGGGAGAAACAAAAATCTTATAGGCTGATTTTCTAAAAAATTCAGCTACGATCAAACAAACTGTCGTATTCTGTCCTCGTTTGACTTCGAAAAAAACTTTTCGCTTTTAAGATCTAATAAAGGTATTTTCCAATCATTTGAAAACTCAATCTAATTAAATACTGTTTTCATCCACGATCCTGCTTTCCTGGAGTTTATTAGAACCTTAAAGTTCTCGAGCCAATAAAACGTCAGTACATTATCTGAGGCCCCTTTACGAAGCTGTTAAATCCGACATAAAAAGAAAAAGTCTTAATTAGTTACAAATGCCTTCTCGTTTATCGGACATTTGGAATCTGGTCATACTAAGATACCGTGATACCACAGCCCAAAAGTGGAGCTGCGATTATTTCGCTAAAATATTCAGTATGCAGCACTTCGCTAATACATTATGTTAGACTGTGTTCGGTGCTCGTACAGTGGAAGCTCTGTAGCTGAGTATGAAAGTGAGTTTGAAAATGGTTGTTTTCGTCTTAAAACTTTCCCAATTTACTGCTTCAACGGAGATAAGGTTATATTAGTACATTTTAAGATTAGTCAGCATTTTAAATAGATTATTTGCCGCATTTTGCAATCTAGTTATTATATTATATTATGGTTATGCCCAACCTTTAGCTAGCTAATATAAATAACTTCAAAAACTTTATATAATGTCTCCCTTTCATCTTCCGATTTCTTAATTTTACTTCAAAAACTTGTCAACAAAAATTAAAGGCAAAATTTCTCCATTTCAGCGAGAAAACAAGAACGTTGTATGCTTACTGGATAAAATTTGATCCACTGTTTTTTGTTGGACAAATATTGCCATTTAGCAGCCTTCAAAGTATAAAGTTTAATCAGTTGAAGCTGTACTGTTGTTCCCCTTTTGTTTCGACTGAGGTTGTGTAAACAGTGCGAAGTGAATAATTTATACTGTTCTTCATTACCTATGCGTGATTATGAGAAGAAGATGTCTGAAATATATATGAAAGCGTTATTAATCTGTCTTCTGAGAATTTAGAATATAAAAATTTTACTTTAAGTGAGGAAGTCAAAAATGACGTGAATAAGTTTTTGGTAGGAAAAAGCCTTATGGGGTCGGCTTGAAATATAAAACCCTATCCCACGCCGGATAGGTGTTGTAAGAGCCGACTAAATCCAGCCTGCTGTTAGATGGTAGCTGGTGGTATTAGGGCACCTCAGAGGGATATTCCGTTCCGTTCTGTTCCTTTCCGGCTGGGGCCTTGAAAGAGAGTTCTTCCTTTATTTTATTTTCTCTTTCTTGGCCGGCAACACATCAATGATGTCTTTCGTGTTGCTCATGTATACGAGCGACGACAGCCACTTACCATGGCATCTTCAGCTCGTTTGCCTGCGAATTCCATAAAAAATTAAACACTAATTTGAATTGAAACCACAGATTAAAGCGCATATTAATACAAAGCTTATGCAAGTAATATTCTCATGAAAATAATGGAATGACGACGTCATTATACCCATCTGTACTGACATCATAGTACGGCGTAAAAATGCACTGCCACGTAAATATAAAACCGTAATGCCACTTACATTAGGACGACAACACGCGCGCGGTGTCCCGGCTTGTGTAATGGTTCATTAAAATGAATTACGTTCCAGCGAACTGTGTTGTTTGCTGCTACGGACTAAACGCTTGTGTGTATTATTATTTGTTTGTCTTTATTATTCAGTGGAGGACAGAGTAAGATGGATAGATGTCCTTTTTCTGAGACAGGCTAACTTGAGCAGAAACAGTGTTAAGGGTTGGAAGAGTGTTTATTCGGACCTTCTATGACTCGATTGACCATTGGTGCTAGAATTCAACACTATCAGCCCTGTGATTCATTATTCATGTTGTTTTAGGTAAAGGATGCCCTTTACGACATATAACGAGTATTACGTAGTCCGATTATATCAATACGGCGCACTGGTGATATGAAAGTGTTTGACCGATTTGAGTTCTTTGGACGTGGCTTGGTTCAGGGCGTCATGATAGACATAATTATTAAAATACATTTTATCAACAAAAATCTTGAGCCCGTTGAGAGCATGGTAAGCTTTTAGTTCTTGTTTGCATCGTTAGATAGCTGTCGTTAAACCAAACTATATATAGGCTCCTTAGGTAGCATATTTCAAACTCTTGGATCACCCAAATCCTTCAATCCTCAAAGTAAATTTTTCATGAAATACCTACGCGCTTTGCCTTAGGTAAAGAAAATGCCTGTGTCCTTTTGGCTCGCTAATGGTCAGCCACTGAAAAACCCAGAGCTATAACTATTTAAGAGTTAACTTCTGGAATAAAAGCGCAATCAGCCATAAACAAGGGCTATGCTGCAGCGCTGCAGCGTTGATTTACGCCGCGATTTGTCGCCGAGCCAAACCACCCGCCTCCCCCCGTTCTCCTGTTCCCGCGCATTGCTTAACGTTAAACAACTGCTGTATTCATGTACGATACTTAGCTTTATTTATAACAGCTGTTGAATGTGATGGGTGTGACACGCTTGGGGAGTTGCACTTATTACTTTCTTGGGGCGAGATGCTTGGTTAGAAGGGTCGTTGAATTATTTTGCTGAAAAGTCATGTAATCTGGAAAATTTTCAATAATTCAATTTATAGGAAGCATCACAGTTCATTGTAATGTTCCATGAAAGATCATGACACTGTCAAAATCTCGAAAAGGAGCACTTTTATAAGGTAATTTTTTGACATCTCTGGTAGGCCAATCCTCAAGATATCTTCCCCCTAAGATCGGTCCATTACTAACGAGATTAATAAACGAAGGGGTTAAAAAGTACTCCAAAGGCAACCAAGGTTCGATATAAGCAGCACAGGTTAACCTACCGCACAGGTAGTCCACCTGATGACCTAAGGAGAGTGAGGAAACTCTAGATTGACTCTAGGATCAGTCAGAGCAGCACTAATTAGGAGAGGCCTAAGTACATGAGAGCCTAAGGGCTGATAGATACACTAATTGTATTTTGCTCGTCTGTTACTCACTAACAACAATATACTTAAGTATTACATAACGCAACAACTCAAATCCTTACCATACGTAGTAGCTCAACCCAACAATATTCCTTCACTTATCTCCTGCATAACTCGTAGGCTGTAAAACAATCGCACAAGAAACCTCAGGTAATTGCTGGTGTTTTCTGGTAGAGAGCGCCGTAAAGCACAGCGGACGTGACCGGCGCCGCGGCGTGGCGGCGGCGTGGCGCGTACATTACTTATTGGAGCAAGTTGGGGTTATACGGTACTTGGGAGAGCATTGCAATAACTTCTGCGGTTTCTATTGTACTACCTTCCATAAATATTGCTTTATATTTGCTTAGTTTTTGGTGAACGATACAATGAACTAGTGGATTATTAGGACGTAGATAGTGTTACTATAACTTCAACCTGGGGAAGTAGCCAACTGCTGTAGTTCAAAGTGTTACAGTGGTGGAAGTCCTTATACCGAAGTTCTGCGACAAAGCTTTATTCTGTGACTTCCATTTCACACTGAAGGATGGAAACTTTTTATAGCTGTTATAGGAGTTTGATCTTGACTCTTGATCGACTATTACAGCCCTGTACGGCTTTCAACTATAAATAACACTTGAAACCGAAACTCAATTCGAAAACAGGTGGCCTTGTGATACAACAAAAATATCTGACTGTCGTGTCCATTTCAAGCAATAATAATATTAATATAATAATTCATTATAATTTTAAGTTTAATTAAGTAAACATGAAAATTTTAACTCAAGGCTATTAAATAATATCGCTCGTGTTCTTTCCCGACATCATTTTGTTCCGCATTCACCCTTTCCTGATAAAGTCAGTAAAACAATTAATATTCCGAACATTTTTCCTACTAACATTTCCAACATAAACTATGCATGTGGCCTGTGAAAAATGAAACGAGTGTAGTATTAATACTGATTTTTTTATATCTAACGATTGGTCGTGTCGTAGATAAACTTTGGTAAAATGTGACTTCTAGTTCTATTATATAACTTCGTCGTTCATCCTTCTACCTGTCAAAAATCTTTTCTCAGAAAGACGTGGAGGTTTCAAATTTAATGATTGATTGATGTTTGCAATCTCTTTGAAAATATCAAGTGAAACGTTTACCGTTTACTGCCCGTTGATTAAGCAATTTCTTATAGCACGAATAAAGGTAAAGATCAAAAAACCGTATGTGGTTACATAACAAAGAAAACAAATCCTACTCAAAATTTGCCGTTTTTAGGACAATAATTACACTGCAAGAAAGTAGGTACTTTTAATCTTTAGTTACAACAGTCTATTTGTAAATTGAACACCAAAAAACAGGCACATCGAATAGCATAATATTCGAAATTGAATAATTTAAAACTTCATAGCGAATGCAAAAAAATAGCAAAATACCATAACTAACTTCAAATAACTAACACAACAAAGAGATGGTATGATTAAAAAACTCTCTTGTAAGTACTTTATTTTTTTATTCATCTCGTAAAGAGATAAAAAAAGTAAAAGTTTGTTCGAATGTAAAAATTTTGGTTCATTTGAAACTTACACAGATTTTACATTTCATAATTTAACTAACAAAAATCGTAACACAGAATTTGAATGTCATAGTACGTAAGAGTACCAACTCGTAGTAAAAAAAAATTAAATTTTTTCGTTTTAAAATCGTATCGTGTACTGTAAAGCAGTTCATATACCGCATCGCTGCAACACGCTGTGCGACCGCGAGCCCGTGATTAATGCTCGCCTTGTGCCGACACCTCACACGGCCTCACACGGCCTCACATGGCCTGACCTATGGTCTATGGTCTTGCTCCACTAATATCTACTACTAAATATGTGTAACTAAGACAAAACATCAGAACTGCTAGTTCTACAAGGGGTAACAGGAATGGATCAACGGCGAACAATTTAACCCCTATGTATATTTAGCAATAGTTAGTGGTTTGGCTGATGTTTAGGAATTTGTGTATTTTAATTAAATGCAATTGTTAAGTTAAATTATATTGAAGGTATTAAGATCCCCCATCCCTGGGATGCCGTGTATCCACCTGCTGTTACACCCTGTATACGTAACCGATGTCTGTATCTGAAAGATGCTTAAGAAAATCGTCGGTTTATTTGTGGTTTGTCAGTTTACATTCGTATATTATTTCTTAAAATAAAATACTTAAAATTGATCGGTTCGCAAATACAAAAAAATGCAATTAAAAAATCTCTTCTATTCTCTTCTTGACTCCTTATTCTGAGAAGCATATTTTTGAGTGTGGTTTTCATATAAGATTACATAATATAAAGTACATTACCTTATTTCGCAAATTTTATTATCAAATAAAAAACAATTTCTGTATTGCCCCTTAAACTACGATTAGTATAAAAATATTAGAATCGTTTACAAAGATACTTCACGAACAAAAATAACATAAACGATTACATCAAAACAAGCGGAAAAGTAATTAGTACAAACAATAATTCCAGCTATAGACTGTTTTTACAGACCGGAGTTTAACTGTCACTATGGAGTTGTCATCTCCTCCCGGTAGCTGCAGTAATTTATAATAGTCTGTGACGTGAGTACAGAACACAGTGCCTGTCGGGTATTAATCACTCCGCTAATGCTAGAAACGATCCTGTGGGACTGCATGGACTCGTTAAAACTGCGTTAAAAATATCATGTAGAATACAGGCTGTCAGCTAATTTATTCACCCGAGCTTACTGATTGCTATTACTTAGTAATAACTTAGTTTAATTAATACATCAGAAGATATATCAGAAGCTACAAGTACAGTTTTCAATTTACCATTCAGTACGAAAAACAGGTTGAAGTCCTGATACTATTTCAAAGTTATGTTGCCGACCAAGAATAAAGAGACAGAAAGAAAGAACTTGGGTGCCCCCAGCTGAAACACAATGACTCGTTGGCCGCTGACTCAAGCAAGAGGCTGGTAGCTAGCCAGGGATGTTACAAGGAATCCTATGGGACAAAAAGGAGGAGGACGAATACTGGACTAATTCTCGTTCACATTGAGGTTATATCTTTAACTAGGTTTTCGCGTGGGGCGCGCGCTGCTAAAGCAGCGCGCGTGCCTTTCTCTTCCACAAAAGGTAAAATAAATAAAAAGTTTTTTCTAAAATATCATTGGTCTTTGAAATTTATTTTTCGATTCAGGGGTGTGTTTGCGAAATGTTTGGCTTCAATCTACTATTTTTGGGTTGTCTATTTTTTTGGCATAATTAACAGAATATGAGAGGGAGAGGGTGAGGAAGGGGAGAGGGAGAGGGAAAGGGAAAGAGAGAGGTAGACGTAGAGAGAGTGGGCGGGAGAGGGAGGGTGAGACGAAGAGGTAGCAAATGGAAGTTGAAGAGGGAGTGGGAGAGGTAGGGAGAGGGGAGGGAAAGGGAGGAGGAAAGGTAGCGGGAGAGAGAGGGCAAGGGGGAGGTAGAGGGGAAGGAAAGCGATGGAGAGGGAGAAGAAGAAATTGATAGGCGGTACAAAGTTTGCCGGGTCAGCTAGTTAATTGCAATAACTAATAATAACACTTAATACTAATAAACGCCTCATACATTGGACTGACATTCAATGGACAAACTATCTGAAATATTCGACACAAAATACATTTGTATGAAAATTAATATTTTTATATGGCAATACTGCAACATTTTTCCTCCGCTGTGCACGATCTATAAGTACCAACAACCTCCTGATATATTGTAATGACATAAGATTTATGAAATAGCCTGAAATATAACATAAAAAAGTACATTTGTATGAAAACTTTTATTTTTTGTATGGCGACCCCAAAATATTTTTTCACCATCATTTACAACTTATTAGAACCTACAATCGCCCCATACATTATAAGGCCATCAAATGAAGACAACCGCCTCAAATATTTGAAAAAATAAAACATTTGTATGAAAATTATTATTTTTTGTATGGCAACACTGAAAGTTTTTTCACCAAAATTCACAAAATATCAGTACCTACAAATGCCTTATACATTATAGTAGCGAAATATTAAATTCAAAAATAAATTTGTATGAAAAATATTATTTTTTGTATGGCAACACTGAAATTTTATTGTTTTCCCAAAACAAATGATTTAATTAAGAAATATCTCCCATACATTTCTTATACTCTTGATCTATAGTTTAGGCTCAATTACTCGAAAAGTGAAAAAAATTCTGGACTCCAGTGTTGCCAGTTTATTTAGATGAAAATGGTCAAATGTCATTACGACGACCACTTGAAATGTTTTGGTAAAATATTTTGATTTAAAATATTTTTCCTTCTACTTTTCATATTTTTGAATGGAAAGTACAAAAAATTGTATGAACAAAGAACAGAAAAACTAAACATGGCAACACTTTCGGTCAAGTTACACAACCGCCTCATACAAAGTGACCCCCTAAAATGTTGGCAACCTACAAATTTTTTCGTTAAAAAAAATCCATTTTTCGTACATTTTACAAAATGGCCGCCACGGGGTCCGCCATCTTGTCGAAAAAAAAAATATCCCCAAAATATAAAAATTGAGGACACTTTCAACGGAAAACAAAAAGAATATTATAAAAAAGTTGAAAAACCACCTCGATGCGACCCCACAAAGTCACCTCTAAAATTTCAAAACTTTAAAGAAAAATATCTCGGCGGCCATCTTGTTTTTTCAATTTTTTCTAATTTCATCGTATTACTCGTCCCAAAATTATTCGAAAATGACACCAATATTGGGTAGGTGCTCACATAAATAAAAAAGTTGACAGTCGCCGAGCGGCCGCCATCTTGAATTTTCGAACGGTCGGATTTTTCCCATAGTAACCATGGATAGTCAAGCAACTTTTCCATACATCATTATAACCCCCCACCAATACTTTCGGCTGGGCTACTCTAAATGTGAAAAAACGGGGAAAAAAAATCTAGCTCCCAGTGTTGCCAGTTAATTTAGATGAAAATGGTCAAATGTCATTACGACAACCACTAAAAATTTTTTGGTAAAATTTTTTGATTAAAAATGTTTCTCCTTCTACTTTTCATATTTTTGAATAGAAAGTTCACAAAAATGTATGAACAAAAAAAAAATCAACGTAACCTGGCAACACTTTTTGTCAAGTTACACAACCGCCCCATACAAAGTGACCCCCTCAAATGTTGCCAACCTAAAAATTTTTTCCTTCAAAAAATGCAATTTTTCGTACATTTTATAAAATGGCTGCCACGGGGTCCGCCATCTTGGCGAAAAAAAAATATACCCCAAACGTCAAAATTGGGGATAGATGCAAGGCAACAAAGCAAAAAAATCGCAAAAATGTTTAAAATCCAACGCAATCCGACCCCGCAAATTCACCTCGAAAATTGAAAAATTTTAAATCAAAATATCTCGGCGGCCATCTTGTTTTTTCAAATTTTTCCAAATTTTTCTTAACACTTTTCCCAACATTAGCCGAAAACGACACCAATCTCGGGTAGCTGCATAATAAAAAAAAAAGTTGGTCTTTGCACCTCGGCCGCCATCTTGGATTTTCGAAAAGTTGGAGTTTTCCCATAAATCCGGGAGTGAACCAAAAATTCCCCCATACAAAGTATCTACCCCCCACCACTCCTTCTGGGAGATCAATTCGGGTTTTCGTAAAACGAAAAAAAAATTCCAGCAGTCAGTGTTGCCAGTCGACATCGACGAAAATGGTCAAATGTCATTACGACAACTACGACACATTTGCATGTGTGAATTTTTGATTAAAAATATTGCTCCTTCTACTTTTCATGTTTTTGAATAGAAAGTCCAAAAAAATGTGTGAACAAAGATAAAAAAAATAAAACCTGGCAACACTTTGGGTCAAGTTACACAACCGCCCGGAACAAAGGGACCCGCTCAAATGTTGCCAAGCAGAAGAAAAATGCACACAAAAAATGTCATTTTTCGTACATTTTTCAAAATGGCCGCCACCGCGTCCGCCATCTTGTCGAAAAAATAAATATTCCCAAAATATCAAAATCGAGGATACCCTTAAGCGAATGCAAAAAAAATATCGCCAAAAAGTTGAAAAACCACCCCGATGCGACCCCGCAAAGTCACCTCTAAAATGGAAAAAATTCAAACCAAAATAACTCGGCGGCCATCTTGTTTTTTCAATTTGTTCTCATTTTTTCATAATTCCCTCCTAAAACTTCACGAATACCCTCAAAAAAATTTTGCAAAAGGCCATAAACAAAAAAGTCGACAATCGCCGCGCAGACGCCATCTTGAAAATGGGACATGTCAGATTTTTCCCGAGGTGTCGGGAGGAGATGGAGAACTTTCGCCATAGACAACAAAATCCCATCTCTACTCCTTCTGGGAGAACAATTATATAGTTCACTCCCCGTAAGTCTAGGATTATATATAATAACTAGGTTTTCGCGTGGGGCGCGCGCTGCTAAAGCAGCGCGCGTGCCTTTCTCTTTCGCAAAAGACAAAATAAATAGATAGTTTTTTTTCTTCAAAAATATTGGTCTTTGAAATTTATTTTTCGATTCAGGGGTCTGTTTGCGACATATTTGACTTCAAACTACTTTTGGTTTGTCTATTTTTTGGCATGATTAACAGAATATGAGAGGAAAAGGGAGAGGGTGAGGGAGGGGGTGAGGAAGATGGAGAGGGAGAGGTAGGGAGAGGGGAACGAAGAGGGAGAAGGAGAGGGAGGGAGAGTGAGAGGGAGGAAGAGTGAGAGGGAGGAAGATGGAGAGGGAGAGGGAGGGAGAGGGGGAGGAAGAAGGAGAAGGAGAGGGAGAGGAAGAGGGAGAAGGAGAGGGAGAGAGAGGAAGAGGGAGGGGGAGACGGAGAGGTAGCGGGAGAGGGAGGGAGGGGGAAAGGGCGAGGGAAAAGGTTAGAGGGGAGAGGTAGGGAGAGGGGAGGGAAAAGGAGGAGGAGAGGTAGTGGGAGAGGGTGGGAGAAGGAGAAATTGATAGGCGGTACAAAGTTTGCTGGGTCAGCTAGTTGATAATTAATAGAAACCCTTAATACTAATAAACGCATCATACTTTGTATTGACATTCAATGGACAAACAATCTGAAATATTCGACACAAAATACATTTGTATGAATTTAATATTTTTATATGGCAACACTGCAACATTTTTCCTCCGATGTGTAAGATCTATAAGCACCAACAACCTCCTGATATATTGTAATGACATAAGATTGATGAAATAGCATGAAATATTACATAAAAAAAGTGCATTTGTATGAAAACTTTTATTTTTTGTATGGCAACCCTAAAATATTTTTGCACCATCATTTTAACACTATTAAAAACTACAATCGACCCATACATTATAAGGCCATCAAATGAAGACAACCGTCTCAAATATTTGAAAAAAGAAAACATTTGTATGAAAATTATTATTTTTTGTATGGCAACACTGAAATTTTTTTTACCAAAATTCACAAAATATCAGTACCTACAAATGTCCCATACATTATAGTAGCGAAATATTCAATCCAAAAATAAATTTGTATGAAAATTATTATTTTTTGTATGGCAACACTGAAATTTTATTGTTTTCCCAAAACGATTGATTTAATTAAGAAATATCTCCCATACATGTCTTATACTCCTGATCTATAGTTTAGGCTCAATTACTCGAAAAGTGAAAAAAATTCTGGACTCCAGTGTTGCCAGTAAATTAAGATGAAAATGGTCAAATGTCATTACGACGACCACTTGAAATGTTTTGGTAAAATATTTTGATTAAAAATATTTTTCCTTCTACTTTTCATATTTTTGAATGGAAAGTCCAAAAAATTGTATGAACGAAGAAAAGAAAAACCAAACATGGCAACACTTTCGGTCAAGTTACACAACCGCCCCATACAAAGTAACCCGCTCAAGTGTTGCCAACCTACTAATTTTTTCCTTCAAAAAATGCAATTTTTCGTACATTTTACAAAATGGCCGCCGCGGGGTCCGCCATCTTGTTGAAAAAAAAATTATCCCCAAAATATCAAAATTGAGGACACTTTCAAGGGAAAACAAAAATAATATTAGAAAAAAGTTGAATAACCACCCCGATGCGAGCCCATAAAGTCACCTCTAAAATTTCAAAATTTTAAAGAAAAATATCTCGGCGGCCATCTTGTTTTTTATTTTTTTTCTAATTTCATCGTATTAGTTGTCCCAAAATTATTCGAAAATGACACCAATATTGGGTAGGTGCTCACATAAATAAAAAAGTTGACCGTCGCCGAGCGGCCGCCATCTTGAATTTTCGAACGGTCGGATTTTTCCCATAGTAACCATAGATAGTCAAGCAACTTTTGCATACATCATTATAACCCCCCACCAATAGTTTCGGCTGGGCTACTCGAAATGTGAAAAAACGGGAAAAAAAAATCTAGCTCCCAGTGTTGCCAGTTAATTTAGATGAAAATGGTCAAATGTCATTACGACGACCACTAAAAATTTTTTGGTAAAATTTTTTGATTAAAAATGTTTCTCCTTCTACTTTTCATATTTTTGAATAGAAAGTTCACAAAAATGTATGAACAAAAAAAAAATCAACGTAACCTGGCAACACTTCAGACTAAGACCCACAACCGCCCCATACAAAGTGACCCCGTCAAATGTTGCCAACCTAAAAATTTTTTCCTTCAAAAAATGCAATTTTTCGTACATTTTATAAAATGGCCGCCACGGGGTCCGCCATCTTGGCGAAAAAAAAAATATACCCCAAACGTCAAAATTGGGGATAGATGCAAGGCAACAAAGCAAAAAAATCGCAAAAAAGTTTAAAACCCAACGCAATCCGACCCCGCAAAGTCACCTCGAAAATTGAAAAATTTTAAATCAAAATATCTCGGCGGCCATCTTGTTTTTTCAAATTTTTCCAAATTTTTCGTAACACTTTTCTCAACATTAGCCGAAAACGACACCAATCTCGGGTAGCTGCATAATAAAAAAAAAAGTTGGTCTTTTCACCTCGGCCGCCATCTTGGATTTTCGAAAAGTTGGAGTTTTCCCATAGATCCGGGAGTGAACCAAAAATTCCCCCATACAAAGTATCTACCCCCCACCACTCCTTCTGGGAGATCAATTCGGGTTTTCGTAAAACGAAAAAAAAATTCCAGCAGTCAGTGTTGCCAGGTGAAATCGACGAAAATGGTCAAATGTCATTATGACAATCAGGACACGTTTGCCCATGCGATTTTTTGATGAAAAATATTGCTCCTTCTACTTTTCATGTTTTTGAATAGAAAGTCCAAAAAAATGTGTGAACGAAGATAAAAAAAATAAAACCTGGCAACACTTTGGGTCAAGTTACACAACCGCCCGGAACAAAAGGACCCGCTCAAATGTTGCCAACCAGAAGAAAAATGCACCCAAAAAATGTCATTTTTCGTACATTTTTCAAAATGGCCGCCACCGCGTCCGCCATCTTGTCGAAAAAATTAATATTCCCAAAATATCAAAATCGAGGATACCTTCAAGCGAATGCAAAAAAAATATCGTAAAAAAGTTGAAAAACCACCCCGATGCGACCCCGCAAAGTCACCTCTAAAATGGGAAAAATTCAAACCAAAATAACTCGGCGGCCATCTTGTTTTTTCATTTTTTTCTTATTTTTTCATAATTCTCTCCCTAAACTTTACGAATACCCTCAAAAACTATTTGCAAAAGGCCATAAACAAAAAAGTTGACAATCGCCGCGCAGCCGCCATCTTGAAAATGGGAAATGTCAGATTTTTCCCGAGGTGTCGGGAGGGGATGGAAAACTTTTGCCATAGACAACAAAACTCCATCTCTGCTCCTTCTGGGAGAACAATTATATAGTTCACTCCCCGTAAGTCTAGGATTATATATTATAATAATAACTAGGTTTTCGCGTGGGGCGCGCGCTGCTAAAGCAGCGCGCGTGCCTTTCTCTTCCGCAAAAGACAAAATAAATAAACAGTTATTTTCAAAAATAGAATTGGTCTTTGAAATTTATTTTTCGATTCAGGGGTCTATTTGCGAAATGTTTGGCTTCAAACTACTACTTTTGGTTTGTCTATTTTTTTGGCATGATTAACAGAATATGAGAGGGAGAGGGTCAGGGAGAGGGAGGGGGTGAGGGAGAGGGAGAGGGAAAGGGAGAAGTAGACGTAGAGAGAGTGGGCGGGAGAGGGAAGGAGAGTAAGAGGGAGGAAGATGGAGATGGAGAGGAAGGAAGAAGGTGAGGGGGAGGAAGAGGGAGAAGGAGAGTTAGAGAGAGGAAGAGGGAGGGGGAGACGGAGAGGTAGCGGAAGAGGGTAGGGGATAGGGCGAGGGAAGGGTAAGAGGGGGAGGGGGAGGGTGAGACGGAGAGGTAGCGAATGGAAGTTGAAGAGGGAGTGGGAGAGGTAGGGAGAGGGGAGGGAGATTGAGGAGGAGAGGTAGCGGGAGAGGGAGGACAAGGGGGAGGTAGAGGGGAAGGAAAGCGATGGAGAGGGAGAAGGAGAAATTGTTAGGCGGTACAAAGTTAGCTGGGTCAGCTAGTTGATAACTAATAGTAACCCTTAATACTAATAAACGCCTCATACATCGTATTGACATTCAATGGACAAACAATCTGAAATATTCGACACAAAATACCTTTGTATGAAAATTAATATTTTTATATGGCAACACTGCAACATTTTTCCTCCGCTGTGCACGATCTATAAGTACCAACAACCTCCTGATATATTGTAATGGCATAAGATTTATGAAATAGCCTGAAATATAACATAAAAAAGTACATTTGTATGAAAACTTTTATTTTTATATGGCAACCCTAAAATATTTTTTCACCGTCATATATGGACTATTGGAACCTACAATCGCCCCATACATTATAAGGCCATCAAATGAAGACAACCGCCTCAAATATTTGAAAAAATAAAACATTTGTATGAAAATTATTATTTTTTGTATGGCAACACTGAAATTTTTTTCGCCAAAATTTACAAAATATTAGTACCTACAAATGCCCCATACATTATAGTAGCGAAATATTCAATCCAAAAATAAATTTGTATGAAAATTATTATTTTTTGTATGGCAACACTAAAATTTTATTGTTTTTCCAAAACGAATGATTTAATTAAGAAATATCTCCCATACATTTTTTATACTCCTGATCTATAATTTAGGCTCAATTACTCGAAAAGTGAAAAAAATTCTGGACTCCAGTGTTGCCAGTTTATTAAGATGAAAATGGTCAAATGTCATTACGACGACCATTTGAAATGTTTTGGTAAAATATTTTGATCAAAAATATTTTTCCTTCTACTTTTCATATTTTTGAATGGAAAGTCCAAAAAATTGTATGAACGAAGAACAGAAAAACCAAACATGGCAACACTTTCGGTCAAGTTACACAACCGCCTCATACAAAGTAACCCCCTCAAGTGTTGCCAACCTACTAATTTTTTCCCTCAAAAAATACAATTTTTTGTATATTTTACAAAATGGCCGCCATGGGGTCCGCCATCTTGTTGAAAAAAAAATTATTCCCAAAATATCAAAATTGAGGACACTTTCAAGGGAAAACAAAAAGAATATTATAAAAAAGTTGAAAAACTACCCCGATGCGAGCTCACAAAGTCACCTCTAAAATTTCAAAACTTTAAAGAAAAATATCTCGGCGGCCATCTTGTTTTTTATTTTTTTTGTAATTTCATCGAATTAGTCGTCCCAAAGTTATTCGAAAATGACACCAATATTGGGTAGGTGCTCACATAAATAAAAAGTTGACAATCGCCGAGCGGCCGCCATCTTGAATTTTCGAACGGTCGGATTTTTCCCATAGTAACCATAGATAGTCAAGCAACTTTTCCATTCATCATTATAACCCCCCACCAATACTTTCGGCTGGGCTACTCGAAATGTGAAAAAACGGGAAAAAAAAATCTAGCTCCCAGTGTTGCCAGTTAATTTAGATGAAAATAGTCAAATGTCATTACGACGACCACTAAAAATTTTTTGGTGAAATTTTTTGATTAAAAATGTTTCTCCTTCTACTTTTCATATTTTTGAATAGAAAGTTCACAAAAATGTATGAACGAAAAAAAAATCAACATACTCTGGCAACACTTCAGACCAAGTCTCACAACCGCCCCATACAAAGTGACCTCCTCAAATGTTGCGAACCTTAAAATTTTTTCCTTCAAAAAATGCAATTTTTCGTATATTTTATAAAATGGCCACCACGGGGTCCGCCATCTTGGCGAAAAAAAAAATATACCCCAAACGTCAAAATTGGGGATAGATGCAAGGCAACAAAGCAAAAAAATCGCAAAAAAGTTTAAAACCCAACGCAATCCGACCCCGCAAAGTCACCTCGAAAATTGAAAAATTTTAAATGAAAATATCTCGGCGGCCATCTTGTTTTTTCAAATTTTTCCAAGTTTTTCGTAACACTTTTCCCAACATTAGCCGAAAACGACACCAATCTCGGGTAGCTACATAATAAAAAAAAAAGTTGGTCATTTCACCTCGGCCGCCATCTTGGATTTTCGAAAAGTCGGATTTTTCCCATAGATCCGGGGGTGAACAATAAATTTTCCCATACAAAGTACTGACCCACCTCCACTCCTTCTGGGAGATCAATTCGGGTTTTCGTAAAACGAAAAAAAAATTCCAGCAGTCAGTGTTGCCAGTCGACATCGACGAAAATGGTCAAATGTCATTATGACAAGCACGACACGTTTGCCCGTTTGAATTTTTGATAAAAAATATTGCTCCTTCTACTTTTCATGTTTTTGAATAGAAAGTCCAAAAAAATGTGTGAACCAAGATTAAAAAAATAAAACCTGGCAACACTTTGGGTCAAGTTACACAACCGACCGGAACAAAGTGACCCGCTCAAATGTTGCCAACCAGAAGAAAAATGCACCCAAAAAATGTCATTTTTCGTACATTTTTCAAAATGGCCGCCACCGCGACCGCCATCTTGTCAAAAAAATAAGTATCCCCAAAATATCAAAATTGAGGATACTTTCAAGACAACACAAGAAAAATAATGCAAAAAAGTTGAAAAACCTCCCCGATGCGACCCCTCAAAGTCACCTCTAAAATGGGAAAAATTCAAACCAAAATAACTCGGCGCCCATCTTGTTTTTTCATTTTTTTCTCATTTTTTCGTAATTCCCTTCCTAAATGTTACGAAAACCTCCAAAAACATTAGGCAAAAGGCCATAAACAAAAAAGTTGACAATCGCCGCGCGGCCGCCATCTTGAAAATGGGAAATGTCAGATTTTTCCCATACTCATTGGAGGGCATGGAGAAAACCCGCCATAGACAACAAAGTTGTATCTCGACTCTTTCTGGGAGAACAATTATGTCAGTCAGTCAGTGGTAAGTCTAGGATTATATATTATAATAACTAGGTTTTCGCGTGGGGCGCGCGCTGCTAAAGCAGCGCGCGTGCCTTTCTCTTTCGCAAAAGACAAAATAAATAAATAGTTTTTTTTTCAAAAATATTGGTCTTTGAAATTTATTTTACGATTCAGGGGTCTGTTTGCGAAATCAAACTACTAATAATTTTGGTATGTCTATTTTTTCGGCATGATTAACAGAATATGAGAGGGAGAGGGTGAGGGAGACGGAGAGGGAAAGGGAGAGGGAAAGGGAGAGGTAGACGTAAAGAGAGTGGGCGGGAGAAGGAGGGATAGTGAGAGGGAGGAAGAGGGAGAGGGGGAGGAAGAGGGAGAAGGAGAGGGAGAGGTAGGAAGAGGGAGTGTGAGACGGAGAGGTAGCGAATGGAAGTTGAAGAGGGAGTGGGAGAGGTAGAGAGAGGGGAGGGAAAGAGAGGAGGAAAGGTAGCGGGAGAGGGAGGGCAAGGGGGAGGTAGAGGGGAAGGAAAGCGATGGAGAGGGAAAAGGAGAAATTGGTAGCAGGTACAAAGTTTGCCGGGTCAGCTAGTTGATAACAATAACTAATAATAATCCGTAATACTAATAAACGCCTCAAACGAGTACATCGTATTGACATTCAATGGACAAACAATCTGAAATATTCGACACAAAATACATTTGTATGAAAATTAACATTTTTATATGGCAACACTGCAACATTTTTTCTCCGATGTGTACGATCTATAAGTACCAACGACCTCCTGATATATTGTAATGACATTAAGATTAATGAAATAACCAGAAATATTACATAAAAAAGTACATTTTGTATGATAACTTTAATTTTTTGTATGGCAACCCTAAAATATTTTTTCACCATCATTTACAGACTATTAGAACCTACAATCGCCCCATACATTATAAGGCCATCAAATGAAGACAACCGCCTCAAATATTTGAAAAAAGAAAACATGTGTATGAAAATTATTATTTTTTGTATGGCAACACTGAAATTTTTTTCACCAAGATTCATAAAATATCAGTATCTACAAATGCCCCATACATTATAGTAGCGAAATATTCAATCCAAAAATAAATTTGTATGAAAATTATTATTTTTTGTATGGCAACACTAAAATTTTATTGATTTTCCAAAACGAATGATTTAATTAAGAAATATATCCCATACATTTCTTATACTCCTGATCTATAGTTTAGGCTCAATTACTCGAAAAGTGAAAAAAATTCTGGACTCCAGTGTTGCCAGTTTATTAAGATGAAAATGGTCAAATGTCATTACGACTACCACAAGAAATCTCCTTGTTTGATTTTTTTATCAAAAATAATTTTCCTTCTACTTTTCATATTTTTGAATGGAAAGTCCAAAAAATTGTATGAACGAAGAAAAGAAAAACCAAACATGGCAACACTTTCGGTCAAGTTGCACAACTGCCCCATACAAAGTGACCCCCTCAAATGTTTCCAACCTACAAATTTTTTCGTTAAAAAAAATCAATTTTTCGTACATTTTACAAAATGGCCACCACGGGGTCCGCCATAATGTCGAAAAAAAAATATCCCCAAAATATAAAAATTGAGGACACTTTCAAGGGAAAACAAAAAGAATATTTTAAAAAAGTTGAAAAACCACCTCGATGCGACCCCACAAAGTCACCTCTAAAATTTCAAAACTTTAAAGAAAAATATCTCGGCGGCCATCTTGTTTTTTATTTTTTTTCTAATTTGATCGTATTAGTCGTCCCATAATTATTCGAAAATGACACCAATATTGGGTAGGTGCTCAAATAAATAAAAAAGTTGACAATCGCCGAGCGGCCGCCATCTTGAATTTTCGAACGGTCGGATTTTTCCCATAGTAACCATAGATAGTCAAGCAACTTTCCCATACATCATTATAACCCCCACCAATACTTTCGGCTGGGCTACTCGAAATGTGAAAAAACGGGAAAAAAAATTCTAGCTCCCAGTGTTGCCAGTTAATTTAGATGAAAATGGTCAAATGTCATTACGATGACCACAAAAAATTTTTTGGTGAAATTTTTTGATTAAAAATGTTTCTCCTTCTACTTTTCATATTTTTGAATAGAAAGTTGACAAAAATGTATGAACGAAAAAAAAATCAACGTACCCTGGCAACACTTCAGACCAAGATCCACAACCGCCCCATACAAAGTGAACCCCTCAAATGTTGCCAACCTAAAAATTTTTTCCTTCAAAAAATGCAATTTTTCGTACATTTTATAAAATGGCCGCTACGGGGTCCGCCATCTTGGCGAAAAAAAAAATATACATCAAACGTCAAAATTGGGGATAGATGCAAGGCAACAAACCAAAAAAATCGCAAAAAAGTTAAAAACCCAACGCAATCCGACCCCGCAAAGTAACCTCGAAAATTGAAAAATTTTAAATCAAAATATCTCGGCGGCCATCTTGTTTTTTCAAATTTTTTTAAATTTTTCGTAACACTTTTCCCAGCATTAGCCGAAAACGACACCAATCTCGGGTAGCTGCATAATAAAAAAAAAAGTTGATCATTTCACCTCGGCCGCCATCTTGGATTTTCGAAAAGTCGGATTTTTCCCATAGATCCGGAGGTGAACAAAAAATTCTCCCTTACAAAGTACTCACCCCCCACCACTCCTTCTGGGAGATCAATTCGGGTTTTCGTAAAACGAAAAAAAAATTCCAGCAGTCAGTGTTGCCAGTCGACATCGACGAAAATGGTCAAATGTCATAGCGACGACCGCGACACGGTTTTCTGTGTGACATTTGTATCAAAAATATTGCTCCTTCTACTTTTCATGTTTTTGAATAGAAAGTCCAAAAAAATGTGTGAACGAAGATAAAAAAAATAAAACCTGGCAACACTTTGGGTCAAGTTACACAACCGCCCGGAACAAAGGGACCCGCTCAAATGTTGCCAACCAGAAGAAAAATGCACCCAAAAAATGACATTTTTCGTACATTTTTCAAAATGGCCGCCACCGCGTCCGCCATCTTGTCGAAAAAATAAATATCCCCAAAATATCAAAATCGAGGATACTTTCAAGCGAATGCAAAAAAAATATCGCCAAAAAGTTGAAAAACCACCCCGATGCGACCCCGCAAAGTCACCTCTGAAATGGAAAAAATTCAAACCAAAATAACTCGGCGGCCATCTTGTTTTTTCAATTTTTTCTCATTTTTTCGTAACTTCCTTCCTAAACTTTACGAATAACCCCAAAAAAATTTTGCAAAAGGCCATAAACAAAAAAGTTGACAATCGCCGCGCAGCCGCCATCTTGAAAATGGGAAATGTCAGATTTTTCCCGAGGTGTCGGGAGGGGAAGGAGAATATCCGCCATAGACAACAAAACTCCATCTCGCCTCCTTCTGGGAGAACAATTATATAGTTCACTACGTGGTAAGTCTAGGATTATATATTATAATAACTAGGTTTTCGCGTGCCTTTCTCTTTCGCAAAAGGCAAAATAAATAATAGTTTTTTTTTTTCAAAAATGTCATCGGTCTTGGAAATTTATTTTTCGATTCAGGGGTCTGTTTGCGAAATGTTTGGCTTCAAAATACTACTTTTGGTATGTCTATTTTTGGCATGATAAGCAGAATATGAGAGGGAGAGGGTGAGGGAGGGGGTGAGGGAGAGGGAGAGGGAAAGGGAAAGGGAGAGGTAGACGTAGAGAGAGTGGGCGGGAGAGGGAAGGAGAGGGGGAGGAAGAGGGAGAAGGAGCGGGAGAGGGAGGGAGGGGGAAAGGGCGAGGGAAAGGGTAAGAGGGGGAGAGGTAGGGAGAGGGGAGGGAAAGAGTGGAGGAGAGGTAGCGGGAGAGGGAAGGAGAGGAGGAGGTAGAGGGGAAGGATAGCGATGAAGAAGGAGAAGGAGAAATTGATAGGCGGTACAAAGTTTGCCGGGTCAGCTAGTTGATAACTAATAATAACCCTTAATACTAATTAATACCTCATACATTGTATTGACATTCAATGGACAAACAATCTGAAATATTCGACACAAAATACATTTGTATGAAAATTAACATTTTTATATGGCAACACTGCAACATTTTTTCTCCGATGTGTACGATCTATAAGTACCAACGACCTCCTGATATATTGTAATGACATTAAGATTAATGAAATAACCAGAAATATTACATAAAAAAGTACATTTTGTATGATAACTTTAATTTTTTGTATGGCAACCCTAAAATATTTTTTCACCATCATTTACAAACTATTAGAACCTACAATCACCCCATACATTATAAGGCCATCAAATGAAGACAACCGCCTCAAATATTTGAAAAAAGAAAACATTTGTATGAAAATTATTATTTTTTGTATGGCAACACTTAATTTTTTTTCACCAAAATTCACTAAATATCAGTACCTACAAATGCCCCATACATTGTAGTAGCGAAATATTCAATCCAAAAATAAATTTGTATGAAAATTATTATTTTTTGTATGGCAACACTGAAATTTTATTGTTTTCTTAAAACGAATGATTTATTTAAGAAATATGTCCCATACATTTCTTATACTCTTGATCTATAGTTTAGGCTGAACTACTCGAAAAGTGAAAAAAATTCTGGACTCCAGTGTTGCCAGTTTCTTAACATAAAAATGGTCAAATGTCATTATGACTACCACAGGAAATCTCCCTGTTTGATTTTTTTATCAAAAATATTTTTCCTTCTACTTTTTATATTTTTGAATGGAAAGTCCAAAAAATTGTATGAACGAAGAAAATAAAAACCAAACATGGCAACACTATCGGTCAAGTTACACAATTGCCCCATACAAAGCAACCCCCTCAAGTGTTGCCAACCTACTAATTTTTTCCTTCAAAAAATGCCATTTTTCGTACATTTTACAAAATGGCCGCCACGGAGTCCGCCATCTTGTTGAAAAAAAAATTATCCCCAAAATATCAAAACTGAGGGCACTTTCAAGGGAAAACAAAAAGAATATTATAAAAAAGTTGAAAAACTACCCCGATGCGAGCCCACAAAGTCACCTCTAAAATTTCAAAACTTTAAAGAAAAATATCTCGGCGGCCATCTTGTTTTTTCAATTTTTTCTAATTTCATCGTATTAGTCGTCCCAAAATTATTCGAAAATAACACCAATATTGGGTAGGTGCTCACATAAATAAAAAAGTTGACAATCGCCGAGCGGCCGCCATCTTGAATTTTCGAACGGTCGGATTTTTCCTATAGTAACCATAGATAGTCAAGCAACTTTTCTATACATCATTATAACCCTCCACCAATACTTTCGGCTGGGCTACTCGAAATGTGAAAAAACGGGGAAAAAAAATCTAGCCCCCAGTGTTGCCAGTTAATTTAGATGAAAATGGTCAAATGTCATTACGACGACCACTAAAAATTTTTTGGTAAAATTTTTTGATTAAAAATGTTTCTCCTTCTACTTTTTATATTTTTGAATAGAAAGTTCACAAAAATGTATGAATGAAAAAAAAATCAACGTAACCTGGCAACACTTCAGACCAAGACCCACAACCGCCCCATACAAAGTGACCCCCTCAAATGTTGCCAACCTAAAAAAATTTTCCTTCAAAAAATGCAATTTTTCGTACATTTTATAAAATGGCCGCCACGGGGTCCGCCATCTTGGCGAAAAAAAAAAAATATACCCCAAACGTCAAAATTGGGGATAGATGCAAGGCAACAAAGCAAAAAAATCGCAAAAAAGTTTTAAACCCAACGCAATCCGACCCCACAAAGTCACCTCGAAAATTGAAAAATTTTAAATCAAAATATCTCGGCGGCCATCTTGTTTTTTCAAATTTTTCTAAATTTTTCGTAACACTTTTCCCAACATTAGCCGAAATCGACACCAATCTCGGGTAGCTGCATAATAAAAAAAAAAGTTGATCATTTCACCTCGGCCGCCATCTTGGATTTTTGAAAAGTTGGAGTTTTCCCATAAATCCGGGAGTGAACCAAAAATTCCCCCATACATAGTATCTACCCCCCACCACTCCTTCTGGGAGATCAATTCGGGTTTTCGTAAAACGAAAAAAAAATTCCAGCAGTCAGTGTTGCCAGTCGACATCGACGAAGATAGTCAAATGTCATTATGACAACCACGACACGATTGCATGTGTGAATTTTTGATTAAAAATATTGCTCCTTCTACTTTTCATGTTTTTGAATAGAAAGTCCAAAAAAATGTGTGAACGAAGATAAAAAAAAAAAAACCTGGCAACACTTTGGGTCAAGTTACACAACCGCCCGGAACAAAGGGACCCGCTCAAATGTTGCCAACCTGGAGAAAAATTGGCCCAAAAAATGTCGTTTTTCGTACATTTTTCAAAATGGCCGCCACCGCGTCCGCCATCTTGTCAAAAAAATAAATATTCCCAAAATATCAAAATCGAAGATACTTTCAAGACAACGCAAAAAAAATATTGCAAAAAACTTGAAAAACCTCCCCGATGCGACCCCTCAAAGTCACCTCTAAAATGGAAAAAATTCAAACCAAAATAACTCGGCGGCCATCTTGTTTTTTCAATTTTTTCTCATTTTTTCGTAATTTTTTCCTTAAACTTTACGAAAACCCCCAAAAACATTAGGCAAAAGGCCATAAACAAAAAAGTTGACAATCGCCGCGCAGCCGCCATCTTGAAAATGGGAAATGTCAGATTTTTCCCATATTCATTGGAGGGCATGGAGAAAACCCGCCATAGACAACAAAGTCGTATCTCGACTCTTTCTGGGAGAACAATTATGTCAGTCAGTCAGTGGTAAGTCTAGGATTATATATTATAATTTTATTCCTTTTATCAGCATTTAGAGGTTTACTGCTAGACATAGGCCTCCCCTAACTTTCGCCACTCTGACCGGTCCTGAGTCTTCTGAATCCAGCGGATGCCCGTCGTCTTATTCAGGTCGTCAGACCACCTGGTCGGGGGGGCGTCCTATGCTCCTTTTTGGACATGTGGGCGCCATTCGAGGACCTTTCTTCCGTTTATTCTTGTATCTAACAAGTATTAACAAATATCTAAATACAACGTTTATTATCACACATTGTATAATTTTGTATTTTTATTTTTATGTGCTAACACATAAAAATACAAAATTAAATTTAGCTCAACAATACTTTTTAGAGAAAGGAGCTGCAAAATTTTGTTAAAATTAAAATTTTACGTCCATAAGTGGCTTCGAGCAGCCAACGGAGTCCCGGGGGTCATAAGTTTGTTTAAAAAATATGGTCCCCGGACAGCCATAACCGAGGAGCGAGAGATCAGTTTTACTGCAAACTGCTTAATGCGGTACGGAATTGTCCACATTTAAAGTTTTATCATATAGCTGGTGATATTAACAATGACACCAAAAAAATTTGGTTCTCTCATAGTAAATAGTAGTAGATGCACTCAACGTACGTTTTTGGATTCAATGTGTAAAGTCATGATGTTATAGTGATGCGAACCTGATGCGCATGTCCGTTATTTGCCTTGACTTTACAGTAATCCCTGAAACCTCAACCCGATCGCAGATCTGCTTTTGTTGAGCTTTATGCTGCTATACGCTGCTTATGAAGCGCTAATAGCCCGTCTTCTTGTGTCGAAGTAATCGACAAAATTTAGCAATAGCGGGTGCGATCGGTAGTTGGATGGGTGACCATTAGTGGCAAAAATTTCTTGAACGATTCGTTGCTACGGAGGACGCGTAAAACCGTCGGTTCCGGTTGTTATCGTAAGATAACAATTTTATTGTTAAGCTATGACGGAGACCCTCTGGTGGTATTTCTTTTTATGGAATTAGCCGGCAAATGAGTGGACGATCCACCTGATGTTGAGTACCTACCATGGACATCAGCAACACTAAAGGCATCACTGATTGCCGAAAGAAGATAAACGGGAACGCATCATAATTTATGTTAGCGCAATAACAACCACCAAAAATAACAAATGACTAACCAAGTCAAACATAATACCGAACATTAGCTGTCATAACTGTAGTTCTGTCGTCACAGAGGCGTGAGAAATGAGCAATGTTAGCCATTACATCACCGGCCACAAGTCGAGGATTAATGCCATTAGTTAGAGCGTGACCGCGGACGCACCTGTGTCGCCGTACGTCATGCCAGGATATTGCCGGAGCGGGATGTTGCAGATATTGTTACATTATGACTGTGTTCATTGGATCAGAGAGAATCATAAGCGATTTATCTAGAGCTGAACCAAATTGTCGTTACTTAAAGTGACCCGTGACAGTTGTAACACGAATTTAATTTCAATTATTTCTTTTTTAGGAGAGTTATTTTTAGTGCTCTAAAACTTGCAACTTATTCTAATTAATATCTTTAGATAATGAAATCATCTATGTTAAAATCTTACTTTAACATAACGTTACGTAAAATAATAAAATAATTAAAAGTTTAAAAGAGTGTTTAGTGATGTAGTAATGTAGTACTAATGATACTCTTCTGCTGGTTATCAGAGGAATAATTTATTTGTAAAAATACACAGCTTATATACATACAGTGTCGGCAAGAACGAGCAATAGAAAAAATGCTAGAATAATTTACAAAAAGGATTGGTTGACGTGGACCAATAGGGACGAACACGTGTAAGAGTAATAAAATTAGCAAGGTCGGAACATTAGAAATTGTTGCGCAATAATGTGAAGGAGGTACTCGTGGGTAGGGATATGATAGCTGCGTCGGGCAGCTACATGACTCTCCCCCTAGCGAAAGCGTACCGGAAGCTTGCTGGTCCGTCCAAATCTAGTGGTCTTCAGAATTGATGACTGAACTGGGCTTGACGAAGTACTTGTGTAGGTACTTGTAGTTCCATCGTTGGTTTTCGCTAGTGGCTGTGGTGATGTAGCTGAGGTATCTTGAGTGATTGCTTCAGGTGTTGAGTTCTCTGGAGTACTGATTGTGTAGGCAGGCTTGAGACGGTCGATCGAAATAACTGCAGATCGCCTCTCGGGCAACAAAATTTTAAAAGTTTTGCTATTCCGCTCCAATACTTTGTATGGACCTTCGTACGTAGGCATTAAAGGAGTTTTTACGGCGTCAATCCTTATAAAAACTTGCTCGCAGGTTTGTAAATCCTTATGAATGAAAATCGGTTTCTTGTTACTGTGTGAAGTTGTAGGTATAGATGGTTTCATCGAGTTTATAGTATTACGTAGCTGTGTGACGTAATCGTAGTCGAGATTTTGTTCCTCATCTATACTTGCAGTGAAGAAATCGGATGGTAAACGTAAATTGTAACCGTAGATAAGTTCTGCTGCGCTAATACCTGAGTCTGAACGAGGTATTGCACGTAAACCCATGAGAACTGTAGGTAATTCGTTTATCCACTTAGTATGTTCTTATAGACGAGTTTTCAGTGCGGTTTTCAAACTTCGGTGCCATCTTTCTACCATACCGTTTGACTGAGGGTGATACGGACTTGTACGTATTCTTTGAGTTCCCATGATGTTCAGTAACTTGTTGAAAAGGCGACTTTCAAAGTTTCGTCCTTGATCGGTTGTTAGTAACTTCGGTGAACCAAAACGTGTAATCCAATGCTCGTAAAATATTTTGGCGATTGATTCGGCTGATGTGTCGTCTGTAGGTATCGCTTCGGGCCATCTGGTTGCTCGGTCGATCATTGTAACCAGGTATCTGTAGCCTTCGGGTGATGATGGAAGCGGTCCAACTACGTCGATGTGGACGTGTTGAAAACGATCAGCTGATGGAAACGATGTAATGTTGCTTGTTGTATGGCGCTGTACTTTACATTGTTGACAGGGAATACACTGTTTTGCCCACGTTGCGACATCAGTATTCATTGACGGCCAAAAATATTTTTGCGTTATCAGTCTTCGAGTAGTTCGTATACCAGGGTGGCTGACATTATGTAGCGCGTTGAAAACGAGTTGTCGGTACTTCTCTGGTAGGTATGGTCGAATGAATGATGTTGATGTCTCGCAATAGATAGATTTTTGCGAATGTGGTACCGTAACTAGTTTGAGTGATAGATTACTCTGTTTTGAAAGTTGCTCTATAGTACTTTTCTCTTCCTGTTGAGCTTCGGCGATCTTCTCGAAATCAATAGCGGTAGGGCATGTGATACTCTCTCTAGGTATGCGGCTTAATGCGTCGGCAACAACGTTATCTTTTCCGCTGACGTGTCGAATATCCGTTGTAAATTCGCTAATGAAGATTAGTTGTCTTGCTCGGCGCGGTGTCTCTGACGTTGAAGGAGGTTTTTGAAGTACGTAAGTTATCGGTTTGTGATCAGTGTAGATGATCAGGCTTCGTCCTTCAAAAATTTTTCGAAAATGCTTTATAGACATGTAGATGGCGAGTAGTTCTCGATCGAATGTACTATAGTTTCGCTGCGTGCTTGAAAATTTTTTCGAAAAATATCCCAGTGGTTGCCATTTGTCATCTATGTATTGTTGTAAAACGGCTCCAGCGGATAGGTCAGATGCGTCGGTGAAAATAGCGAGCTTTGCGTGATGCGATGGATGGACGAGTAAAGTAGCGTTTGAAATAGCAGTTTTACACGCTTCAAATGACTTAGTTGAATCTTCGGTCCATTGAATTATAGTTTTATCACGCTTCTTTGAATTGTGGAGGTAGGCATGGAGTGGAGCTTGAAGTTCGGCGGCCTTTGGAATGTGGTCACGGTAGAAATTGATAACTCCAAGGAATCGCCTAAGATCTTCGATTGTTTGCGGTTTCGGGAACTGCGATATTGCCAATACCTTTTCAACAGGCGGTTTGATTCCTTGGCTGTTGACAGAGTAACCCAAAAACTTCACTTCAGGTTGTCCAAATACGCATTTTGATGGATTAATGGTGATTCCATTATCTTCCAGTCGACGTAACACGGTACGTAAATGTTGTTCGTGCGTTTTTTCGTCGGAACTTGCGATTAGAAGATCGTCAATGAATGCGTAACTCCTTTCCTTAATCGTGCGAATATACTGAAAATGGAGTACCGCAGGAAACTACACCTTGCTACGGTTTTATTCGGTGTGATTAAAAACCAACAACCATCCTATTTATATGGCAAGCTGAACTGGTCAGACAGCAGGAGCATTCGTTTAAGATTCTCCTGTAAGCTATTGCATCCTCCCGGCCGCACCGCTGCGTTTGGAGGTAGTTTCAAGTACAGTGCCGCAAAGATTTGGAACAACTTGCCACCCCCTCTCCGTAATCTGCAAGGAATACACTCTTTTAGGACAAAATATAAAATGTTGCTGCTCGAAGAGCAAAAAAAACTATAATAATATTTTTTTTTTTTTTTTTTCAACTTAAGTAATAACTATTTTCACACAATATAATTTAGTATTTCATAACAAAAACAATTTAAGTTTACAGCCTCGTTACTATTATATATTATAATACACTTAAATACTTACGATGTTTTTGTTTCGATGAAAAGTGTCCCTCGCTATTCGCAGCGCAGGCGCACCTCAAGTAATATATTACTCTTTGACCTCAAGCGTGATGAGACGCAGTCGCACTATGCGTTAGCATCATAATCTGTTGTGATCGCAGCGAATGTCTCAGGTCTCTGGAGTCTGAACGCGAATTACGGCAAGCGCGGCGGGCGCGGGGCGTGAGGTACGTATAACCATAGATGTGGTTCTTAATCTTTGGTATGTATAGACACGTTGTCAGTTGCGCGTAGTGTATGGCGCTGCTGCGCATTAAATGGTACCTGTACTTGAACTACTTGCCCTATGTGAGTTCCTGTGTCCTCTTGTGTGTTTATTTTAAATGTCATTTAATTATTATTTATTTATTTATTTAAAAACCAACACGTATTTCAGTTTTGGGGACTGATTTAGCGCAATTACCTACTCTTTGGCCGAGCTTCCTTCATGGGAGAAAGGGATAGGACCAGGCTGAAATATCAGCGCTGTGTTTTCACGGCTGATGTTGTGAAACACGGCATACGCTGAGTCTGGGCCTGTTCGGGGGTCACGCTGCAGCACAGGCATATTTTATGTTATTTGTCAATGTTAGATGTTATATATATAATTTGTGTATAAGTAGATATCTTCCTTTTAGTTAAGTTTTTTGTTAAATTCTCTTATTATGTGCTGCATTTCGTACCCTCGAATAAATATATTTCATTTCATTTTCATTTCATTTCATTTCATTTCATTTCATTTCATTTCATTTCATTTCATTTCATTTCATTTCATTTCATTTTCATTACACGAAATCCAGGCCTTGTAAAACTTCGTGAATAAAACGTTGAAACGTTTGAGCTGCATTCCGTAATCCAGGTGGCATCTTGGGAAATTCGAATAGTCCCATCGGAGTGATGATAGCGGTCTTCTGTATATCTTCTTCGCGAACATTGATCTGTTGATATGCTCGGTTGAGATCGATGGTTGAAAAGATATTTTTTTGTGACAGTTGATACGTGAAATCTTTGATACGTGGTATTGGGTATCTGTCAGGCGTTGTGATTGCGTTTAATCTTCTGTAATCACCGCAAACTCTGATGTCACCGTTCTTTTTGGGTACGATATGAAGTGGTGATGACCAAGGACTTTAGCTTGGACGGCAAATACCTTGTTCAATCATATTCTCGAATTCTTTTCGCACTATTTCATATCGATGTGGGGCGATTGGGCGTGCACGACAATGCAGTGGGGCTCCCGTAGTTTCAATATAGTGTTCGACGTTATGAATGGATGTAAGTTTCATTGATGAAATTCTTGTAGTACCGGGGAATTCCGATAAAATATTGTGGTATTTATCTTGAATATCGACGCTTCGGATAGTAGGTATGTTTGATGCTTCGACGTATGACTGCGATGATAGGTTGGTAATACCATCTATTAATTTTTGATTCTTCAAGTCAACGATGAGTTGGTGATGTCGTAGGAAATCGGCTCCAATAATAGGTTTACTTACTTTCGCTACGATGAATTTCCATTTGAATGGTCGACGTAAGTTAAAATCGAGTTCCAAGGTTTTTTCTCCGTAAGTAGGTATGACTGTGTTATTCGCCGCGTAAAGTTGAAAATTCAAAGGGTTTTGATGTTGACCTTTGTACGGAGGTATTACCGATATATTGGCTCCTGTGTCGATTAAAAACGTCATGTTGTTTTTCTTATCGGTAATAAATAGGCGGTAATTGATGTCTGATACGCTAGGATCCGCCGCGGCTAACGTATGTTTCAGTTTTCCGATTTGATACTTTCTTGCTTATAAGTACATGGCTTCGTACATTTTCGGGCTTCTGAATCAAAACGGCGATGATAATAACAGTAGGTTGATCTTGACTCGCTTCGCTGGCGCGTAGATATCGACGTATCGCGACTCGTAGATCGATGTCGGTTTTGGCGGGCGAATGGTCTTCGACTATTATTATTGTACGCGTGCGGCGTAATACCATTTTGTGACGAGTCGTAACTTTTGAATGAATGAAATGCATTCTGTGAATTCTTGATAGCGGCAACTTCAATTGATAGTTTTCGGATTTCTTCGATTAGAAATTGCGTTTCAGAATTTTTTGATGAATCGGCGGCTGCGATGTGATTACTCGTGTTCTCCATCATTTTGTCGGCGAGAAGTGCTTGTTCGTCGAGCGATGTTTTCGTGGAGAATGCTTCGCTGACGGTAAGGACTGAACGAACGTGTGGCGGCAAATGGTTTGACCACATGAGTCGGAGAGTTGAATCTGGAACTTTGTCTTGAGCCAGGCTTCGCATTCGTCGAAGGAGTTGCGTAGGCTTTTGGTCACCTAACTCGACTTCTGATAGTAATTTTTGAAGTTGGCGGTTGTCCGATTCTTCGTAAGCCGATATGAGTCGATTCTTCAATGTGGTGTATTGTTCTGACGCTGGCGGGTCGTATAGCAGGTCTGATATCTGCTCAATATCTTGTTTCTCCAGCTGTGCAATAACCATCTGGGCGAGTTGGTTTTGTCCTTTTTTGAGTTCGCTGGTCGCTGCCTCAAAAGTAATGAACCATAGACGTGGCTTGTCTCTCCAGAATGGCGGGATACGCATGGAAAGAGCTATTCCAGCGATTTCGGGTTGCTGCGGCTGTGGACTTGCTGATTGGGTCTGTGGCTGGGAAGTGGCTTCGGCGTGCTGTGCGTGTTTCTCCATGACGATGGATTGACGACAGGTTGCGGTAGGTAGGTAGGCCTAGTGTGAAACGCTTCTTCAGCAGGGACGGAGCAGCAGGGTGTCGCTCGCAGTGATTCGACGAGGGATTCGTCGAGCAGGGATTCCTCGTGTCGGGTGACTTGCTTGAGAGTCACCGGCGTAGGTTCTTCCAGCAGGGATTCTTCCGTTTCAGAGATTCTTCGGACAGAGTTTCTTCAGAGGAGAATGTTCTTCGGAGGGTCACCAATTTAGGGATGTAGTAATGTAGTACTAATGATACTCTTCTGCTGGTTATCAGAGGAATAATTTATTTGTAAAAATACACAGCTTATATACATACAGTGTCGGCAAGAACGACCAATAGAAAAAATGCTAGAATAATTTACAAAAAGGATTGGTTGACGTGGACCAATAGGGACGAACACGTGTAAGAGTAATAAAATTAGCAAGGTCGGAACATTAGAAATTGTTGCGCAATAATGTGAAGGAGGTACTCGTGGGTAGGGATATGATAGCTGCGTCGGGCAGCTACAAGTGTAATACCTTTGATGTCACTAAGGTCCAAAGGTAATGGTGGTAGTAAAGGTCACTTCTATCAGACAGCTTGTGTCGGCGTGTAAAGTTGGTCACAAAAAAAATCAGTTCGATGTTAAGTTTTTTCTTATTGCAGATCCATTTTTTCCATCGAAAAGCGAAAAATAAGCAACAGATATATGGCCACTAGTAACGAAGATACAAAGAACCCTACTTTATCTTGCCGTTCAAGTATCCACGTATTTATTTTGTACTTCTTCTGTTTTGTTCTTAATAAAAGTAGACCATAGATTTGTAATACAGAATATTCTAGAAGTGCAATTATATGAAAACAGCGGCAATTATAATATACATGTATAATAATGCATTTTAGGTTATAGATAACTTACAAAGATATGGACTCCGAAACGATGTAAGAGTACTGGTATGAACCTCAGCTATCATTTTTATTCCAACTCAAGGATTGTTAACACCATTTTGTTGCTAGTTGTATGCACACACTCCTAAATAATTCAATGCCGCTAAAAATATCACAAGGCTTAACTAGATCAAGTGAGTAAATAACATAATTACTTCTCGTAAACCAACGTTCACTTCACACATGGACTAAATTTCACGCTTAAATGTTAGAAAAATAAATGGCACATAGAAAACAAATCCGGTTAGTGAGCTTTCTCCATTTGACCCGTTTTTCTGCATCAACAGTATTAAAAGCACCATGCATTCATTTTGTACGTACGGGCTTTGGACCTGCTTCAGAACGAGCTACATTGAAACGAGGTAGCGTAGACGAGCGGCTTTTAATGCTGAGAATAAAAATATATCACAAACTGCGTTTATTATGATGCATATGAGTGTTAACATAACTTTTAACGTGTTTCCTGGGTGTACGGATTTTGATGTTTTTTTTTATATTCGTAAGCTGGTGCTTGTCATGTAGTCTCGTTTTAATTTAATTGAGATCTGGCAAGTAGGAAGAATTATTATGGAATTATATAGCAGTGTTAGCCTAGTAGTTAGAACGTTGGTCTCTCGAACGCGGGGGCCCGAGATCAAATCCTGGCACGCAACTCTAGTTTTCAAATATTATGTGCGTATTACAAGTTAATTATCACTTGCTTCGGTGAAGGAAAACATCGTGAGGAAACCTGCAAACCTGAGAGTTCTCCATAATGTTCTCAAAGATGTGTGAAGTCTACCAATCCGCACTTGGCCAGCGTGGTAGACTATGGCCTGTACCCCTCACATTGTGAGAGGAGCCCAGCAGTGGGACAGTTATGGGTTGTTGCTTTGCTTTTTTTTATTATGCAAATAGCCGACAAAAGAACTGAAGATCCACCTGATGGTGTGGCTATCGTTGCCCATTGATATGAGCGATACCAAAGGCATCAATGATGAATTGCCAGTCAAGAAAAAGAGAATAAAATGAAAAAAAGAACTGGCTCTCAAAACGAGATACCAGATAAATAAGTAAATAAGACTGAACTGGAAAAAAAATGTATGTGATTTGATTATATACGTGTGTGTGTCTATGTGCTCACTAAATTGCAGGGTCACTGCACGTTTAAAGTCTACTTATCTTTACTTCTATTACTATGATTTTTCATAGACATTTTGATACAGCAAAATTGCGATGATTCTCCCATTTACACGCGCGTTGCTTCTAATCTATGAGTAATTTTTATCATACTTTATTTACACTTAAGAATGCAGCAGTTAAACCGCCAGTTTGTATCTTTTCAGGCTTTATTCGTATTTTTAATTACGTCCCGTGTGCACATTGTCTTGGCTGCTGTTTCATTTACTTGTATGAAATGCATGCTTTCCACACTAACTGAGATTTGATACTTGAGCCGAGATTACATTTTTATGGCCTACTTCCTCATCCGTGTGAGACTAGACTTCCTCCCTTCACTCCTTTTCTTCCTCATGTATGTGATTAAAAAACCATACATATTATTATGGTGCTTAATTGCGCTGCTTCTTCTGCCTTGCCAAAATACTGTGCAGTATAAATAAAATTAGATGTTATATCTTGAATTATTTAAACTTAGCCAAAGAATTGTGTAGGTCGTCCAGGTGTTCAGACATTAAAATGGGAACAATTGAAATTTAACAGGAGGAACTTGGCATTATACCCTTGTTTTATACAGGAAGGTCAACCACGAGCAGGGAAATTCGGCTTGTAAAGGATTTTGAGGAATTTAACCTAAGTAGATTTTATCTGTATCATTATTTACCAGGCTTACCACTTATAGAACTTAACTGCATAGTCATAGAAGAACATCATAATTATGTATCGTGGGGTTTTTAATAAGTTGTAGTTTTATGAGGTATCGTAAATATTGTAGATATGTAATAAGCTTACGCTTGATCGCAATCCTCCCTGACGGTAAATTTTGATAAAGTCCAAGATAGTAAGCACACTAACTTATAAAGCCTATTCACCATTTTCTTGTACTCCCACATCATAGGCGGGATTATAATATTATATTCCCAGAGGGAAACCGACCTCTACTAGCTGTATACTAATTACAGTTACAAATAGATGGTGCATAATAACAGGTTTATCCACGTCGGATTCGAGGTCGATATACCCTAATTTCACACATCAATTGTCAAAGCTTTATTTGCAAGAGTAATTACTGTCCTGTTTAGATGGCAGGGTGGTGACGGAATAATGTAAACTAGAGACATACTGGGAAACACATGATTAACTAATAAATAACCATACACGACCTTACGGATGTCATGGACAATAATTGAGACATTAATTATTAAGATAGGAGAGTAGAAACTGTCATCACTTAAAGTCAATTCCAAGTAGGAAATCTTACAAAGGACTATTTGCTTGGCAGGTAGGTACTACTCAAATAACAAATCCCCTCATGGTCAATAAAATCTCCACAAATTCGTTCTAGACGAATGTGACAGAACCTTTAGGCATTCTTGATTACGAAGAGGCCGATGCTCTGCAAGTAGCCAGTGATATGTCAAAGGCAGTGAAACGGAAATAAGGATTGGCACCGAGGTTTAAATATTTTATCGATATATTTATAAAGTTGTTGCTCTAGCCCTTGGAGTTAGAAAGCTAAAATACTGCACACAAGTTTCATTTATACTGTAGTAAGGATTGAGGGCGACTTTTCTAAAATTTTCAAGGGATAGGTTAAAAGTTGCCTTATTTCCGTAATTACTAAATAGAGTCATACAATTTCGCATGTTAGTAATGTGGCTTATTCTAATCTCATAGAGAATTTATATTTCCGTTTAACTCACGTTTGAATAACTATTTTCAAATTTTTTTGTAACTACAGGAGGAATAAACATAAGTTTTTAGATATAATCATATAACCATAACCCCGAGTGATAATATAATAATTTCATTCTGCATTATATGTTGTTTTTTATTTTAAGTCACAATACCCTAATTGAGTCCTGTCACAGGTAATTTTGAGGTACATCGTTTATCAACAAAAAAAAACTATTTCTACTAAGTATACAAATGTACATTGTGCAAAAGCAAAAAAATCTCCAGCTGAATTGACGTCCACCCGTTTTATGGGACAGTCCAAATTGTTGATTGCATCATTTACCTCCTTCGGCAGTATAGTTTTATTTACACGAAACAACCAGCTATTTTACGCACAATGGGTTGTGAGTGTAAATTTGCGCGGAACCAGCCCGTAATGCGCCGTCCGTTAAGAGCGCGACGTGTAACGGTACGTTCACACGGCGTCGAGTGTTTCTCTACCGAATCGGTTTTTTGCAGGATTCGGTTTAGTGGCATAAGTATTTCAATGAAGGAGTTCACACATGCATTCGGTTTCAAGACACGACAAAAAAGCCGAATCTTGCTGAAGTTGACATCCGATTTTGCGACTACAAACCGATCCGGCGATACTGCAAAATGCAGATCCGATACAGTGGTATAGGGCATTCAATACATGCGTTCATACGATACACGCAGGGGTAGATTCGGTTTTTTGTCGGATCTTGAAACCGAATGCGTCGCACAAGCTGGGAAGGAGGGGTGGGCGGGAGGGACACACTGCACGTGCGCTTGCCAGTCGCCAGTTCTTTTCGCCCGCTTTGACTGACCGCTCGCTATGACGACGAAAAATATAAACGTTGAAAATTTAATTTCTCTTGTCCAAAATCGGCCAGTTTTATGGGACAAAACTCTCGAAATATACAAGGATAAAAACTTGAGAACTGCTGGCTGGCGAGAAATATGTATAAATTTGAATGAAGATTTTGAAGAAATGGAGGAGAAAAACAGGCAGGATTATGGTAAGTTTGTAATTTTTTAAAGTAAACAGGTTAAGTATTTGTACATTAGCAGTGTGTTACAAAATTAACGTTAGATTGATTCGTCTTGCCAAGGCACAGCTCCTGCTGTAGAAATAAAATAATTTGTGAATTCAGATCGTATAACATTAGCACATCGTCCACCTCGTGTACTATTTTGTTCATTGGCTGCATCTGTGAACACGTTAACCACTGATGATACATTGCTTGTTGTTTCTATGTTCGACTGTACACCTTCCATATCTATTATAAAATTATGAAGTACAGTGCAAGCCTTTACAATCGATATTGCTGTGCTGGTATCAACATCCAGTGGACGATGAAATATTCGCCACTTGTTAGCTAATATCCCAAAGGCGCACTCAACATAGCGTCGAGCTCTGGTTAATCTGTAGTTATATATTCTTTTGTTTCTATCCAAATGGTTTCCGCCGTAAGGTCTCATCAAATGTTGATGCAAGCCAAAACCTTCATCGCCTATTACTACAAACGGAATCGATAAATCGGAATCGTTTGTCAGTGGACATGCTGCCGGTAATTGCAAATCACCATCTATTAGTTTTTTCCAAAAAGTACACTCCTTGAATATTGTCGAATCGCATTCTTTTCCATACGAGCCCACACAGATGTATGTAAATTTATAATATGAATCAACCACTGCTAATAATACGATGGAAAAGAAATCTTTGTAATTCATAAACATGGAACCACTGTTGTTTGGCTTTTTTATCCTAATATGTTTACCGTCCACTGCACCAATGCAATGGGGAAAGTTTGCTCTAGTATTAAATCCATTGGCGATATATTCCCAGTCAGATATTGTGTTGGGTAATGTCATAAACTCCCCATGCAAATTGTTCCAAATAGCATTCGTTACTTCCTTAATAATGTTACTGATCGTAGACACTCCGACTCGGTAGGCGTAATGTAAATCCTTGTATGAACACCCAGAAGCCATATATCTGCAAGTAAATTTAATTATATTTTTCAGCTAAATCGATCGTAAAGAAGTGGACTAATATTAGAGACAGCTGGATGAGGAGTATTAATGAGAAAAAGAAATCAAAAAAATCAGGATCGTCTGCGACATGTCCGAGAGCCTACGTTTATCATCGTCAAATGTTGTTCTTAAAAAAAATTGTGTCGCCAGCTGACACACATGATAGTGCAACTATTGTTACACCAAACCCAGCAGACGATAGTACAGCCGCTACAGTTACATCAGATGTTACCCATGACAGTGCGATGGCTCTGGACAATTTATTCGGTGAAGATGTCGCAAATAATCAAGATGCTACAGATGAAAGTCAACAAGAAAGTAATAATGAAAATTTAGTGGGTGGTTCGAAAAGAAAAAAAAGCAGACCATCGAGGCAGAATTTAAACGTGTTTGATAAGAAAATGAGTGAGTTTATAGATTATCAAATGGAATGCAAGAAGAAAGAAGAAATGAAAGAAGACCGTAATTTGTTTTTCTTTAAAAGTCTACTTCCATCATTGGCAACGCTAAACGATAATCAAACATTAGAATTTCAATCAGGCGTCTTAAATTTATTGCAAAATATAAAGAACCGAAATGAATGGTCTCCTGCACACTCATCAACATACAACTATCAACCAAATGTGGCACAATCACAAGGCTATTTTACATCGCAGTACCAAGCATCACCAGAGTCTCAAAGTATTCAATCGAATGCTTCTGATTTACCAGACTTTCATAATATGTAGTTGGGAAACTTCAAACTGTGTACCTACCAAGCGATTGTCTATAATATCTTAATCATATTTTTAATAAATAATTTAATTATAATAAAATACAGTATTTCAATCTTACCTTATACATATCGCTAATTTTTCTTCTGGTCTAATGCTTTTCCTCATATTTGTATCACGCTTTTTCAAATCTTTTTCCACTTTTTTCAAAAGATTATCAAATGTAGGTATAGTCATTCTAAAGTAGTTAAAAAATTTTTGTGGATCATTTCTTAACTGCTGCATTAGAGTTGTAAAGGCACCAACTGTTGATCTTCTTTGTACTATTGGGTTTAACCACAATCTTTTTCTACGACGCTGACGGCGATAATACCAGTATAGTATAGCAAGACTGTTCACGTCCATCGCTTCCAAATCAACGTGAGGAACTGTGCGCGCTCTTGCTAATAAAAGCCGGATGGTGAGTTCACACGAGATCCCGATACGAGGCCGTCGGATACGGCCAAGCAAGATGTGCTGTGTGAATACAACATTCGGTTTTTCCAGATCCGATGAAAATAAGATTCGGCAAATCGTGTCTCCGTGTGAACGTACCGTAAAGTGTGCGCGTTGAACGCGCGCCGTAAATTTAGCTTGCTGCATTGCCAGCCGTTTGTATGGGGACACGCTGCGAAGTTGTACGGCCAACAAAACATGTTGTTGATGGAAGCCACCTGTGGCGACATCGCACATACGTCACGTGTGTGACGTCACGGCCACCTGAATCAAGCTATCGAAGTTTTCTGTATCGGTTGCATAAACAACGTTCCAACTAGATCAGTTTGGGCTCGACTGCCCCGCAACCACGTCGCGCAGTAGGCAGCTGCAATCGTGTAGTAGGTATTCACCCATATCGCTGGTTCTGATCAAGAACACACTTTAAAGTGTGCTCTGAAGAATACAACATATTAAACGAACATAATATAATAAAATTCAACAAGTGAATGTAATTATAAAAAAATATTATTATTTTAATGTCGATTAACGACAGCATTCAGAAAAGTCGAAGAGAACTTGCTTCGTGTTATTATAAATAATGGCATAATCTGGGATAATCTGGTGTCACTTTATAAACATGTATTATATTTGTTTATTCATAATTTAGTTAACTATTCCAAGATACTCTGATATTATAATAATATGAGCTTAAGTCAGCCGCCAAACGACTCGTCGTGTTCCGGCTGGGGGCACGAGAGCCAGTTCTTTCTTTCTCCAGTAACGCATCAGTGATGCCTTTGGTATTGCTGATGCTCATGGGCATAGATCGTCACATACCATCAGGTGGATCGTCACCTCATTTGCCGGTTATTTGCAAAAAATATGATATATATTTAGTTGAATACATACGAGCATGTCTGCTGACATTTTTGTCTGTGTGTCCCCGCAGTAATACTACAAAATGTGGATCGCACTGCGGTAATTAGTGTAAAACGCTACCGGTTTTAACCTCCGCCGGAAACGGGCTCTGTTTGTGCTATGTATCTTCAGCGAACTTTTGGTGTGAATCCATTGTGCTGCTTATTCATATGAGTTTATTAGCTCAATTCTGTATGTAAATGTGGACGTTAAAGGGTGGATTATGACGTCGTCGTCTATAGACTGTTAAGGTAACATTTTCATCTAACTTTTTTGATTTCGTTGATTAAAATTAGGGTACAATAAGACCTGTTCAGGAGTAGCACTGTAATATTATGTAATGTTATTTATAATTAAAGGACTTTTTAATTTATGCTTGAACACGGAAGCCATCTTGTATTGTAAAATAGACAAGGCTCAAATATAATTATAGTTCAAATAGACCATATAACCACAGACTATAGTTTTTATTAGGGTTTCGTACCCAAAGAGTAAAAATTGGACCCTATTACTAAGACTCCACTGTCCGTCTGTCTGTCTGTTACCAGGCTGCACCTCATGAACCGTTATAGCTAGACAGTTAAAATTTTCACCGATGATTTATTTCTGTTGCCGCTATAACAACAAATGCAAAGGATTTAATAATATAGTGTCTAATGTTGTATAGATAATTGTACGGAACCCTTCGTGCACTAGTCCGACTCGCATTTGGCCGGTTTTTAGAACAATTGACTTCAAATGAGACTCGTAGTACTTATAATCGTAATATAGGTTACTTATTCCATAATTTTCGACGGTGTGAAAAGCTTACTACTGATAGGAGTGTTTTGTATAAGATATCCAAATTAAATACTATCCCTAATTACTATGTTTATTGTGTGTACGTATTATGAACAGTGATAACTTCTGATGAGTGTAGAATATTTTTTTGTTAGATAGTCAGTATTTTGCTTTGTTAAAACGATTACCAACCTCTACTAATAAAAGAAACAAATTTTGTTCGTATTTCAAGTTATTTTGTCCTAAATTCTTGCTACTTTGGTTTGCTATAACATCTTCCCGTTACGCGTATTAAATTTATACCTGTAGGTAATGAAGCCTCGGTGGTACGAAGTTCAACTCTGTCGTCATTGGCTAAGGTGTTATTTGGAACGTGTGCTTTTTCGCAATCATGTGCTTATTACAGATTAAATTATAGCTCGTTTTGTGCAGAAACATAATATAATATAAGTAAATCGTGTATATCTGAAAGATTTTAGTAATAATGTTCCGAAATATGAAAATATTACCTTCTAAGTTCTAACTCATTCGTGCCAATGTGTGGTGTGCGATATAATTTATGCCTGAAACATGTTTAATTCCAAATCCTAGTGGGAAGTAAATTCGAATAGAGTGCAACTAAATTAGGTGAAGGTAAACTTTTCTTATGTTTCTGCCGTATCTGCAGCCTAATGGTCGTAGCACACATATCAACTCGTAAACGGAACGTAAACGTATCAACTCTTGCATGTCAGTATTCTTTGTATGAAACTCCCTACTGTAAAGCACACTTATCGGATTCGTAACGTAATCGCCTCAACTCGAGACAAGCTCACGAACCGTGGTACGGTGCGTGGACGACTTGCCGTACCCGCGCTTACGTCTCACCGTACGCTATCCTTCGACTTTCCGTTTCCTAGTGCGCGCGCCGCGCCGCGGCTACCGCTGCGTCGGCAAACTGCTATCATTCATTCCGTCAACCAGCGGCCGGCGAGCCGTAAGCGCGGCGTCGCCTAACCGTAGCCGAGTCGATTTGGAGCTGTTGGTCGGTTATTGTAACGAGGTGTAATAATACCTCGTTCAATATTCCTTGGCTGGCAGATGCATTTTCTTCTAAATTTTTAAATTTTGACAACAATTTTTATTTTACAAAAACGCATCTGTCAGCTGGGCTTCCATCAAGATGGGAGGATCTGCATAAAGATCATTTTTTATATTACTTAATAATAATATTACTTGGATTGTTTAAAAACAGTGAGCTACTGTTACATTAGTGCTGTGTATCCAATCATAAAATTACAGCGATCTCTAAAATTTGAAGTATGACTGTTTATTGTTCTTGCCTACCCTGCCCTGAGAGTGAATCTTAATACCTGATACTTGTGGAGGATCTACACCCTCGCAGTTATAACGCGCTTACGTTAGGTTGACGGCGAGGCGATCCGGTGCCGATCCCTTTCCGAGTTGATATGTGCGCTACGACCATAACGCGTTAAAAATTACGTTACGCAGGTGTGGCCAACAGTTAGCGCACTAAAAAGAACGTGACCGTGTTAGTGCCTTTATACTGATAACTCGGGTAGCAGTATTTTCGACACATTTTTAATGTTGACCACATTTGCAGGATAATGCGCTAAGTAAGACGCGTAAGGTTCATAGGTAAAGGTTAACACAGATGTACCAGATTCATTAGGTTAATCTTTACATTATAAATTCAAATTATTTTTAGCATAAAACTACAGTAAATCATCAGGCGTTACATATGTAAAGTTTAAACTGTTCCAGTCACACAATCTATAAAACCCTGTTTACAATGATAGTGCATTGCAAGCTGTAGTAAAATTAAGTTTTACCGCAATACCATATTATATACTTGTCCTGAGCGAACAAAGATGACTTTTAAGACCTTAAAAATGAAATATCAGACCTTTGTCTTGCGGGTACAATGATACATAACCTCTGCACTGCAGAAAGGAAAACGAACTCAGAAGAGAAAATCCTTAATATTTTCAGATAAGTCAACATTTTTTACACAAAATTTATAAATAAAATAATGACATTTGTTACATTAAATATAGAAATAATTAATCAGTGCACATGTAGCTCAGATGGTAGTGATTTTGATTCTCGGCACGGAAGTTATTTGTGTATCTCACATCTCTTTCGTAGAGACGATATCATTGAGATGTTGAGGTCATGAATGATACCAGTTGGGTATCATCATTCCTTATATTGACCAATCTGCCGAAGATTCCACTTAAAATCTTAATATATATAAATTACGTGTCACGTTGTGTGTCCGCGATGGACTCTTTTTTAATCAAATTTGCACACGTGAGCAGTTTGATCAAACTTGAAAGATAGGATAGCTTACATCTCAATTTATAGTCGCAATATTTTATTTCAAATTATTTCCGCGTGCGAAGCTGCAGGCAACAGCTAGTATATTACAAAAATATTAAAAATTTGGTTTGTTTTATCACTTTCTTTAACAATCGTAGTTTGTTTTTGTTTATTATGTTGATAATATAACAAAACGTTTGACCATAGTCCAAAAGAATCCCTACCTTTCTACTTAACATACTCGCATTCAGTACACTGGTGCACGAAGGCATTTCGTATGCTATCCTCATCGCAATCCAGCGGTAAATGAAACCGTCTCATCTGCTTAATCCTACCATTCGTCTAGATCTACAGATCGAAGGTGTACCTTAATCGCTCGATTGGAATTTATTTTGTTTGTTTCTCCAAGATAAAACAAATTGTGTCGATTGGGAGCCGATTCGGGCCGGATTCTGCCCCCACTCATTTGTTTTGCAAATCTGTTTTCAATTGGACGGCTGGGGCTGATCGGATGGCATTTATTCAGCTGTTGAGAGGATCGTGGTGTTTGTATTGAAATAAAGGCATTTTTAACGAAGCCTTTTAGAAGTATTTTCCAACGCCTCTTGCGTTCGACGGATTCTCTCTTAATGGTAATGGCGTTGTTCGCTTTTTTGTTTTTCCTTGTTTTTGTTTGTATAAATACAAATTCGTTAAGTTCTATTCGTACTGCGGATTTTTTTTTGTTCTTATATAATTTGATATATTTTTTGGTGTTTTGTGCAACTTTCTAAAGATTTGACAACATTTATGATTATAAAAAATAAGAATTAGATTATGTTATCGACACATTTTCAACAGTATGGATGAATCGGTTTTCCTTTACGGAGAGCCATGGACCTAACTCCCCGTAAAGAGCTGTTGTGGCCAACTTCTGAGACCGGACTATCAAATCAAATATTTTTATTCAAAGTTGGTTTTAATGCATACTTTTTGAATTTTTTTACCCGACTGCGTAACTCAAGACATGGCTATCTGTTTATCAGTCTATGTATGTATGTTTGTACATATGTGGTGTTATAGAGACCCAACGTGTTGACCGATTTTGTTATTCTTACGTCAATGGATTTGTTTTGACCTTAAAATAATTATTTTTTATTAATCAATTCTATCAAACAAACCATTACTTAGATCTAACTAATTTACCTTGTGATCCCAAAAAGCATTCATTTCTTGTTTATTTGATCATTGTTTTTTTTTATTAAAAATATAAACCAGTACCCTATACGATGGATAGATTCCTTCCGCCTGTTCACAAGCTGTAATGGCCACTAGAACCAACAGTAACAGCTGTCCAATCAAAAACAAAAATTCACTCCAGTTGAGACAAAAATGATACAGAATAAAGTATGAAACACTAAAAACTATGATACCGCGTGATATATTCATAAACGCTAAATATTTATATACATATTTTATCTATTGCACTGCTATAATATGTATAATATTTATTGTTTTTCATAAGAGTGAAAGGAGCAAAACAACTTATAAGCCGTATTTAACTTTGCCTACAGCTGTACATACAAGGCAAAAGTGACTGAGTGATGTATCAACGCATAGGCCAAACCCTTAGGGCTAGAAGCTTAAAATTTCGCACACGTATTCCTCTTATGACGTAGGCATCCACTAAGGAAGGATTTTGCAAAATTCAACCCCCAAGGGGTGAAATAGGGGATAAAATTTATATTTTGCAGAATAAAGTCTGCCGGGTCAACAAGTTTATGAATAATGGGGGTAAGATTGGAACGTTTGTATATGTTTAAAAACAACTTGATTGATGATATTGTCTAACTACCATGTTCGTTGGATCATTATTATCTTGAAACATTACCTATTCGTTCTATCAGCGATCTAACCTTAACCGCTAGTTATTACACACAGGCAAGTCTGGACGTCATTACCCCGTGAAGGTCCCACGTGAGAGCACAGAGCGACGGTGTTACAGAGACATGCTGAAGATTTTTAATTGTAGCTTAAAATGCATGATTCTTGCAAACGATACCATAAATGCTATAATATTTGTTACATGTTTTAAGCATTAAAAAAAACATTCTTTGTTTTTCAATAACAAAAATCATAAAAAGCAGTGGCTGTTCTTATAAAATACAAGCAAAATATTTTTTAAACCCTATACTTAACATTGCAATAAGAAAAATGCAGTTATTTGTATACACAGTGTTTTGAAATGCTCTGAAATTTTTCTAAGAATGTTGTTCAACAAGGATTCATTATATTTTTAAATAAAAATAAGTCCATATTGATGAAAAGAAAAACTGTTTAAGGACATCAATTATTCCATTCAAAGCTAATAAAGTTAATCTGCTCAAGCATATTGATTTGCAAGCTAACAAGCAAAAAAGCTTCTAATTATGTTTTCTATATTTTGTTGCATAAAATATGTGAAAACATGTCAAATTGTAAAAAAAACTCTTAAAAATCAGATAGGGCAACACTTTTATCTATTAATAGGAAATCGCCCACGCTTCGCTTCGGGAAAAATAGTAAAAAAAATATAATATAGCCTGTGTCACCCGGAGATAGTGTAGCTTTCCAACAGTGAAAAAAATTTTCAAATCGGTTCGGTAGTTTCGGAGCCTATTCAATGCAAACAATCAAACAATCAAATCTTTCCTCTTTATAATATTAGCATAAAGTAATGTGGGGCGCAATATGACATAATAATAATTATATTAAGGTAAACGCGCCTATTACCGCCAGTTTAAGCTGTCTTTGGATGAACTTCAGAAAATTAGATATACGCCGTTATGCTAGAAAAGGTGTTTTAATTTATTCATTAACATGATTAAATATCCTATGATATTCAGTACGTGAATTCAGTATTAAATCACACAATATTTAATAAATAATAATTGAATCTGAAATAGCGATTGCTTCTATTACCGACCGGTGCATGATGTTTGTTTCTAATACCGTTTTTTATGTTTCTATTACCGATCACTAAACTAGTATAAATTTAAAAATTAAAAAAACTGCCTGCCATCACAAAAGCTATGATGATATACCTTTTTGAAATCCTTATGCTTTATTTGATACCCATATTGCATTATTCGATTTATTTTTATTTTTTGATACTTCAAACAATGACATCTCACAGCCACCATTTTTTTAATGTAATTTATTTTAGAATACTTGGGTTATTAAGACGAATCTAACGATACCTCAATTGTATTATTTGGTCCAGCCGTTTGGAAGATACGAGGTACTAAAGAATATTACAGACATACATATATACAAGACGAGTAACCGCCCTCGCTTTGCTTCGGTCTTCTTTATTTTTTACACCTTGGGTTACATTATTGGAGTTTTATTAAGGATCCCTAATTTTTTTGAAAATGCAATATAGCCTATGTTACTCGGGGATAGTGTAGCTTTCCAACAGTGTAAGAATTTTTCAAATCGGTTCAGTAGTTTCGGAGCCTATTCATTGCAAACAATCAAATCTTTCCTCTTTATTATTAGTATAGATAAGCGCGAAAAACATAATCCTTCCTTGGCAGTGAATATTGGTGGAGCCGATCAAATCCTCATATTATACGGCAAAATTATTTCCAACACAGGTTTAGTATTAACGTGTGGGCCGGAATTATCTGTAATTGTTTGTTGGGGCCAATATTTTATTGAAGGTAGACTGGACAGTAAATCATATCTAAGCATTTTAAATAGTGTAGTGAACATTGTAGTGAATGATTATGTTGGACGATGAGCGCCCTCGCACTGTCAGCGACAAGTACGCGAGTACTTAGATGATCACTTCGGTGATCGGTGGATAGCGCGAGTGGATTGGCCTAATCCACAAGACCGATTACAATAAGAGATTTTTATAAATAAGACCGTATGGGTCGGTAATAGAATTAAGTATGAAGATTACTTTATTCTATTAGCGACAGCAAAAATAAACAATAACTGGCTAAAATTTCTGCTTTAATGCAAACGTGTTTTGTTGGATGTCATTGCTATGATTATTTGTCGGTATCAAAAAGTTTCTTAATTTTGATATGAGATATTATTTAAAATACATTGCCATACATTACTAAAAAATATTGCTTACGTCGAATCTTGTTTAAAAGAAAATCTATGAGACAAAATTTATGGCGTTAATTGATCAAATTATGTAATATACTCTTAAGAATCAAACAAGTTAAAAGAAACATCGAAAATTACGTATGAAAAGAAATAAAATCTAAAATACTAACTATTGTAAAACATCTAACAACGCCATGAGGCGGTATTAGAAGCAACTAATGAAAATTATGTTTCTATTTCCGCTTTAAGGTAAAATTCGAATTAAACCACAAAAAATTGTCAGAACGGTAATATTAGATGTGAATCTAGAAAACCAATATATTATTTATTATATTTACACATTTGCATGCAGGTATACACATTTTATTGAAGTTAATTTCTCTTAAGTAATAATTATGTTTACTTATGTAGCCGGGAGCGCAACACTATGAGACGGGCGTCCGTTGCGGGCGCGTCGCAGTTATTATCTAATTATTCTGTTTGCTGATTATTTACGCACACAAACTTTATTATTTTTGTTTCTCAATATATATACCTAAAATATTTTTAGGCAACAACTTTCATGAAATCTATAGTATGCCTTAAAATAGTGATTAAAAAAACTGTCGGTATTGGATGCAGATTTTGGGGTGGCGTTATTGGGCGCGTTTACGTTATATGATATTTGTAGTCATATTTATATCATATAGTATTTGTATTTCGATGGACGCAAAGTAAAAAAAGTTTTTTGCAAAGAAGCTGTTTTGTAGATAACTCTTTTTACTTTGTACCCGTCGATTTGTGCTAACCATCATTTTTTGCCCCGGCATATATTCACATTTATCCGACGCACTATAACAAACTCACTATTTTTTGACATAAAATCTCTCTGTCAAAACCTAATAAATACCACCAAGCTACTCTATGGCACAAGGGTAGCGCCGCGCGTGACAACGGGACCGCTCATGAGGCGAGATAGCGAGTAGGTTTTATTGAGCGCGTGTGTACAGCTTTATGTTCGTTGCGGATTTTACGGACCAATGTATTATTTAAGTTGTGTACCTTTCTTGATATAGGCACCCGTTACGGCGGTTAGATAATATGTTTTTCAGTTTCTATGTAAAGTAGAAAATAGTATAGTGATCACTGTAGTAAAGTAAAATTTGAGAGTAAACCTATGCCTAAGAGTAGCAAAGTAACGATTTGTAATTATAAATCCACTGGATCAGCATTGTGGAGTACACAACCATATCGTGATCGCAGAAATTATTAAGACTAGATACTACTAAAATTAGCATTGTGACTGGAATAAAATATTGTTAACACTTATAGCCCCACACTATTCTCACTATTCCCTTTGTCATGGATGCTATGGACGACACACAAAGACAAGAATAACATACCCAGAACGAGAACAGAAATTCAAACTCATCATTCAAATTCCGCCTCGCTGGGTATCGAACCCAGGACCCTCGGCGCAGCAATCCGGCATGGTAATCATTCGCCACACGAGTCGGCAATAGCAACAATAAAAGGACAAGAATTTAACAGGAGATGTCCTCCCAAATCTACTGTTAACAATATATTACTCTAGAAGAGTCCATTAAACTCCGCTTTAAGTCAGAAACTCTATCGCTAGTTCGCTAATTCAGTAAGCAGTACGTCGCTTACCAGAAAGAATTAAGCGGAACAAAGAACGGGTTCCGGTCGGCGAGAATTTTGTAATTTCTTAACAAAGTGCCATAACGCTTGCTGCGGAATTTACGGAAAATTAAACTATTCTCACTTCTCAGAAACACTGACGTAGTCATTATAAATATTACAGCGAATTAATAATTATATTCTGTGTTTCTTAAATAAAAGAAAGAAAGAATGAAAGAAACATTTATTTCGACATACAGCATAAGCACTGCAACAGTGTTTAAAAAAAAATCGGTGGTTTAACAACAATTATTAATTGTATTCGGAGTTACAGCCATCAATATGTCGGAAAAGGGTCGCACTCAGAATACGACGTAGAAAGTAGCTTTACTTAGAAAGTAGGTACTTTCTACGTCCTCTGATTTTCAGTACGCCCGTTAGTCGCGTGTAAAGCTTAAAGAGTTTTTGTTGAAATATTATAAAAGAAATTGACCAGCAACCAACAAACTTAAATAAGGGTCTCGGCGCTATGCCTCGGACAGACGCGAGACGGAAAGACGGATGGACGGACGGACGGACGGACGGACAAATTAATGACAAAACTATAACGGTTCCAGTTTATTTCGGAACCCTAAAAAGTACAACACAAATAGATATCACAAAATTTTATTAGAATGCTCAGCGACTTTGTGTAAATACAAGCCAGCTCTGGCAAACACTTATACACATACGAGTAAGTCACGCAAGGAAAATATTTCACTGCTGGAGAAGCCACTCATTTCAAAATTTGTTGTAAGGCTTTATTGCTTACAGAATTCTTCTTAATTCGTAAACTGCTAGGAATACTTATTATGAAGTATTAACTAATTAACTACATTATGTATGAGTGTTGGTTGGTATATAATTATTTTGTAATAGGAACACATCTGTGATAGTCAAAAATAAAACAGCTAAAAATATAAGTTAGTAGTTACCTTCCTCGATAAACTCTAGTGACTTATTCCATTTTACGCAAACTTCCAGACACAATTATCCTTAACGAAAAATCTTTAAAAGTTATAGATCCTTTTCAGTGGCCGCAACTTAAATTTCCCGCAACTTTTCCCCATTCTTAAGGAGTTTTAACGATAAAATTTCTGAATTACACGAGGAAGCTGAGTGCACTGTTAAATGCATTAATTTCGTTCATTATTGTGTTTAAAAGTATTTTCATAGACTTTAAATTAGCCCTTGGTCTTATAATAAGCGTTAAAATTGGAGCGATGATCTTATTAATATTATAAATGTGAAAGTTTGTGAAGATGGTTGGATGTTTTTCCTTAATCAAGCCACAACTAGGCTGGAATTTGGAATGGAAATAGGCTACTTTTATCCCAGAAAAGTTCAGGGGATTTTAAAAAAGAATTTGTAAAAAGTCGATATACACGCGCGCGAAGCAACAGATATCATCAATTTTTTTAGTATGTATCCTAATCCATCATTCTGCTTCGAGGTGCAGTTTATTTTTATGTGGTTCTATATATCTAAATTAATTAATTAAAAGTTTCGATTCGAAATCAGTCTACCTAGGGCAAATCCGGGGGCAAACGCTAGTAACAAATAAATATCTACAATTAAGACAATAAAGTATTTTCGACCGCTATTAATTTGTTTGGAAAAATTTTATGCTTCTGTAATTGTATAATAATAAAGTACCACATAATATTAACATAGTTATACCAAAGTTTAAAAACGGTGTTATAATACTTTGAAATATATAACTACTTTCGCTTTTATGTAAGTTTTTGAATAATTTTTGTGGCTATATTAAAATATAAAGTAGCCTTCCTAGTTATAAATTGAATTTTAGCCTGATTTACATTTTATTGTATCTGTGGTGAGACAAGTCCTTTACTATTTTATTTTAATTTCTCGAAACTTGAAATGACGAAGCAGTTAATTTCAACTGGGCAGCGAGTGGAAACTGGCGGGCTAGAAGAAATTTATAACGAAATAAAATAGTTTGCAACTTTTCCACATTTTGGGATAGTGGTTGTCTAAAATTTAGTAGTTAAAGGATTTAGTTGCAGTACAGTTTTGCAGACATATCAAGTTTATCTACGTATTTGAAACACGTGACAAAATATAAACTAAATATAATAAAAATAAATGGAAACACATAACCATCCACCCTCTCGAAGCACTCGAAAAGAACATAATTTGTACGTAATAAAATTGCAAACTCGCCTCATTTCTTCAAAATAGCGTCCCTGAAAACACGTTTACGAGTTTAAACCGACTAGAACCAGTTCAATCCAGTTTCTTGTTCTGGGAGAGGATTACGTTATAGAGTACTGATGTGTCTATTTTGAAACATGGTAGACATTTTATTTTTATTTTATAACTTTGTACTCACAATTGTGAAATACTGACTTAAGGAAACTTTTTTATATCACTTTGAATTACTCAGAAAATATTTAAATAGTAAGGATATTACAATATCATCAATTTCACATGCCACTTTTAAGAAGAGTTTTTACATTGTACAAAATAAATTTAATAAAATTTAATACAATAAAGCTAGAAAATGATAAACTAACGCAAACCGCTTTGTTTCCAGTTCGTGGCAGCTCTAACCGGTTATAGCCGGTTAGTGGTAAAGATTACACGCGCTGCAGTAGCTTCCGCGAGGTTATTAAACATCTGTACGGAGTAAAATGCAAATTAACTAGCGAATTGCTTGGTCCTCTGAGTCTCCGACAACTTAACGGTCGGGTGCTTAATATATTTTGGAGTTTAGTTTAGTACCTATTTTAAAAGCTTTAAAATTTATGGGGATATTTCTCAAAGTTTATTTCAAACAGACTTTAATGTTCTGTTAATTATTTGTACTGAACAGTTAATTTATATTATACAAATAATTTTACAAGGTTTTACTTGCCCTATAATTCCCTTGGCTCATCAGCTTAAATAGTTGATCATTTTCTGTTCTAACGTCCATTCAATCTGACGACCCTGTAGCCTAGTTGGTAGCGACCCTGCCTGCGAAGCGAGGTTCGGGTTCGATTCTCGGCTGAGGCAAATATTTATATGACAAATAAATATTTGTACTCGGGTCATTGGTGTTATTGTGATGTGTTATATTTGTCGTCCATGCCACCAGCGACACATGTGAAATCCTACTGCGTGGGTAAAAGAAAATAATAATAAAAAAACATTTTTTTCAGTGTATACCTGTATAATTTTAAAAGGGCTCGTATTACTTTATTGGATCGCATCATTACAAATATCTGTTTTCAATTCTATTTGTAAACTACATAGTTTACAAATACTAGACTACATAGTCTAGTTGATCTGGTGTCGGAAGTTATTATGCCACCAAAATACCTCAAATATATCTTAACGACTTTGTTATCTAATAGTAACAACCAAGAGAGACGAATTTACAAGCCCTCCGAAGTATTGTCACCGAATAAAGAACCGCGCCTAAAGACACAAGCCACCGCAATATAAGCACTTCATCAGAACTTAACAAATTATTTACTGCCGCGTTTCGTCGGTTCTAGGAAACCAAGTGCTGTGCTTTGAATTTGTGAGCGTTTTATATCAGCAAAGAACTGCTCAAAACACAAACAGCAAGGTTCAATAAGATTGCAAATAAGATCCAGTTACAGAGGAACCGCGCAAACTGTAACAAAGTTACAAACTGGACATAACGAGAGCGGGACGAGGTCTCGGCGAATCGCGTTAATTCTATTTCTCACGCGAACTGAAGGCTAATGGAAGCCATACACGATCAAGTGTACTTTTCAAGTTTGCATTTTGACTTAGTTATCAAATTTGCAGTTTGACTTGACGCGGCATTCAGTGTGCATGAGATAGTTATATGGTCAGATAGCTATACCGTGGTCATACACGATCAAGTATACTGGATGCCGCGTCAAGTCCGCTGCAAACTTGACAATATATATTACTTGATCGTGTATGACCTCCATAAGAGGGCTTATTGATGTGAATTCATACGTTCTTATATATTATTTTCGATTTTTTTTATGGAAGTAGCCGGCAAACGGACTGACGATCCACCTGATGGTAAGTAGCTATCACCGCCCATGAACATCAGCAACACCAAAGGCATCACTGATGCGTTGCCGGCCAAGAAAGAAAGAAGAGAAAGAAAGAAAGAACTGGCTCTCAAGCCCCCAGCCCAAAGAGACTGACATTTTATGTCCAATACATTTTTCTTACAGAGTCAGTGGTTTGGTAAAAAAAAGTGAATTTCGTTTCGTTCTCTTGGATTTTAGCACTAATGAGGTATCATGATGCGCTCGTAGCCCGGCGGCTTGTGAGCAGCGCGGTCTGTAGTTGGATGGATAAACGTTAGTGGCAAAAATTTCTTGAGTATTTCCGTGCTTCGGAGGGTACGTAAAGCCATTGGTCCCGATTGTTATCATAAGATAACAGTCGCTCTAGGTCTCCTCTAGAGGAGATAACCATGCTCAGTAATGGGCCATGGTTGAAGCTAGAGGCATCTCGTATTTTCGCCCAGTAAATTATTACTGCGAATCGGAGAAGTCGTTACTGCTTGAAGCTCAATCTGTTTAATCTAGATTTTAGAAGGCACTTTCACGTCTTCTGGTTTGGTCCGGATTTTTTCTAAAAAGTACATAGTTTTATTGACACTCCGAATGATGTTTATGATTTCTTTCAGTACTGTTATATAGGTATTTGTATAGTGTAGTTGCTATTAAAAACTGACCAGCTCTGTAAGAAGTAAATGACATAGTTATGTGGCGACAGCGCAACACGTCACACGGTGACGTCACGCCGCCCTGAATCACGCTATCGGAGTTTTCAAAGATCGCTAGTATATATACGAATGCTCCGACAACGTCAGTCGGGGCTCGGCCGCCTCCCAGGCAACACATCTCGCCTGGCGGGAGATCTCCCTTTGCCAAAGTTAATTGTATTGTGAACTTTCCTCAGTTGCTATAAACATTACCTAATAGGCTAATGGTTATATTATAGTGTTCCTATCGTATTTAAAGTTCTGTAATTATAGCAGCGCACAGATATTGCTCTATTAAATATACCTTGTACTTCGTAAATTTGCTTCCTTTGCTTCGAGTACTAATTATATTTAATGGACTAATAATGACAGTGTCTAGAGTGAATCAAATAGTCGTGAAATAAAGAAAAGGGCATCACGTCATGGGTTACCAAATCTGCAATTACGAGTATATGAAGGCATATTTTATTTTGGATGTTCTTTATAGTAAAAAAGTTCTTGTATACCAAAAACAGTCTTTGTTAAAAAATCTCGTCAAATTAAGCAATATCCATAACAATAAACATGTCCATAAAAATAAGTCAAAGTCAAAGTCAAAGTCAAAATATTTTATTCATATAGGTATCACTGATACACTTATGCACGTCATTTTTTGGCTTTTCGGAAGGTGTTTTGTCGTGGAGGAGAAGAAAAGCCTAAAGAAACTCCTCAGCACATCTTTTAAAAAAATATTACAAAAAAAGATAATAATACAAAAGTAAGTATTTACTATTCTGAGCGGAACTGGTTGCAGAGCTGGTCATTTCCATGCGTCTTTGTCATTTAAATACTCGTCTACACTATAATATCCCTTGCCTAACAATTGTGTCTTTACACGTTTTTTGAAAGTTTCTATTGGCAAGTCACGTATTAATTTTGGGATTGTTGCGCGCTAAGTAGACGTTCAATTCATTCCGCATAATAACCAATGTAATTTAGTCGCATATTAAACGCCAGACAAACCACACGCATTTTGTTTCATTACAAATCGTCAACATCCAAAGGTTCTAAGTGCATAACCAGTGCTAAAGCAATTAGACTTTAATAAAACGTACATATGGTCGAAATCGAGCCGGATAACTAACGCTGCATCGTCGTCGAGTCGAGCGATCGAGAACAAAAGAGACCCGCATTCCAGAGATAAGAAGCATCGTACGATCTACTGAATAACAACTTGTTTACTGCTGTGGAATAATAGTGCAAAAACTCAATTTACAACTGTTTGGTGTTCAAAAACGTGAACTATACGGAACTATTATGGCTTCCAAGGAACAAGTGATATGTGTACTTGAAGATATTGCTTCGTTATTAAAAAAGACGCAAATAAACCTAAGAAAATGTCCCAAGCAGCGGCTTACACGCGGTTACGTTGAATCGCGTATTAAGTGTTTAGAAGATTATTGGGCCAGATTTCAAGAAGCGCACGATAAACTCGTTAAGTGCACTACGCGGGAGCAGCGCGGGGAATTGCCGTACTTCGTCAATGAGGAATTTTTTATACAAGAAGACTTATACCTGTGTATGATGGGTGATCTTAAAGATTTATTAATCGAATGTACTTCAACCCATTCGCATGCAACTAACAGCCAAAACTCGTCACACAACGATGGTGAAACACAAGTGAGACTTCCTCCAATCCAAATTCCAATGTTTACCGGCAATTACGAAGACTGGCCGACATTTAACGACTTGTTTACGTGTTTAGTTCACGACAACACAACATTATCGGACGTTCAAAAACTGCACTATTTGAAAACGAGTATCTCGGGTGAACCTGCATCATTGTTGAAATATGTTCAAGTTACTAACGCAAATTATACTCAAGCATGGAACACATTATGTCACAGGTACGGTAATAAACGCTTAATAGTAAATGCCTTGTTGAAGAGACTTTTCGGACAAAAGAAATGTACTAGCCAGTCGGCATCTCAGCTTAAGGCCTTGCTAGACACAACTACCGAAATATTAAATAGCCTACGCAACTTAAATGTCACGATCGACTCTTGGGACACTATAATAATATTTCTGGTAGTGCAGAAGTTGGACCCGGAGTCACATAAAGAGTGGGAGGAATTTGCATATAAACAAGAAACAGAATTGTTACCTACCTGGGATGATTTAAAGAAATTCCTTGAACAAAAATATCGCACTTTAGAATTGATTTCAAGTTCCCCTAAAGAAAGTAATAAACCAATGAAAGCATTTCATGTTGTGACACCAGTAAACAAGCGAAGCTGTATTATGTGCGATGATAATCATACTCTCTGTCACTGCAAGCAATTTGCAAAGCTAGAACCTGAACAAAGAAGGAAATTTGTCACAAGTAAACAGTTATGTTATAATTGTCTAGTACCGGGGCATATGGCATCAAGATGTACACTACCTATGTCCTGTAGAATTTGTAAAGGGCGTCATCATTCAATGCTACATGTTAACAAGCACGAAGAATCTGCGGCTTCAACGAGCAATTCACAACAACCGCTTTCTTCACACCATGTAGCAAAAGAGGAGGAAAATGTTCAAGTGAACACAATGATAGCGTCTTATCACACTGCTAGACATGGAATAGCACTACTGGCCACAGCTGTAGTGGAAGCGAAGAGCGACACAGGACATACCATTCCACTACGGGCGCTAATAGATCAAGGCTCTCAAGCAACATTCATCAGCGAGAAGGCGACTCAACTGCTGAGACTCGAACGACAACCTATGAAAGGAAATGTTATTGGTGTAGGATCTACGAGAACACAGATTAAGCATGTGGTACAGCTACAAATCGGATCACAATGGGACTCAACATTTAGTTTACCGATACAAGCCTACGTGATGTCTAAACAACTGACCACAAAGATACCTACCAAAACCATTACCAGACAACAATGGCAACATCTCAAGGACCTCAACCTGGCTGATCCGACATACCTCACGCCAGGGTCTATTGATCTACTCCTTGGGGTTAAGGAATATGCACAAATATTAAAGCACGGCACCATCAAGGGTCCACCAGGAACACCATGTGCACAGATGACCAGCCTGGGTTGGATACTTTTTGGGGAAATAAGTACAAAGCCACAAGATGATACTTACGTAGTCATGCATCACCAAGTCGACGTTGAAGACATGCTTAAATCATTCTGGGAGCTTGAAGTAGATACAAAAAGACATTTAACAAAGGAAGAACAATTATGTGAACAAATTTATGAAAAAACAACAATTAGAAATGAAGAAGGGAGATATGTAGTCAACTTACCTTTTAAAACACCAAATCCAATATCACCAGATGGGAATACGAAAGAAATAGCTACACGAAGATTTCTGCAATTAGAAAGAAGGTTTAAAAAATCACCAGAGCTGAAAAGAGAGTACAAAAAGGTAATAGATGAATACATAGAACAAGGTTACTTGGAAAGAGTACCTGAAAGAGAAACAGAAGTAAAGAAAGCAGTCTACTTACCTCACCATGCTGTGGTGCGTGACGACAAAGAAACTACTCGCACACGCATTGTATTCGACGCATCCTGCAAGGGAACAAATAATGTATCACTTAATGAGGAACTGTTGGTAGGCCCTCAGCTACAAGAAGACATGAGATTTCTTCTGATGAGATGGCGCATGAAGCCTGTCTGCTTTATGGCCGATGTACAAAAAATGTACCTTCAAATATTAGTTGCTCATGAAAACATAGATTACCAACGAATACTCTGGAGACCAGAAGAGTCGGATGAACTGAAGGAATTCCGTCTTCTTAGAGTAACCTTCGGAACAGCTTCCGCGCCCTATTTAGCTGTGAAAACACTGCAGCAAATAGCCAATGATGAAGGCTCACATAATCCGATAGCTGCTCAAACCATTAAAGAAGACTTTTACATGGACGATCTTCTGTCAGGGGCAGATACAGTAGATGATGCAATAACAGTCGCCAGAGAGATTGGAAACATCCTACAGAAGGGTGGCTTTAACCTTACAAAATGGGTATCTAACAATATTAACTTTATACAGTCCATTGAAGAAAACAAAAGATCGGCGAAGATAGACGTAGACATGAATTTAGATGGCACGATAAAGGCATTAGGTATTACATGGAACCTAAAAACAGACAACTTCCATTACAATCTAAGTTTATCGCCGGCAAGGTCCATAACAAAACGTAGTATCTTGTCGGATATACAAAAACTTTTTGATCCCCTTGGTTGGATTGCCCCAAGCACAATCATGGCTAAGATTTTAATACAAAAACTTTGGCTTGAAAAGATAAACTGGGATGAAAATGTCAGTGAAGTATTGGAAGAAGAATGGAGACAGATAAGAAATGACTTTGATAATGTCCGAGAAATAAAAGTAAAAAGATGGATCGGCACTACTGATGCTAAGAAAGATAAAATCCAAATCCACGGATTTAGTGATGCTTCGATGCGTGCGTATTCAGCAGTAGTCTACGTAAAAACTGAAACGGCAGATGGAAAAATAGAAACAAATCTTATCGCTGCTAAAACGAGAGTAGCTCCATTGAAAACAATATCCTTGCCACGTTTAGAATTATGTGGTGCGTTACTCTTATCCAAGCTCATGAAACAAATTGGTGAAGCAATGAGAATTCCAACATCACAGATGTATGCATGGACAGACTCTTCAATTGTCATTGCATGGCTTTGTGGCGAACCTAATCGCTGGAAATCGTTCGTTGCAAATCGTGTAGTAGAAATTGTGGAGAACATCAAAAATAAACATTGGCATCACGTGCAGTCACACGAAAATCCAGCTGACTTAGCATCTAGAGGTGTATTGCTCTCAGCGCTGAAGGACTGTGACTTGTGGTGGAAGGGTCCAAGTTGGTTATCTGAAAGGGAAATACACATTAGCAAAGAAGAAGTCCTAGAAACTGAAATGGAAATGAAAACAACAAAGATTGGTACTTACCTGACCTGTGATGAACCTGGAAATACATACCTGTGTACCGATGAACCTGAAAATGAAGAAACAACATTAATTGCACAATTTGATAATTTTGATAGTCTCATTGAATTACTTAAAACTATTACCTATTGCAAAAGGTTTCTTAATTACAAGAGAAGTAAGAAAATAATTGAAAGGGACATTGAAACAAAAGAATTAGAAGATTCGCTTAACATTTGTATAAAACAAACACAAGGAAATGAATTTAAGGAAGAAATTGATAGATTAAAAGCAAAGAAGCAAGTAAAAAATAAAAGCATATTAAAATCACTCAACCCATATTTAGATGAAAATGGTATCCTCAGGGTGGGCGGTCGCCTGAGACATACAAATTTACCTGAAGAGAGAAAAAATCCAATTATTCTGGGAAACAAGAACGGGCTGACATCTCTCATTGTTGCCGATGCACACCAGAAAACTATCCATGGGGGTGTACAGTTGATGCTGAGCTATTTACGCTCCAAGTATTGGATTTTAAAAGCAAAATCACTTGTTAAGAAGCAAGTTCACAAATGTCTAATCTGTGCTAGAATAAGGGCAACTCCAAAGGCGCAAATTATGGGAGACTTACCCAGACAAAGAGTTGTTCCAGCCAGGCCATTTTTGAACAGCGGTGTGGACTTTACGGGGCCATTTCAAACACTGATGACTAAAGGCAGAGGCATTAAAACGACCAAGACATATGTAGCAATATTTATTTGTCTATCCACGAAGGCAGTCCATCTTGAATTAGTGGGAGACCTCACTTCAGAAGCATTTATTGGTGCTTTTCGACGCTTTGTTGCCAGAAGAGGAAAATGCAGTCACATGTGGAGTGACAAAGGCCGAAACTTTGTGGGGGCCAATAAGCAGTTAGTAGATGCCTGGAACGAAGCAAAACTACAGTTCACTGGAAACATTGCTCAAACGTTAGCCAATGAAGGCACGCAGTGGCATTTCATTCCAGCATATAGTCCTCACATGGGAGGCCTCTGGGAAGCTGGGGTCAAATCAATGAAATATCACCTAAAAAGAATTTTGACAACTCATCTTACCTTCGAAGAAATGACGACAGTGCTGTGCCAAATAGAAGCCTGTTTAAATTCCCGTCCGTTGTGCCCAATAGATGACAGCGATGCTGAAAATTTAGACCCTATAACACCCGGACATTTCTTGATTGGAGAAGCACCAATCGTGGTTCCATCTCCCGACCTGAACGATGTGAAGATAACAACCATATCACGATGGCAACACACTCAAAAATTAGTTGGTGATTTTTGGCGGCGTTGGCAAGACGAATATCTGTCACGACTACAACAGCGCCCCAAGTGGCTAAAAACTAAGCCTGAATTTAAGATTGGTGATATAGTTCTTATTAAAACTGACAATTTACCACCCGCCAAATGGTCATTAGGTCGGATCATGGCCAAGCATCCAGGGGAAGATGATATTACACGAGTATACAGTGTAAAGAGTGATGGAGTTGTAACAAAGAGACCTGCTGTGAAATTATGTTCGCTGCCCATAGATTCCAATTAATTTGCTTTTAATGTAACTACTTAGTCATTTTAAAAAGGACCTTCAGTCCTTTTTGGTGGGCGGTATGTTGCGCGCTAAGTAGACGTTCAATTCATTCCGCATAATAACCAATGTAATTTAGTCGCATATTAAACGCCAGACAAACCACACGCATTTTGTTTCATTACAAATCGTCAACATCCAAAGGTTCTAAGTGCATAACCAGTGCTAAAGCAATTAGACTTTAATACAACGTACAGGGATTTTATTATAAAAATGTATACCAAGCCCTATGAAAGATCGCTGCACTTTACTTAGGCGGAACGAAGGCGTAACTAATTGATGCATTCTTTTCGTATGGCGATTATTAATATCAAAATTTTGTTTATACGCGTTTATATTCTTCCGTATAAAAACTACATTGTTAAAGATATACTGGGAAGCTACTGTAAGTATATCTATTTCCTTGAACTTTTCACGCAAAAATTCCCGAGACCTAAGTTTATAAATAGCCCTAACTGCCCGTTTCTGGAGTATGAAAATTTGTTTTATATTGGCTGCTTTGCCCCACAGCAAGATGGCATAAGACATAACACTGTGGAAATAAGCAAAATAGACTATCCTAGCAGTTTCGACGTCTGTATACTGCCTTATTTTCCTAACAGCAAAAGCAGCCCTAAACCTAAACCTAAGTATGAATACACCGTTTCTTTGAATTCTTGGCAGGGCTCTTGTTATGTTACATTCAATATACCTACTTCAATGTATGCATTCGCGTTATATTTGACTTATTATCAGAACAAAAGGCATTCACAATATTATAAAAGTGGTAAAAACCTAAAAATGTTGCCGATAATACAAAATATATTTCAAGTAAAATACAGTATTAAAATATTTTATTTTATTGATATCGCTGAAGGTCTACGCTCACGTATTTTGCTAACGTTTTTAAACGTTGTCAATGTTTAATTTATTTTGTTTGGATTTGTTTCTTTTATTTATATAGTCATAATTGCATCAGGACATGAAATTGAAAAACATTAAAAAAGATTCAGGATTAATGGCAATAGAAATATGAAACTGGTATGTTTTATTTGACATATTATTTAAGTATTTCTAGTATTTCAGTAGTTGTGTTTCCGTATCGTGAGTGTTGAAAATGTATATTACCATGCCTGCCACTAAGGAAATCTTAACTCTGGATCGTAGCGTGTAGTGTTCATCCATTTCATGATGATTAAGATACCGATTCCCAAAGGTAGGCAAAGAAAATAATGATTGCATGCCACGTTCAGTAGTGTATAAGAAACTTGTAGCTGAAAGCCCACACAAACATGGGTTAGAGCATATTTCAACATGATCTCCCATGTCCACGGTTCGCTGAATTCGTGCAATAGAACCGTTACAATCGAACCATCAATCCTCTGCCAGACAATGACACTTATTTATGAAATATGGTGGCGTGCATTATTATTTCCATGCAGTCGATATGGTATTCATGTCAAGAGACTGCATAATTCATAGATTTGTCATTTACACTGGTGACATTCAGAATTGGACGTTATAATTATCGGCACTTGCGTATTGAGAGCCGGCAATTTTATGGGAAGGTTTGTGGTATTATTGTGTTAAGTGTAGCCTGGACCCAACGACATTCTCAGTAATATGGCACAGCCCACAGATGATTGATTTTTTATTTACAGGACAGGTACAGTAGGGATATAATGTACAAAGGTACTGCTTATCTCTAATGATTGATTTTTTTTTTTTTTTTTTACTTAAAATAAGTTAATGCTTGACCACAATCCCACCTGATGGTAAGTGGAGATGTGGTCCAGGGTGGTGAGCGCACTAACTTAATAGAAGCCTATTCATTCTTTTTTATTATGATTGCTATATTATAGGTGATACATGCACTACGTAAAATCCCCTTAAAGTTTTACCTATATAGTTTAATTATAAAACTTTGTACCTAGGTTTTGAGGCCTATCTCAAAGTAAGAGTAGAGTAAGTATCAGATTTATTAGATTTCATAGTTTGGAATAATTTTTTAGGGTATTGTAAAACTCTAGACAATAAAAAATATAATTCCGGGATTAAATTTATTTGTGATACACTTTTGAAGTGGCCTATCCCCTACTTTTCGAAAAATCATTCTCTCTCAAATCAAATCTCAAAAACGGTAGATTTTTACATATAACTTTATTGGGATTTTATGTAGTACATCCTACTACCTTACTACCCCTTAAGTATCCTACTACCTCTTCACACGTATCCTACGTACGTACGTTACGTATCCTACTTCACCTTCAGGATCGTGAACATAACAATAACAATAATTAACCCTGTATAACCATAACCGTGTTTAAAATTCACACTAATTAAAAAGTTTAATTAACTTGAGCAATTTCACATATTAGTCGAATGAAGCTTTTATGTATGAAGCTATTAAGTTGGCAGTACTACACGGTTAAGAAATTAATATACATAGAGAAGGACTTTGTGAAATGAATACACTGCCGGCATGCGAACATTAACATAACGTAGCGCGCGGTATATACCACTGTCTGCTCACTGTATGCAACGTCTGTAGCATGTAGTATAGAGATAAGGAGAACTGACTCATATGGGCGGTTTGTAAGTGTGCAGCTATAAGCAGTAAAGCGCTAGCGTAGGCAAATGGTATGGTATGAATCATGGAGGATAGAGTAGAAGGAGGATAGAGAATCTCATATGAGGGGAAAGTTGAAAAAGTGTCCAGCTGTTTACTGAAAATAGAGGTTCCAATGGCGCTAGTTTCTGCGAAATAGCGATATTCGAACATAGCTGTTGTAGACGGCACCGCAGAGCCACCAGTATTGGACGCGTTTTTACGGACACTTTTCATACATAGAGATTGCCCGCCTTCTACCTTCTATACTCCATGATTTTAATGTAGTTGTTGACAGATTGAAGTTAGACGGTGACAGTCCTGTATACCAAACTTAAACTGTTTACGTAATCCATATGTTTACGTTCTCCAATGTGTGTGTCCACCGTGGCACCATCAATTTAATGGTCATAGCACACATATCAACTCGTAAACGGAACGTAAACGTATCAACTCTTGCATGTCAGTATTCTTTGTATGAAACTCCCTACTGTAAAGCACACTTATCGGATTCGTAACGTAATCGCCTCGCCTCGAGACAAGCTTACGGTGCGTGGACGACTTGCCGTACCCGCGCTTACGTCTCACCGTACGCTATCCGTCGACTTTCCGTTTCCTCGTGCACGCCCCGCGCCGCGGCGCCGCGGCTACCGTTGCGTCGCCGAACTGCTGTCATTCATTCCGTCAACCAGCGGCCGGCGAGCCGTAAGCGCGGCGTCGCCTAGCCGTAAGCGCGGCGTCGCCTAGCCGTAGCCGAGCTTACGTTAGGTTGACGGCGGGTTATAACGCGCTTACGTTAGGTTGACGGCGAGGCGATCCGGTGCCGATCCCTTTCCGAGTTGATATGTGCGCTACGACCATAATGCAGTTTGACGGACACTTGCACAATAGTCATTTCTTCTTTACATCTATACTCCATGAGCGATATAAAAATAATAATAATAGTGTCAAGGACATTATATCATTGGGTTGTGTCATTTTAGCGTTTGAAAGAAATCACTAATGTAGTGCATTAAAATCAGATATTATACAACCTCTTTGGCTCTTTGGGGAGAAGGGGAAACTCTTGTGGTTGAAGAATCGTGTGGTGTATCGTTACCATGCCGGATCGCTGTGCCAAGGGTTCGATTCCCAGCGGGGTGGAAATTTTAATGATGAGTTTTAATTTCTGTTGTCAATCGGTTCAGTGTTGTCCATGATATCCACGACACAGGGAATCCTAAGCTAGGAGTTTGTAGCGTTTAGAAAAATTTAAATAAAAAATAACTATCGGGTCTATCGTCATCTTCTTGGCCGGCATCGCGTTGATGACGCCCCTGGTATCGCTAATGTCCATGGGCGGCGGTGATCACTTACCATCAGGTGACCCGTCTGCTCGTTTGCCTGCTTAAAGCATAGCAAGCAGCAAGCATAAACTGATTATTTACCCAGTCTGCATTTCTTAAACCCCAGACCAAAGTTTTATAATACGGGCTATGTGTAAACGCGAGCCGGCTTAAATATTTTCACAGCACAACACCGCGCTGAGGGTAATGCTTCCTTGAATACACTTCGCGTTGGGCCCGAGGTCTAATGATCCATTTGCCCGTTTTAATGAGCAGGAGACGCACAATGGTCGCTCGTTACACCAACAATGGGGACTCCATCACGTGGAGCCCCCTATCAATTGGAGCGCAACTGTTACCTTCACATTTTTCGCTTGGAGTAACGACGGATCATTGTCAATGCATTTTCGTGTTCTTTCGGGAACGATATAGATTTTGTAGAGGAAATGCGGCTTAGAGCGACACGAATTGCTGTTTCGTATCTTCTCATAGTTCTTCTCATTGTTCGATAAATCCATATCCATATATCCATCCATATATCCATATATCTACGAGTTTACAGATATAATATTGCTCGTAATTATAATTATAGAGTTACGCCTCTCTCCTATGATATAGGCTACCTGTTAAGTGAGGCTTCCCTGGTTCGAGTACCGGTGGGAGTAGATTTGTGAGTTAAAAATGCCTAATTATGTACGTCAATAGTAGCTGAGTAAATAATAAGGCCTTTTTTCAATAATGAAAGGTAGTGAGTCATAAAATCGACTCTTTTTATGCCAGTGAATTTAATATGATTAAATAAATAAATAAACACACGCTCATACCCTCGCAGTAGGTTTTTTACCTGTGTCACGGGTTACATGGATGACACATATAATACATCACAATAACACTGATGACCGGAGTACAAATATTTATCTGTCACATAAATATCTGCCCCAGTCGGGAATCGAACCCCGTTACCACGGAATACAGAGTTGTCTGTGTTTCATGGTCATTACCAACTAAGCTAAAGGGTCGTCAGGGATTCAAAGTTATTAATCATATCTATAGAAAAGTAGTAAGTAAATTATTGTACAATATAAGTAATGATTAAACGAACTTACCTATAAGTGAAGTTCTATCATACGTATTTATTATGCGAAGGCTTCGTCTGAAGGGATTAGTAAATCATACTTGTATATGTGAATCATGTATTTTAATATAATTTACTAGGTTTTGCCCGCGGCTTCGCCCGCGTTAGAGTGGTTTCGAAACGAAATTTTTATTTAATTTAGATTTACATGCCCGTGGCATTGCGCGCGTGGATATCGATTTCTACAAATCCCGCGGGAACCTTGAACTTTTCCGTTACAAACATATATTAATTCAAGGTAAAGCCAAATCGGTTAAGTTGATGTGGCGTGATTGAAGTATAAGCATCATAACATCCAAACATCTTCACAAATTTTCACATTTATAATATTAATAGGATATTAATAGGATATTCATGTATAAATGTTAAATGTAACTGAAAACGTAATTGAAATTTATAATGTAATCTTTAGGTTACTGTCGAAGCTTTCAGAGATTCATTTTAATTTTAAAACAGGGCATGAATAAAATTATCAGAAAGTAATTACGTAATTACATGTTCATGTTTTTGCCTTCTACCATTTTTATAGATTAACTAGCGCTCTTTCTGCGTTTTACGGGATACTAAGTACCCTGGAAGTTATGAACTGGAGATCATAGTTTATCTTTTTGCCAGTGGCGGTACAAGCAGAAAATCCCAGCTCACTATCATTGCTTTACTATCATCACTCTGAAGCTGTTAACACTCATATCATTTGTTGGTAAATATTATATGTATAGAATGGAGTATCTATTCTGTATTGTCAGGCCAAAGATCCTGGGTCCAAAATCCGGTCAGTAGTTTTTGTATGAAAGATTAACAAACATCCATACATATATCCTTACGATTTTTTACATTTATATTATTAATAGGGTTTCCTCGACTATTCGTATTCATGTCAGAGTTAGCGTCATGGCCGCGTCCTTGGGTTTGTTGCTTTGTTAGATGCATCACCAGCAGAGAACGTTACCAGGATTCAACACTAAAATATCATTAAATTTTGCATTACATCCTTGAATTCTCATTCAAAATCTTTCACACAATTAATGGCACTTGATAAGCAATTCACAGCCAGTGGCATAAAACGATGAAGCCACTAATTTAAGCCTTGTTTATCTTTTTGCTACAGCTCACAAGATAAACATTGAAGCAATGCGGCAACTTTCCGACTTGCAAGTTACTTAATGAAGGCTCAAGGCTGCTACCGAGAAGCTAATTACACAAATCGCATTAAGTGAACAAGATCTTTCAAGGCGAATGGAGAATGAATATACTATTCTTTAATTTATGATTATGGTGTGGCTAAACTCTTGATAGGATAAAATTTGCAGTGTCTCGCGTAAATGGCTTTGAACATAATGATAAATGGATTAAATTAGATTTTTTTTTGGATTATAATAAATTTGATTCCTCTAAATAACTGTTTTTATTGCGTTTTATATTTGTACTAATTTAACTCAATCGTTTTAAATTAAGTGAAGAAAAATCAAAATCTATAAATTCCTTTTAATATCATTTTTACGTAAAAAGAGATGTAATATTGATCGTAATGCGCTCAAAATAGGTGATCCCGTGAGGTATAAGAAGTTCTTTTTTTTCTATCTGACCCATTAATTCTGAAACTAGAACTCCAAGATAGCAATCAAAAAACTGTGTTGATTGTTAAACTTATACCGAGATATTTACATTTTGTAACCGCGGTACTGTTTAATATCATCTCGACTTTCAAACATCCCGAGGCACGAATCACTGATAGATGAGGGAGTTAGCTAACAATGACGTCTCGCCACAGAGTACGCTCAGTCACGTGATGTGAGAGATTATGACGTCATCTAGAGTGCTCATTGGGGCGGTGAGGACTAGATAAGAGAGAGAAATGGCGCCTTGTTAGGATTTACTGACGTTCCAAGAGATTTTTATTGTTCTTTCTGTTTTAAACGCGTACATTTCTGTTTGTTTATATCATTATGTTAACATCTAAATGAGATGGCGAGCCATCCGTTGTTAAGTGGCCACTGAATTGTCGTTCTTGGATACCAACAAAACTTAATGCACCAGGCAATGCCTAAAAAACGAAATGAGAAAAAGTAATAAAGAAAAAGGAAATGAATATAAATATTGTATAGCACAAGAGCAGATAATCAGATGATGGTACGAATAGCGTAATAAGTTCTGAGTAGATTGGTTAAATTGTTAAATTGATCAGTTAAACTGATAGTTTTACTTATTTTTATATAATAAATGTTAATAAGATTCCTAGAAATTTCAGCTACAACCGAGATAACAAACTATTGATTGTAGATTCTTGGTCTGTTACTTGATGCACTTGATGTCTGTTAGGTACTCAGCAGAGACTGGATGTATCAAATTATGTAATCATAACTTCCAGGGATGAATTATAATTTAAATTCGAACATTTGTTAAGATTATTACAATTTAATTCATGTTATACTTGTGCATACCTAATATTATGTTCATTGGAAAATTATTACTGAACATCATGTAGGTAATCATTCCATTCTTCGCTTCAGTAAACCTACAAACTCAGTACATACGCGCCATCATTATGACTATTAATTTATTTCAGGCATTATTTAAATTTTATATTTACCTTATTTCATCAGTTTAAAGTACCTCTCTGTACACTATTAATTACCAATTTAACCCCGATACGGAAGAAGTATAATTATAAAGTATAAGATAATATGACATGGGGTTCTTCAATATATAGACCCACTTGGTCTATCGTTATCTTCTTAGCCAGCAACGCGTTGGCGACGCCCCTAGTGCTACTTATGTCCATGGGCGGTGGTGATCACTTACCATCGTGACCCGTCTGTTTGTCTGCTCAAAGCATTAAAAAATAATTACAATGCTTGTATTCAATTAATGGATGCAGTTATATACATTAACGTGGATGGTACAGGGTCCAGCGCTTTCTATTAGATTTTACTCCGTGACCACAAGATACCAATCTCCCTTGGCTTGAACTTACAGATGGACAGAAACATACCAAAATTTTCATCTATGTTCAATAAAACCCTCATCTGTGACGAGTGAATAACATACATGTGACAAGCGACGTAAGTCATCCTCTTACAATGGGTGAATATGAGATGTTGTACGACTCGGCGTAATGTCGGCCATCAGTTATAGGAAGCGGTTCCCTATGGGCGTGAATTTATGTAAATCTCTCCCACGGGGTTTGAACGAGCTCATACAGGATTCTGACGGATAAAATGAGTTGTAATATAATGTACTAACTGATGTGACAGAGGTCGCGTGAAATATGTTTTATTATGAAAAATCTCGGTTTGGATTTAGATTTGTTTGTTATTTAAATGGATGTTACTTAGATATTGGACGGAAAACATATATATTAAGATAGATTTAGAACAATTTGTTTAAAAAACGTATATTTATAGGCACCGTTTTGATGAATAGATTTGGAATCAGAATTAACTGTAGGTATTACAGGCATACGATTTTGAACCATAATATTTCTATGACAACTTTGGTTGCTTCAAATAAAGCATAAAATATAATTAAAAGACCTCAATAAAATAACTCTTTAAAAAAGACATCGCCTTAAATACCACCCATTCTCGGTGAATATAACATCAATTACCAAAATCAGTCTATAACATCTGTTGAGATGTAAAATTTCTCAAAATATTATTTTAAAGAATACTAAATTAATTAATGAATTTCCCATATTAAAAAATATCTAAAACTATTTGATGATAATATTTTGTATTATTATATAAAACACATTTTTTTTGTTTGGATGTCCTTTAAAAACTCTGAAACCATCCAACCTATATGCCTCAAAATGGTTTCATTTTCAAGACGACAATCCAAAGGTGGTTTGAGACTACTTAAGCAAAGCATTCGGTCCATTGATCAAATCCATTTTCCACTTCTCCCACACAAAAATTTGAAGAGAATATGTAAAGATGGCGCATCAACGTCAACGTGAACACAAAAACACTGATCTGTCATTCTCATCAGAATTTTTTTAGGTTAGTGGAACACGCCGGGTATCCGTAAGTTTATTCATAATGAAACACGCATCTACAGATAATCATAAAAAATATACGAATAAAGTTTCACAATGAACATGAAGCACGTTCTCAGAACTTCTCTAAAAATTAAATTTTATTTTAAACAGAATAACATCAAATTCAGAATTGAATTTATAAAATCGTTATATCCGCTACGAATGCTACAAATGCTACGAGTGCTACGAATATGAGCTACACCTGCTACGCTCCGATTCTCGCATTCCAATGGCGCTCCAACGCGACGATTATGGAACTGCTGGTACTATGGGTTCGATACAGGTGGTACAAAGATACTGTAAAACTTTAACTATAAAGCGGGGACGAGGGAGTCTCAGGTATTTATAGACTAATGGACTTATTTATTTATTTATTTGGTTTACCAACAATTGTTACACGATTAAATGACAATGAACAAATTTGAATAATCTTAAACGACGTGCACAACCTATTACAGGCAAACACCGCATGCAAAAAGTTAATAAATTATATTTAAGGCACAATGGATGACGCAAATGTCTACTATAATAATATATTTGCTTTTTATTTATACCAATTTCATTTAGTGTTCCAATTAAATCAAATCAAGTCAAATAATTTCTTCATTGGATAAGGTAATGTACAATGTAGGTCTGTTTGCTTATCCTACCACATAGTGGTGTGCAAATATACCAGTGTTACATGGCCTCTGTAACAAATGTAAGCAAGTTTTATACTACTTATAATAATATGATAATTATGAGTATATGAAGAACTAGAACAATATACAGGTGCGTTTTGTTTTATAATATTGAAACAAAACATTAGCACTGAGCATATTTTAAAAGGCCGCTCAGGCTTAAAACTACTTTCACTCGCCATGAATAAAGTCAGCAATCATATTAGAAGATTCATCTCAATCTTAAGAATATTATAATACAAGGTCTTAAGTTTCTGATATGATTACCCATCCGGCAAACTCTCTTACGAACTTTTCAAATGTACACTACAAACCAGATATTTGACTTGAATCACATTCAAAGTAAAGTTCAATTTACTGAAAAAACTAGTTTCATAATAACGCAAAACTCTCTGGTTAAATATACAATGATAGAGGAACGCCGATTGCATTCCTATTCGGCAGGATTCAATCAGATTTGCTCACGATCTCTAAAAGCTAATAATGGTGATGCGTAATCGATTCTTTTATAATCGGAGCCGATCTGATCGGTGAAGAGTCGGGCCAAGTGAGTAGATGGCAATTTGTATGCAAATAGCTGTGGAACTCGGGAAGCGAGGAGTGCTTGGTCCAATTTGTAGGAGAATGTTAGGAAACACTAAGCTTAACGTTGTTTCTCGTGTGCTTTACATTAGGTATACTATTTTTTTGTAACTAGCCAATAAATAAGCTGACTATCCCCCTGGTAGTCATCGTAGGCCATGGACATCAGCATCACTCTAGGCCAGCAAGGCCAAGAAGAAGAAAGAAGAGAAAGAAAGAACTGACTCTCAAACCCTCAGCTGATCACGACGTGACGTCGGCTGAATCAAGTGGTAGTGTCAGGTGGTAGTTAACCAAGCAGGTTTCACGGAAGGATAAAAACAGTTATAATATACTGAGGATAATATTGATAGAAATTATAATCCTTACCACTATAATATGTGGGCCTGCTCACGTTCTGTCAGCTCTTACGATAGTATAATTCGTCGGTATGGAATTCGGTTCGGTTTAAAGAACTTTATTTCCCATAAGATTTTTACATCACTTAAAATGAGAAACTTAAATACTAAACTAAGTTACGGTTTGTGTCCGCCGCGTGCCTGCGTGCGTGTGTGTTTGTGTGTGTCTTCAACCCATTAACGACCCACTACTGATAATTGGTCTGCCCTCTTGAGGAGGCCTACAGCATACTACACCACGCTCCTCTAATGCGGATTAGTGGAGTGGTTAGTTTCGGAAGTTTACATGCCACGAAAAGGCCTGCAACATGGTTTAACGACTGTTATCTCACGATAATAATAGAAACTGACGGCTTAGCCTGCCAAAAGCATGGAAACGCTCAAGTTAATTTGCCATTAGCGTTCACCTATTCAAATACGACCGCGTCCGCTCTTACTTAACGCGAAAGATTACTTACAGACAATTCGATTGCGTCGATACGCAAGCCGCCGGGCTATGAGCGTTTCACTTCAGTATTCTAAGTTGCCCAAATACGGTTAAAATTACATCGTTATAATGGCGTGATAGAACGCTCGAATCTTAATATTTTATTAATGTCACCTCTTAAATTTCCAATTAAAAATAAATCGATATTGTTTTAACTTTACTATCACCCTAGTCGCCCTAATATGGCGTTATTTTAATAATAAGGTATACAAAATATTTCCTTAAAAGCCGACATATACATATAGGACTCCTTTGTCCCTCATTTTAATAGGGGTTTTTGGAAAAAAGTTCCTTCTGTGTGTTCTTTTTTAGGTATAGCAAAGACGTATAATATTTGAGTTGCTCGCTTTCCTAGGTACTCAGCTTGTAGCGGTTTTAAAAACATAGAAGTCAAATTGACAAAATAAAGTAGTCTGTAAATGCAATTCCAAGTCGCTACTTAATTTTCACTTACGCCACACAAGTACAAGATAAACTTTGTTCACTGGCCATATATTTTACCACTAAGTTATTGCGTACCTATTTCAAATTTATAAAATTTGCAGGAATGTTTTCCTGTATTTTGTGACGCAGGTTACATTTTGCAATACCGCGGTTACACAGCTTTATGTTTAACTTAAACCCGGCCGTCTGAGCAGAAAATGTGTTTGAATTTATTACAATTATTTTTAAGTTGTACACAATTGTTAATAAAAAAATTGTATTAATAAAACAAAATAACACCTGTTTTTGTTTTAAGTTTCCTACTGCGATATTGAATGGTAAACCGCAAATAAAACGTTACTTCTATTTCGCCTATCAGTATGACACTCTATTTTGATGAATAGGTGGTTTGTTTGTGTTTATAGAATACAAATAATAGCCACGTGAGAAAGCACGACATAAACCAAATGTATTTCCTACATCAAGCCGAAAACCTGCTTGTCACTTACAAAAAAATATCTCCTTCTTACACGGCCTCCTACACCGCAACCTGTTTACAAACCGTACATCGGCGGAACAATTTCATCAAGCGGTATATTGGCTCCCATAAATTTCCGACGACTCCATACCCTGGAGCCCGTGACGAGCTCCGTATATCACGGGCCCCACCAATTTCTTGACCGAAAAATTTATAACGGTCCAGCCGAGAGATTTATGTAGGCGACACTGCAAGTCCACCTATCACTTGCTAAGTAGATGAGTTTGTGTTTGGGTTGTTTTAATTGATATGGAAGGTTAAGGTTTATATTCGTGAGTCAAAGTCAATTTCTTCTACGCATGGTGTAGCCTACAGAACAAAGATATCTGTAGAATGCCTGATAAAAATGAATAGCAATAGTTTCGGTTGCGGGTATTATAGAGGTTTCTCAATATTTCATTTGCACACATCTTAAAACCAGTAATACACTTCCCTGCTTCTTTCTTAAAGTCTTTCATATTACCGACATTCATATACATCAGTCACCACTTACCAATACGGCTTTCGGTCTTCTCATTTTGTTTCTCATCTCTCATTTATATCAGTTATTCGAATCCGGCCCCTTTTGGTAAGGCAACGTTATACCAATGCACTATAACTACTGTCAACGAAAAGGCAGTGTTTGCTTTGTTTTTATTCTATGTGTCAAAGCTTTACATAACAAACATGTAAGTACAGCCATGCAGAAAAGTCGTTAGATGCGGCACTCGAGGTGGAGTTCGTAAACACTTGTGACTGAAAGAGTACTTGTGCGATCTATGAGGGGCTGTCGGTCACACTGTGATGGGAGTTGTGTCTAATGACACTTTTAAAATCAACATTTTATAAATAACGTTTTTAAGAGTTTCTAAGTGGAATAAGAAGCGTGTATACGCAAACGCACCATAATTACAAAAATAACAAGTATAATTAAATAGATCGGACTAACTTACCAAGTGACGTCCGATCCTCAATTATATGTGAAGTAATCTCGTCCTCATATTTTGTACTATGTAGTACGTGCTCTGTGCTACTTGCCGTCACAATGTTTAAAGATAAGCGCGTTCTTCATTCTCTGTGGTACGTCCCTAGCTCCATCTGTCCACCACTGGCAATGTCATTGTTTCAAAGCTCTACAACACAACTTTCAGAGAAGGGGTTAGAGTAGGCAATATAGATCATTATGAACGTAACTTGCGAAATACAAATTATTCTTCAAAGGATACCAGCAGCATGTAGGTATATTCTTTTAAGAATATTACCTGGGAAGGGTTGGGTCTAGGATGAGGACGAGATTACTTCACATAATTGAGGATCGGACGTCACTTGGTAAGTTAGTCCGATCTATTTAATTATGTTCCGTAATCTCGTCCTCATATTTTGTACTATGTAGATGTTCAAAGAAGAAAGTTGGGTTGATAATAATTCATTCATTAATAATTTCGTGATGATAATCACATACAATTAACAAATAATATTTATATTAAGTAAAGAAACATCCTCTTTTTATTGTATCGTATATACCACAGTTTAAAAAAAACGTAAAGAAATGATAATAATAATTGTTAAATTGTCAGTCTCATAATGTGTAGGTGTCTTTATGCAATGAGCATACATTTTGAGTTAATTGACTGAGACCACTAATCATTGGTCTTTTATAAAATGAAGCAAATGTGGAGGAAAAGGTGAACTAACCGGCTGCTTTCCTTATAACCTCAATAGTCCACAATAATGCCGGCATACGAGGCTTTTGAAGTAAAGCATGTCTCTGGCTTGTAAAGGTGGAAGTGTCTAATCCACTATTAACCCGAACTTGTTTAATCTATCGGCTGATAGTTGCAGTGAGGTTGGTTGGTGCTGTTTCTTAACAGTTAGAATTAATGATTTACAATTTTGCCTCACATATTTTTGTAAGTGTAAATAATATAGTAGGATTGTTAGCCGGGCAGATATCTGTATTTTGTTTGAAAAACTGTAAAGTTAAATTATGTTGTATTTGATAAGAACCACAAGTTTTCATAAATAAAATTTTGAAAATTTTGATATTATATAATCAGAATTAACAGCAATATCCTTAATGCAGATAAAAGACAGCGTTAGTAAGGAGTGTACCTCTAAGCTAAGAGTCTAGAAATAGTCTAGAATCTACTATACTTGGATCCCATATACTCGTAATATCATATCGTATTATGCCGAGTTGAGGACCTTATTTTATTACGGAAATTGCTGACCTGATGGTATTCATTGAACTATATGAAACAACCTTCCAAAAGGATCCACATTGTAGCTGTGGCAGTGTGAAATTCATGCACCAAGAGCAGACCCGTATTGTTTCCTGATAATGAGGCTAACATTATATCCATTGAGAAAGCAGGGATTACTTTTCTTAGAAATGTTCTCCTGACTATATGGCTGCAATCAGAGTAAGGCTCTTATATGTATAACACGTGCAAGTCTGTAGAAGGAGATAAGAATAAATTAGTTATATCGAGGTTTAATTCTTATTTTTGCAGATATAGCCATGGAGTTCTAAAGTGGATACCAGGGCTGTGAGAGCCACATAGGAACCACAATTTTTGTCTTGTCTCCTATAATTTGCTTCAGCACTCTTCTTAAAGGCGTGAATAATGGAAATGCATAAAAGAACATGTCATTCCATCTCAAGATGAATGTATCTATAGAATATGCTTCTGGGTCTGAGAACCATGTTATAATTGTAATCCCGACATTTGGTGATATTCCTATCAGCAAAGAGCTACCTGCGGTTCATCGAATCTGCTTAGTATACTTTTATTTAATTAATTTATTTATCTTTATTAGATACACAATTGAATTATCACTATGCATTGATAACTATTGTAAATAAATTGTTACAATTGATCCATCCAGTGTGATTTGTCATCTAAGGCGTATACAACTTTCATAAACAATGTCACTCAGTTGGCATTCGATTTCAGATTTTGAACGTCTGGATTCACTATCTGTGATGGAGTTTTCTTTTGAGCTGATGTAAAATGCATACACCCATATGACGTGTCTTCTCTCATTCCACTGCCATAGCTCTCTCGCTAAGTTATTGATATGTGGAAACCTTGTAGCTTTCATTTTCTTAACGTATGCTATAGCAATTGTGTTATCTTTCCAAAGCAAAAACCTCGCAGTAATTACTTAGATGCAAATGTTTTTAAACATTTAAAAGCTGTTCCTAATTTTATTTGAAAAGATTCTCTTCTTCTATTCAGTGTCCGTGACTCCTCACATTATTACAGACAAGTCCGCAATCTGTTTGCGAAGCATCTGAGGAAATCTGTAAACTAAAATTAAATTGTATAATTTTCCTGTTATTACTTGGATGTGTAATGTCCCGATCAGTTCATCCCGATCTGATTGAATCCCTTTTGCTAATATTATTGTTGCATTATAATTTCCATTAAAATCTTTTAAAATCACTGTATTGTAGTTTTCCAGGGATTTCGTATAGAAGATACCATATTCTATGGATTTACAAGCAACTACAAGAAGACCAAGTAATTGGACAAATTCCAAAGTATAACAACTATGTTTTGACTATTATTATTACTATTATTATTTATTTTTATTTCATATCATCCATTAATATACATATTATAATAAAACTGTACTTTTTGTCTGCTTGTCTGCGCGTTTGTTCCGACCAATCTCAAGAACCGCGTTATAGTTAGGTGCAATTTTCACTGTTGTATTGCAGTAAGCTTGGATCACCATTCAGTGACTGTTTTACTGCAATCGGTTCATAAATAATAAAAAAGTCATGTCGATTTAAAAAAATACCGTCCATACATTTATTTACTCAAATGTGGTTACCAATAGGTTTACCGAAGCGAAGCAAGGGCGTTTAGTAGTTGTTAACAAATTCGATAACATGGTCCCTCTTCTAGGGAAGATGATATTATATATGGAACATGGAATAAAATCTGGCATAAATCCTAGATAAAGACAACCCTGACTGAGTTTTAAAGAACTTTTTTGTGAGTTAATAATAAACCTTAGATTCCCCAGTAGTCAATGCATTCTGCACACAATCATCATAAGAGTCTGCAATGCACAAAGTATCATAAAGGTGACACCAAATTTTATAAGTTTCTTAAGGTTAAGTATCAACCTTCATGGCCCTGAGCAAGAAATCATGATTGTATAGAACCTAGTTCCAATAGCTGTCCTACTTCGAGAGCAAACAAAGTATTTTCTATTTTAGAAAAAATATTGTACTGTGGACAAAACAGTTCGTGTGGTCTTGCGTTTAAATAGCATTGTATAACCCCTTATACTGCCAATAATGGTTGGATTGGATGTAATATCACTTTTCACACCATTGATTATAAAATAATCTTAAACCACCGCATTGTATCTGAATCATGGTCGCTCTTGACCCCGATGTCGATGATAATGATACCTGAGTCACATGGGTGTTCGGACCAGGAAGAATTAGTGTCCTATGTGTATATAAGTCAACTAACAGCCTTACTGAATCACTCAATACCTCAATGTGCTGCTTATTATTCGGTGACAGAATCATGTCATTGAAGCCTCCACACTGTAGAGATTGCTATTGATAGGACTACTTGCTGGTCACAGATTCTATTGTCACATTTGATACCACTGTCATTCATCACTGCCACAACTTCCCCATTTAACTTGGGTGATACTAGAAGACGTCAGTTCGAGAGGGGATCTTGTTTCTTCAACATGGTAGCTTTTAGGTCTGCATTGATGATCTACATCAGTGAGAATAGTTGACCAACGTGTAGCTATGCTCTCATATAAGTATATAGAATTACACGTAGTTTGCTTACCATCCTGACCTAGGAGCTCTTCGCCGTCTGCTGGCAGAGAGCTATCCTTTACCTGGTGTTGTTTTATTGACGAGGTACCTGTTCTTCCGTAGTAGTCTGCCCCCCCCCCCCCTCTCTTTCTGTCTGACTGCATCTCTGTCAGGCAGAGTCGATGATCGGCTGTGGATATTAGAATTGGAGGAAAGGAGCGGCGCCTGCTTCTATGATTTCTCGAGCATCGGCTTGATCGACTCCGATCATGAGGCGAACGGCTTCTAGTTGTGTGACTTGAGTCTGTTCCATCCTCGTCTTTCGTAAAAGCTCCATGAATCCCTTCTCGCTGCATAACATGCGGCACCACTAGCTAACCTCTCGTGAAAGCATATGCGTGGTGTGGTACCTAATTTATAGGTGGTCACAATATCCTGTCGCGTTACATGCGGGACCACTAGCTAACCTCTCGTGAAAGCATGTACGTGGTACCTACTTGTAATAGGTGGTCACAATATCTTATCGCGGAACACGCGGCACCACTAGCTAACCTCTCGTGAAAGCATATGCGTGGTGTGGTACCTATTTTTATAGGTTGTTACAATATCCTATCGCGTTACATGCGGGACCACTAGCTAACCTCTCGTGAAAGCATGTACGTGGTACCTACTTGTAATAGGTGGTCACAATATCTTATCGCGGAACACGCGGCACCACTAGCTAACCTCTCGTGAAAGCATATGCGTGGTGTGGTACCTATTTTTATAGGTTGTTACAATATCCTGTCGCGTTACATGCGGGACCACTAGCTAACCTCTCGTGAAAGCATGTGCGTGGTACCTACTTGTAATAGGTGGTCACAATATCTTATCGCGGAACACGCGGCACCACTAGCTAACCTCTCGTGAAAGCATGTGCGTGGTGTGGTACCTATTTTTATAGGTGGTGGTTACAATATCCTGTCGCGTTACATGCGGGACCACTAGCTAACCTCTCGTGAAAGCATTTGCGTGGTACCTATTTGTTATAGGTGGTAACAATATCTTGGGGCGTAAAATGCGGCACCATTAGCTAACCCCTCGTGAAAGCCGAAACATGGTAGTTACCTATTTGTTATAGGTAGACACAACATCGTTCTCATGGTTAACCTCTCGTGAAAACTCCAGAGACTAGTGTGTGTAATAAAATTTGTCGAAGTAACATCAGGGGCAAAAATCTGCGTTTAATTAAGCTAATAGAAGTTATCAAAACATACCGCTGTTTCTAAGACGGGACCTATTCATGCGTTTTTCCAACTCTAGAATCCGTTGACTCAATTATTTTCATTTTCTCTTTTCATATTTTCCCATATTTAATTCAAATTGGGCGTACTATAATAACTGAAAAAGTACTGTAAAAGGACTGTAAAAACGATTATAAAATTCGAAAATAAAATGAAAATAAAATTTCGTGACAGCACGTTTTGCACAAAAAAGCACAATGACATTGCCAGTGGTGGACAGATGGAGCTAGGGACGTACCACAGAGAATGAAGAACGCGCTTATCTTTAAACATTGTGACGGCAAGTAGCACAGAGCACGTACTACATAGTACAAAATATGAGGACGAGATTACGGAACATAATTATTTAATTAATAACAATAAACCTGACAAGTAGAATGTACGTAATAAAAATCAAATAAGTATTTTTTGCTAATTAGTAGTTAAAAAATATAAAAATTGCCACTGAGCCAAGAATAACTCGAGAAAAATGGAGGATTCGAACTCACTTAAATCGCGTCGCTTTCGCTTCGCTTGATGCTTAAACCAAAGCTCGTGGATATGTGAGCTTCAACCACTTCACGGAGCTTTACAGAGCTTCTCGCTAAGCACGGCGGGAACACAAGCTCGGTGGCGTTCTGTAGCTAATGTGTGAAAATATTGGAAGAAAATCTGATATGCGCTAGTATTCTCATGACATTAAATATTTTTTTATTTAGATTACGATTTGACAAACATTTTTAAATTACACCATCGTTTAAAATCATGAATTCTGACCAAAACGAAAACATATTTTCATGAATCTTCTTTTCTAATCAACATCACAGAAAATAATTATGTTAGTCACGCCTTGAAATAACTATTCAGTTTGATAACTAACTAAATAAATAGTCACTTTTTTGCCTCTGTCTTAAGTTTTAGACATTTAGCTTTTGCGATCTGAAGGCAATAGTTATAGTTTTAGTATTTTTATAAGCATTAATAATTATGTAAACTTTGTTTTGCATTCTGAAGAATCGAAAAGATTCAAAAGCATTCAATGGTTGAACTCGCTGTGATTAATATCACAAAGTATATTGGTTGGTTCGTATCAGCTTTAGAATATGATTAAAAATTGATCACATTATGGCAGTACCTGCTCTACAGTACGCGATAAAAATAAATTACATTTTGCTGTGAATGCAGATTCAAAAGAAATAGAAAATAACAGAAACTTACCAATAAAATATCTACGCTCACGAGTTATTGACCTCAGGAGTCCGATGAGCCATAAATAATAAAAGTACAGTCACGTACGACACGAAACGAACCAGAATCTATTCAGATATAAAAAACTAACCGATTTTATCCATTTTTTATGTTAATTATATTTGTATGAGCACATTTTTCTGTTTCTACTGACTGGCTACATTTTCCTCGCTGCAGAATTTGAAATTCAAATTAAGAACAAATCCTGTTCCACGTTATTCAAATTTATATTCGGTCGAGGACCAATGACGCAGAAATATGAGTGCGATCTTTCATTTTCTAGGCCAATTTACAATGATCATACTTATACGCAATTATAATTTTTCTCTTTGTATTGTTGTAAATAAATTAAAATTTAATGCGTGTTGTGTGGGACGGAGAGTTATTAATCATTGTAAACAGGCATGAATGTGGTAATTTTTAAATGAGTATTAATTTCTCAAATGAATGCTTTCACAATGGGTTGAGCAAAAAAATTTTGGTTAAAATCAGATGACCTGTGTAGCGGAATGGCGGAATGGAATTAGCGGAATTTGAGTGATGATTTGAATGCAGCAGTGATAGCCTAGTGGTTAGAACGTTGGTCTCCCGAACGCGGGGCCCGGGTTCAAATCCTGGCACGCACCTCTAATGTTCAAATATTATGTGCGTATTACAAGTTAATTATCACTTGCTTCGGTGAAGGAAAACATCGTGAGGAAACCTGCACACCGAAGAGTTCTCCATAATGTTCTCAAAGGTGTGTGAAGTCTACCAATCCGCACTTGGCCAGCGTGGTAGACTATGGCCTGTACCCCTCACATTGTGAGAGGAGACCCCGAGCCCAGCAGTGGGACAATTATGGGTTGTTGCTTTGCTTTTGCTTTGCTTTTTGAATGTCTATTGCCAGCCAAGAAAGAGTCTTTCATAAAGTCAAAATCAAAGTCAAAGTCAAAATATTTTATTCATATTTCAAGAAAAAAGGAAACTGGCTCTCACACAATAAATATACTCGTAGTACCGATGACGTAGCAGTTTCGAACAACAAACAAATCTGCTCTTTCAACAAACTCGACGGTCGACACCCAAACTTAACGTACACAGGTTCCCTATAAAAATCTATCTGCAAACGACGCGCTTTACATTTCCCTAAGGATGCAGTCCTATTTAGTTAACAAAACTTTGGTCCCAACATCTGCCCGTATCAGCTGCTACACGCTCGATAAACCGGCTCAATCGTGTTGAAACATACAAAAACATTCCTTAAGCTCCTCTCTTTCGACGGATTCATGAAAAAAATTGAAAAACGTTCTTTGCGATGTAACGCTGATATTCCTGTTGATAGATTTGTGAGTGACAACATTTGTTTGTAATGTAAAGACTAAGGCCCGTATTCATAAACTGACCTACGCTCTCTTGAGTAATAATTTCAGATGTAATTATTACATTCCATTTTAACTTATTTCAGCATAACAAACTTAATTTCGAGATCGCTGAGTTCTTAAGATTGGTTTATAAATCTGGGCCTAATAGATACTATTATGTATAAAGTAAAGATAATTACTTTTCTAATTCTCGTCTTTTCTAAATCGTATCTAATAAATGTTTTCCATATAGGTTTCAATCTTAGTAATATATAAATATTGGTTAAAGTTCATTATCAGTTCGATCATAGTCCATAACACTAGTCCAGCGTTCACCCGAAAAATCCAACAAGGTTTAGCACAGCAGTTTTTACTCTCTCTGCTTAGTTTTGAGGGTCATGACCACCACTAATCTTCTTCACAGCCTCACGCCATTTGGGTCGGTTTTCAGCGCCCCTTAAAGCATCGTGGAAAGTCATGCCAAGAGATGTCAGGATCTGATCGAACCAACGTATAGGACTTCATCCGCGAGGCCGCGGTCCTAAGTGTTTTTGCTAAGTGTCCTTAAAAATTCAGTACGATGAATTTACATTTATTTTTAAGTTAACGCTATAAATTAAGTGGATTCATGTAGGGTCATCTTCAGTCCGTCACGTGGATCCATCTAGTGCAATAAAATAAAAGTATTATATGGCCTTTAACTTTTGTTCAGAACCGTACCTTATGTATGGATCGTAACTATCCGTAAAAGGGGCATAGTTGATTTAAATATACAGATTTGTAGTTGGCGTATACACGCGAACTATATAGACAGCTAGAGAGAAAAGCGTCTTTTTTTAAAGTTGGTTAAAAAACATAACAATCTGTAACACAAACAGCTGGTGTAGTGGGCTGCGCCCTTGCGATAATGAGCCGGCCACTCGACTCGACTGCTTGCAATTAAGTCTGTCAAAGGAATGACTCCGTGTTAACGTTGCAGACCTTGTGGCACTAACTGTACCTCACTCCCACTTGGATATTATAATACAACTTACCTTAATAATTATCATACTATACGATATATAAATATTCATATCATAATCTGAAGTGTGAAGGTTTAAGAAATAAGTGCAATGTAACTACTGACTACAATTAAAAATATTATAGTAAATTTTGAGGCCCATATTGATTTCATTCTCTTTAAACAAGACTTTACAAAGGCTTTACTTTTGCACGAATTGTACCTCGCATGTGTGTATACAAAAACACATTCTAATCTCTGAACTATGTGGTCGATGGTCCTTCATCGATAGTTTCCTTAATTCCAAATGAACTATTCCAATGAATCATCATAACTGAATAATGAATGGTAACAGTACGCTCAGGGAGGGTAAACCAGATGGACGAACTCTTTTTACATTACATTTTACGAACATTACAGACATGATATTCTGTAATGTATAAGCATTCGATTATGATAATTCGTTCTAAACTCTAACGCTTAAGGTTGGATACAACGCTCTTAAAAAAAAGGTAGATAGGTTACCTGTATTACATTCGATGTTTACAAATGGCATGCTGGGTCACCGCCGCATGATTCACATCCACATAAAACGCATAGGTAGTATTATAACGTCACACAAAGAGAGTAAATGTGGTAGAAGGACGGTGTACCTATAACCTCGGCTATAGTTGCACGCAAAAAAGAGACAGTTGTATTTTGTTGCACTACGTCGTCCCTGACTGTCGTCGACTGTGCTCAAGTTTGCCAAAAGTGGGCTAATAATTAGCTCAGTTTCGGCGTGCTCCATGCGGTGCGCGTATAACTTATTTTTCTTATAAGATCATGGATTGGATCCGTACCAGAAATCTACTCAGCGACCAACAACAAAAACATCAAATTTTAAAACTTATTTTTAAAAGTATTTTAAACATCAGTTGTGATACGAAAACTAAAGTCAATTTTTCTAAAGAAATTTCTTTACAACGTAAAATTTACAAACAGTAATAACATAGAATAATGAGCGGACTTCCTTGAAACTTGCAAACCATTAAGGTGTTCAGGAAAAAGAAGTATAATATGCAAACAACGGCAGCAAAAAATATATCTAACATAAACTTGTACTGTTGGTATACTCGTCGGCAAGAAATAAGATGTTTAGAAGCTCCGTATTTAATATTTACGTCTATGTAAATGGATTTATCAGTTAGATGAATAGGTACTATACACAGGAAACATATTGCACTAGTAACAAATAATATGTCTGTATCTAATTTATTAATGATAGTCATATTATTATTTTTTATTTTTTACAGTATACAGCACCATTCTCACACGAGGCTAGGTGATCATAATACAAGTACCCAGCCAAATAAAAATAATCTTAATAAATGTAAATAATTTGAGCATCATCCAATGATGTTCCAAAATATCTATCAATGCCCCTTTTTAACCGTTCAGACGTGTCTTTTCGTCGTATATCGTGCATGACAATGTTAGGCAACAAATTCATTTCTGTACAAGCTTGTCGGAGCCGACAACAAATGTAGCGACATTATGTTAAACACGATAAACGATAAATGGAAACGGGGTGTTTTAATTATTAAAACTTTAACTTTAATTTAATTATTAAAACTAACCATAATTAACTAGAGTTTCAAATCAAATCAAAATCTTTTATTCATATAGCTATCACTGATACACTTATGCACGTCATTTTTTAATCTAGCAGCTTTTCGGAAGAGTGCTTAGTCATGGATGAGAAGAAAAGCCGTAAAGAAACTCCTCGGCACATCTTTTAAAATAATGAAAAGTTACATAATTTATGGTCTTACCTACGCAGAACTGGATGCGGCACTAATTTCCAGGCGTCTTTGTCATTAATATATAAATTTATACCATGAAGTTACTAGTTAATTTCTGTTCTTCGGACTGACATATTACTTTTTACATGAATTAAAAACCTCGAATTTAATGTCTAAAAGTAAACAGACAGCCAATACCATGTACTCGTATTCTTTATATGAAAAGAACAGGATAAAACCCTTTTGTGAGGGTCCGGCATCCGGGCTGTATGCAAATTACTCCGTTGGGGAGATCTTTTAAAATAATACCGAGCAACGGAGGGTTTTTAATGACATTTTTAGAGTTATTGCGCGAGTTTGTCGTTCGTGACGAGCCATGCGAGGGGTTGATTGAGTCACTAAGACTACTGAAAATGTTTAAAGAGGATTATATTTTTACAGCTTTATTTTTTAATTAAGCGTTAAGTGAATTTTGATTCCTAAATTATAACGAAACAAGGCATTTAAGTAAATACTATAATACATAGTTATCTGACGTATGTTACGTGAAATACGCAAAGCATGATGAAAGTTTAAGAACGACACTTTTAGTTTATATTAACAAATCTATCCAATAAACAGAAATAAACATGACATATTTTTAGTAATATACACAATTTAAATATTTATTATAATAAATGTTGCTAAATGTGAAATTTTTGTCAAGTTATGTACTTTACCCACAACATATTTTTAAAGTAGTTGTATAAGATTCAACAAGGAAAAAATTGAAATAGATGATAAAAATGATAAATAAAAATTATTTCTTCGACAAGTTTCGTTATTGAAATAGTTTATTTTTGGTTCCTTCAAGTTTAAAAAAAAGCAAAACAACAACCCACAATTGTCCTACTCCTGGGCTCGGGGTCTCCTCTCACAACGTGAGGGGTACAGGCCATAGTCTACCACGCTGGCCAAGTGCGGATTGGTAGACTTCACACACCTTTGAGAACATTATGGAGAACTCTCAGGTGTGCAGGTTTCCTCACGATGTTTTCCTTCACCGAAGCAAGTTATAATTAACTTGTAATACGCACATAATATTTCAAAATTAGAGGTGCGTACCAGGATTTGAACCCGGGCCCCCGCGTTCGGGAGACCAACGTTCTAACCACTAGGCTATCACTGCTTACACCTTCAAGTTTAATACAATTTAATCGTTATCCATAGGTACTATAATAAGGTACGACCTGTAAACCTGGCCATACACGATCAAGTTTACTTATCAAGTTTGCAGCGGACTTGATGCGGCATCCAGTAATCTTGACAGCGTTTGGCTATCTGGCTATTAGCTATCTCATGCACACTGGATGCCGCCTTGACGATGTATGGCTATATAGCAGGCTATATGGCTTATCTCATACAACTGGACGTAATCAAGTCAAACTGCAAACTTGACAAGTACACTTGATCGTGTATGGCCAGCTATACACTATTTATATCGTACAGTACTCGTAATGTGTAAAGTAATCAGCTAGTGACGTCCAAAGGAGCAGACGCAGTCGCTACCAGCTCAGTTGGAGCTGTAATTGATCAGTTCAGTTATTGAAAGCCGCTCCAATTTCCACGCTGACTGCTTTTAGTTGCGTTGCGCTTTAGTATGTTACTGCCTGGCGCGAAAATTGTAGGAAATGTTTAAGCAGTATCAGGGCAATTTAGAATACTGACCCCATTTCGTCGGCATACAGCAGTGTCAAAAGAGACCACATCAGGGTTTACATCAGGATTATAACTATTAATAATATTATTTTAATTAAGTTATTAATTTTATATCAGTTTAAAATTAATGTTATAATACTGATATTATGATAAATGGTATATAAATAGCCGCCGTTTGGTGTTCTGGCCTGGGACTTGGATCTAGACTTCTTTGCATCCACGCCTGCTGTATTTCGCAGAGCTGCCAGTAGATATATTCAATCAATTGTCTCTGTATAAACGTATTAAATTTTGTCTGTAATATTTATATATAAATGTAAAGTTAATAAATAAATAAATAAATGTCGAACAGATTTATTAATGAGCGCGTATTTCGACGTGACAACTAATAACTTCCTTGTTCAACATGTTTCCAAACTTCCATGTAAGTAAAAATTTTGCCCAAAATAAACATAATCCCTAAGTAGTCCCTTGGCGTTACATACCGCAACGCGCTTGAACGGACGTCGAGCAGCCATCGAAACTTTAATTAAAGCGAAACGAATAAGGTGTAATATTTCTCACTCGCGATATCGCCTCCCAACACTTGCAGCCGAATAAAGATATTATATCACGCTCGCTTATCTGGAAATTAAACGAGAAATACTTTTGAAACGTACAGATACAAAATGAAAGCATTCGTTCCGGTAACTTTGATATGACTGAAACCCAGGACAACGTATTTGCGGTTATATTAAATGTTATGAGTACATTTGTGATAATATAAGTCTTCTGTGCAGAACCTTTCAGCGATATTTTCATATTAAATTTAAAAAATGACAGTACCTATGCGTGCTCTGACCGATTTACATTCGTTTTTTATTGATAATTGGGCTTGGATTTTTTGTTTGTTTACTTGTTTCTAATGGATAAACTCAAAATTAACTGGACTGATTTCAAAAATTCTTTGATCAATAGGCTGGTAAATTATATTTCTATTTTAATTATTAATTATATTGGCAATAATATTTCTGAGTAATATTATTTTTATTTTATTTAAAAAAAATTAAGGACCTTTACAAAAACCGAAGCACAGCGAGAACGGTTACTAGTAAATACATAAATGCAAAGTCAACAGCCCTTTTCCTTCTTTGAACTGTTAATAACGTTGTATATAATAAATATAAGCAGCGAGAGATAGCGGAGATGGTAAGATCTACATTAGTATAACTGCCTGGCTGTAATTAATATTTACTTACAATCAAAGGAAACATGGAAGTTAATTAAAATGGCTATATCAGAGGATTTAGGTCGTTGTACCAATGTAATGTCCCGAAACGGCCAATTGGGACACCGGAGTTTGACTACGCATTTAAATTAAAATGCGTCCTTTCTGCGGAAAAGTTTGTAAATTCGATTGAATTGTAGCGCAGACAGATCTTATTTGGAACATGGTAATATAACCAGAATAGGAAATAACATTTTAACGAAAAATAACGGACTTCAAATGAAGTACATTGTACTTTTGACATGGATACCATTGTCAGATCTCGCTCAAATTTATGTGGGACTACGCAACAAGCACCAGCTTTCAATTAAAAAAAGAATCATCGAAATCGGTTGGCGCGATATTGAGTTATTCGTCCATTTATCGCGCACATACTTAATGCAAATCGACGGGTGCGACGCATAAGGTCTTAACGCCATTTTTATTGAAAATCCATATTTTACATTATCGTAATTACGTATATGAGTTTTATAAATTCCTGAAATCAGAATTTTAATATTACTTTTAATTAACGAGTTTTAGAAACGCTTATGGTCGTATATTTTGAAAGTTACCACGCATATAGTTGCATTTCACGGTACGACGATATGCGTGGTGCTATTGGTTCGTGCGAGACCAATCAAGGGCAGTTACGGCCGTCGTATGTCACTGACGGAGCACGCAATAAAGTATGACATTTATTTTGTAAATAATATGAATTCTGAAGTGTTTTACGTTATGATATCAAGTGAGTTGTGATATGTTGATTGTATTACATTATTATAATCAAAATGAACCACTTACGATCATCAAGAATTTTAAAATTAGCACTTAACAAAAATGAAAAAAAATACCTTCTAATGAATCCAGTCAAACTGGTAAGTTTTGCTTAATAATTGATTGTTTTTTTTATTAAATAGTTAGAAATCATATCGCAATACAAGCATATAGGATTAGATTTATTATTATATTTAAGTGTTTTTTTCGATATTTATAATTTTAATCTAGTTCCACGCATAACGTCGTAATGTTATAGTTACGACGTTATGCGTTGTTTTTTAATTGAAGGCAAGGGTCGTAACTACTACTTACGACTACATGCGTCGTTATTAAATAAAAAAATCTGTGTTCTTATAGTCGTATGTAGAACATACAACGTTATGCTTCGAACTCAATATTAAATAAGACGTTATGCAATTTTTTATTTGCTAAAATCATAAATAAATTTAATATTCTGTGCTATTAATAAGTTGTGGTGGTTAATTAAATTATATTATATCTTTTTTAGAATTACCTGTTTAGCTGAAAACCGAGCATAACTGGAATTTGTACGAGTCAATGGTCGAGAAATCCCCGACTGGGAGCGGTAATTGTAATGATGTCAGAAAATTTCCCAAGAAGTACGACTAGCTCTAAATAATTTATATAAAACTAGCTCATATCAAGACTTAATCCAACAATAGTACAAAGGCTGAATGTAGACGTAAGAAAACTTGGAAATATTCCTTAGCAGGAACAGAGCCTAATTCAGATAAGCCTAATATTGTTTTGGTTTAGTACGATGTTCCTCAATACTCTCTCTATAGGAGAGCGAACAGTTAATACGGCCATGCCGAAGTGGTTTTCAGGTAGGGAATCTATTTCCCCAGACCATCGTGTCAGTTCGAAAGGTGTTATCATAGATGAAGAGATTAAACACACTATGTGCGCAAAAAGTCTACAAAACTTTCCTTAAATAGCCGACTCAGGTTTGCAAATATGTTTTCTCTATATAATGAGTGGTGTAGTAGTGAAAATATAACAAAAAAAGCTAAATCAGCACGACAATATTGGGGTATTATAAATCAAAGATTAAATATTTTTTATTTTACAAACCCAAGCAGAATATTTGTAACGAATATTATGTTTACACGTAAATAAAAATAATATGACAGAAGAAGAAATTAATAAACAAAAAAAAACATATGATATCAAAAGAATTAGCAAGAAATTTAAAGGAAAAAGATAAAACTTTAAAAACAATTACAGCATGCTTCGATTTTCAATAAATTCAGAATTGTCCTCATGGAAATGTTGGTTTATTTTATTATAAAATAAAATTATCGGTCCCAAATGTTACAGTTTTTGATCTAGCCAGTAAAGAAGCATATTGTTGCATGTGGCCAGAGATTAAGTTGTCTGCTTAAACTTATTGAGACTAAAGTATAAGACGGCGGTAAGGAATTCATTTTTTGGTCAGGTAATTGTGCTGGGCAAAACCAAAATTGTATTGTGTTTTCATTTTATACTTATGCTCCTAAAAATATGGTGTAACAATAACTCATTTGTTCTTAGAGCGAGGACATACTCAAAATGAAGCAGATTCTGTTCATGCTTTAATAGAGCGAAATTCAAAAAATAAACTCATATATACGCCAGAACAATGGCATGCATTAGTAAGAAGGGCCAAAGTTAACACGACTTATTATAATGTGATTGAGATGAGTATAACAGATTTGTATAATTTCAAAAAGTTATTGTATGGAAAAAACTGTATCAAAAACTCTAACAAACACAAAATAACTTGGACTAAAATCAAAGAAGTGGGAATAACTTCCAATGATCCGCATATATCGCTACAGCTTTGAAAACGAAGACTTATATATAACTGATATAACTTATACATTATATGACTTTATTAATTACCAGAAAAACCTATTCATCACGAAGAATTAATAACCAAGAAAGTCTTAATGATTGAGATCGCTGTTATTTAGATTATTTGCCTATAACAACTGCAAATATGAGGATTTACAAAGTCTGTGCCGTGCACGCATAATACCGAAAGAATATAATAAGTATTATGAAAAATTGCCAAACACACGCAATACGATGAACGAAGAAAATACGGATATCGATTCATCTAATAATTTGTAGATTAATTAATTCTCGCGACATGTTTATAATGTTCCTTTTTAGTTTATTTGTTATACTCACGCTTTGTTTACTGCAGAACTTTCTTGTTATCATATAAATAAGTTAGTTTTTTAAATATCGTTTTTTAATCGTATTTGTAAACCGTTAAACCTCGAAGTAACCCGACGTAACTTGAAGGTAAGAAAATTTTACTGTACGTATATCGTCGTAACTTGTCGTAACTCAATAACATAAACTCTTCTTCTAACTAACATCCCTACGCATAAAGTCATAAGTATGTAATTTCAGTATTTCTCATTAAATTACAATTCATTTTCTTACAATGATATTTGTTTAAAGATGACTTAAGGCACTACTAATTATAAGCTGGATTTAAATTCAAATTTCCTTCTCATTTTCGAGTAATGACAAAAGTAAACTTTAAATGCCCATACTGTAAAGTTGCCATATTCTGCATACAACCTTATGCGTAGGAGCCGTCGAAATTTAAGACTTATATGATTTTGACATGGATGCCATTGTCAGATCTCGTTCAAATTTATGTGAGACAACACGACAAGCACCAGTTTTCGATTAAAAAAAGAATCATCCAAATCGGTTCACCCAGTCCAAAGTTCACAAAACATAAAAAAAAATACAGTCGAATTGAGAACCTCCTCCTTTTTTGAAGTCGGTTAATAAAGAGAACCATAAAACTAATTCAACCCATTCAAAATAACATATTTTATTCAACATTTTGGGGTTTTTTTCTTGACTGTGGGAAGAACTTCTTGCGTCGTTGTTCCTTCTAAGCTATGGAGTCCTTCAAGAAGCGGGTCTATCGTCTATGACCTCTGTCTTTCTAGGCTGGCAATGCGTTGGTGACGTCCCTGGTGTTGCTAATGTCCTTGGGCAGCGGTGATCACTTACCATCAGGTGACCCATTTGCTCATTTGCCTGTTTAAATCATAAAAATCATTATCATTAATTCTCCTTAAATTGCAAATCTTATATTACATGATTATATTATTATTGTCAATAAATATATTTTGTGAATATTATTATTACCAACTCACATAAATATTATTATTTGTATTTACAGAATATTCTCTCTCCAATAAAAAACATGAATGTAAACAAACATAAAACATAAAATATCAAAAACAGAAATATTTGTCGACTTCGTCGATAAAAGAATTGAGATCTATGCAGGTATATGGGCGTGAAGCGCTTGGTATAAAAATTCTAAAATTTTAGTAACAATTTAAGAACATGTTACTCAAGCTCAAAATTTGACTTTGCTAGTTTTCACGTACAGGTTATATTGCTGTTAGATTGTTGTTACATTTCTGTTTAAATTGTATACCTACCAATATAACCACCAACACAATTTATCTAGTTAGAATATTAAAGTAATAAATTACCTGTAGACAACGCCATCTACCCAAAATGCAGTATACTACGACGTTCCTATAATTGCTACACCTGGGCTGAAACAAACTGACAGAGAGCGCTACTTGTGTTGGGAAGAAGCTGAGGAATAAAATATCACAGGAATAAAAAGGTTATCGTATGTGTTGAGAAAAGAAAAGACCGTGCACTTAATAGGTTCTAACTCCGTTTTCCAAGTTGGTAGATATTACTTATTTATTATTCACAGAACTATTTGTTTACGAAATCCTTTTAAAAATGTTTCCTCGTTTATTTTTTGGACGTAATTGTAAGTAGTAACAATGATAAACCAGCAGTTTGAACGTTGGTCTCCCAAACGGGGCATGAGCACCTTCAATCTTGAGTACTTTACAACAATATGAGATGTTTTTTTAATTTAAATACAATTAGGTACTAACGATTTATGTATTGTGTCGAGATTTTCACCCAGTTACATGAATCGTGTTCATGGTGTACAAAAATCGGGAGTACGCGTTGGTATTTAAATATTTGGGATCCGCAATTATATAAGTTTCAAATCCTATCTTATTTTTCATAATTTTAATAAACTACATGAATAAAACTTATTCTTCGCTAGTTCGGGTTGAAAATGGAGAAGAAGCAAGCTGTTAAATTGGTAATTAAAAAAACAAAGACTGAGTGTCCGATATAAATATTTATAAAAACATTCCGTCGTGCGCGGGGTAAGTATTTGAAATTCAGATTTTTACCAACAACCGACTCGGCTGTTATTCAAATATTTTCTTTTCGAACGTTGAACACACTTTTTTGTATGTAACACTAAAAAGGGTTCGTGTTGTTCCAATAAATTATGCAATTAAATTTACTGCCATTATACCATAAAAACATCCACCATCTGTAGACAGCTAAAATTTTTATAATAAATGTCACCGTACTTTAAGTCTTGAGTAAGTATAGTATTAAAATAGTTAATGTTATTTTTTGCTGAATCAGTTTTTGTAATAAAAAGGCACCTGAGCTGTATAAAGGCTGATGCTTTTATGTAGTAGCCACAAATTGTTGCAACTAATGATAGATTTCGACTTGTAAGCACAGCCACGCGCTAAGGTAAAATGTACCGCACGCGGAATTAGTAACACTATCTAATTTTTAGCGAAAAAACGCATTGCTTTGTCGCTGAGTTGCGACAATTTTGTAAATACTAATTACTGAAGATTGAGACTTTCTGAAGGTTCAAAGGTAACCGCTACAATTAAGCCGCTGAATGGGCTTACCTTACTCGTAATTTGAATTTTGTCATGATAACGATGGTTGACATCATGTTGTCTGGATCTTGAATTGAAGTTAATAAAGTATGTATAATAGAGGCTTACAATATTAATTTGTCACTTTTTTACCAACTCTTTAGTAACAAAAGGTACCTCTTATAAATATTGATCTTATAAATATTTACTGAAAGAAAACCGCAATTGAAGTTACCCGAAAATCAACATTATTCGAAGGATAAACCTCTTTTATTTATAATATCATTGAGGTTAAATAATACTGATAATATAAAAATGATATTTAGTAGAAACAGTTCTGCTCCCATAGTAATCCCGTGACGCATGACGCGGATAACGGGTTCAATCGAGTTTTGTGTCAATAACTTCGTTGGGGGTTAGAAGCGTCAATAGTTGGACACAAAGTCAAATAGTTTATCTCTTCCAGGATATAAGTTAACTTTCCCAGTAGTCATGCCTTTGATTGGACTATTATTTGATAACAAATGATAAATATGAACATATCTTGATATACATATTTATCTTCTCTATGCTAAGCCTGGAATATACTCCATCAGACTGTTAAAGTGGCAATTGCTAATAATCTAAATTTTACCAAAAATATACTGACTCAAAGAATAAGCGTTTGAAAAACATTTATGTCCGAATCATCTTATGTCTGTCAGCATCAGAACAATATAGCAAAAAATATGGGAACGATCTGAAGGCTTACCACTCAATTCCTCTTGAATTCCATAATAATAAAAATGTGAAAAAAATATGAGAGCAATCTGACGGTATACCCTTTCGAACAAAGGATATCTTCCAAAGCGATTAATAAATAACGGAGTTATGAGGAAACATATTTAAAAGCAAAAAAAAACAAAATAAAATAGAATCGAATTGAGAACCTCCTTTATTTATCTTCTTTCGGTTAAAAATACATAATGCTGGCCATACACGATCAAGTATACTTGTCAAGTTTGCAGCGGACTTGACGCGACATACAGTAAACTTGACGGTGTATGGCCACGGTATAGCTAACTGTCCATATAATAGTTATCTCATGCACACTGAATGCCGCTTCAAGTCAAACTGCAAACTTGACAAGTATACTTTATCGTGTATGGCCACCATTAGTGGCACAGAAGACAATACTATAATACATTGGTAGTGAAAGCATTATGTACTATTATGTCTGTCTTGTGTGGTATCTTACGTGATTGTTTTAAGCTACTCAAAAACCCCTGACTGGACACTGGACATTTATTAATCTATGAATCTAACATTATGGTTAGAAAGTGTTCGTCTTTTTTCTTTTGCATAGGTAAAAATTGAATTTATGACATACCAAAGACAATTGTGGTCATTTACTTTCGATATCTTCTCTCTTAGGTTATAATTATGTATTTTTTCAAATCGTCTTGGTCATTTGTTCTTAAGTTTCTACCTCTCTTCCAAAGTCTACCCGTGGTAATTTAATTAATGAGTAAAGATATAAATTAACTCTAAAGTATTTCCACAATTACCAATAATTCCCTTTCACAAAATCAATATCGCGTAACTACGCAGACCATAAATTACGCGCGATGCCGGACGGTTTATTTATGCGTGCCCCGCAAATTGACTCCAATGAAAAAAATGAACTTACCGTTTATTAAAGTGCTGAAAACGGACTGGCGACTATAATTTCTCTTTTAATACTGTTTCAATATAATACAAAACGACGTAACTCAGCATTGACGATAGCTAAAAACAACTTTATCGTCATTGTTTAAAGATCGGTGTTGCTTTACATCGCATGAAGATATACGCCGTAAGTGACATGTAAGGCATCCACGATCCTTTACCAGTTGATGTCATAAAAAGGTCGTAATCAGACGCCTTGCTGATTTTAAATCAAAAATGAATATGATACGAAATACGTTTCAAATTGTTCGGAAATTTTCCTATCGGAATTTTTGTAATCAAGCAACTCGGTATGGAATTTTTTTATGCGGAAAATTATTATTCCATACGAAAGGGTGAAAACTAAACATTTGCGTTATTAACAACAAGGTATTTAATTACATCATCTTAACTACACTTAACAACAATACCGGTTCTAGTGGGTGAAAACCATCAGCCAAGCGGGCCAAGATTGAATGAACTGAATTATTTAATATAATTTTTCTAAAATTTTACTGCCCATCCTTCTGTCATGTGCATAAATATTTATTTTTAACATGTTTTTTTAAGTGTATTGGAACTCAATAATAAGCTGGTCCGTGTCAATAGCGGCGTTAGCTTCCTTCTTGAATGGTAACGCGGCAATGATGGTTATGGTTGTATAAAAGTTACATCGAGGTCATCTAGAACAGATTTTTCTTCGTAGTCTGTTACTCTGGTCAGAGTGGTTGTCGTTGCGTGGGCAAGATATACGGAGAGATGTTTGGTGGGCGAGCTTTCTCGAGTAAAATGCAAAAATAACAAGAAACAGAATAATTAGGAGCAATGACCATAACCAGGGTGTCTAACTCGGAAACCCTCAACAGGATCCTAAGCTATAATTCAAGGTCAGAAATTTCAATAAATTTACTATGCGTGTAAACATTCAACCCAATGTTAATGAAACCTTAGCAAACGGAGCTTGAGCAAACAAGTATCTAATAGAACACATCCAGGTAACAACATGTCCCTACCGAGGGCCCGCACGTAGCGGGTAACGCCCAAGTAACTTTTACTACTTTATACGAGCCCATTGTGATCATACGGGAATATTATTGTCAAGCAACCAACCGTTTTTGAAGTTTGTCTCCAGAGACAGTGTCTCCAGAGAGAGTGAGCCAAGAGCAAAATCTACATTCATCCATGAGTGCCGTGAGCTTGAACGGAGTAGGTCCCAAACGCCGCTTTGTGATACTTTGGCTGCAAAGTTGGCAAAGAACGAGATCAGCTATGGACTGGACATCCATAAATTTTTTTTATAGAAATAGCCGGCAAACAAGCTAACCCATCCACCTGTCGCCTGTCGTCGACCATGGACATCAGCGACACCAAATACATCACTGATGCGTTATCCGCCAATAAATAGAGAAGAAAGAAAACAGTGCAAGGTCAAATTTTGGACAGAACTGATTACTTAAGCGACTAACAATTATGTGTGACGCCCAGTGGCACGTGAGCCAAAACAATAGCACAAAGCACATTTTGTCAATTTTCATAAATATTTTAGCAGTAAACGCATAGAATAAACTCCCGTATGTTCCCTAAAATTGAATATATCCAGGTTATAGGTCTATTGAGACGTCTGCTGAGTATTTACGACATTTGGGCGTGACGTGCGGATTTTTACAAAGGCTCAAGGTGATATTACTGAGATTTTCATTACATTATTTTGCGTTGTTTTGACATAACTCATTTATTTTATGATACAAAAGTAATAATATGAAATGGATTCTTTGATATTTTGACAAACGTGGGTCACGAGTTCACAACAATATTTAATGTTAGACGGATGGTGGAGATAGAAAATATTAAATAGATATATTGTAGTCTAGGCATCACTACCCACTTGCTAATGGGCCAAACACAATAATTAAACAATATTTAATTATATAATATTATAATATTAAACAAACTTAAAGAACCCACACCTTCCTACTCTAGTAAAGATTGTAGATACTAAGCCGGTCGGAAGGATGCCTTGACAAAGCTTATCGAAACCTTTATAAGTATACAAGTGTGTAAGTTTATAAGTGTACTTTATATAACGCTTTTTACTGTTGTTGGAGAACGACCCTCATAAATCTGTGAAAATATTTCTGAAAATATCCAATATTTACTCGCGACATGGATATGTAGGTTTTTATTTAATGTGTCCAACTTGTCGTATTAGGTTTAAAATTTTACACCTAAAACAATCACTATCCTGTGCTCCCAAAACAAATAACGAACTGTTACTACTTTAATAAGGCGTTTTAAAAATACATTCACAACTAAACAGAACATTTCGAGATTTCAGCAAACTTGTGCATTTCGATAATATTTTGGGACTTGTCAGATCCTAAGTTAGTCTTTCTAGAACGTCAGCAAGTCGTTGAGCACTCTCATAACCGCGACGATCCAACTTCGTCTGGGGTAATGCAACTGTCAAAGTCAAAGTCAAAGTCAAAGTCAAAATATTTTATTCATATAGGTATCATTGATACACTTATGCACGTCATTTTTTGGCTTTGGCAGACTGCGCGGCGGTCATTCCTGAGGTTGATTATAACTTTCAACAGCGACTTCGCATCAAGTAAACTATGTACTTTGATATTACAATTTGATGATGCTTGTTGCAGTTGATGCTTGCAGTTTAATAATAGTTTAGGGAGATCTCTCGTCTTTGTCCAGGTAGACAAAGCGGACACAAAAAAAGCGTAAAGAGGAGCGGTCGTACTCCGATTGGTCATGTCATTCGAAAAGTAAATAAATGCTATCAATTGCGTGTGTCAGGCTTGACGTGACGTCATCATATCAAGTATTATACGATGTCGATAGGCTGACGGGCCATTCTGAGATCAAAATGCGACCTCACAAATATTATCAAATGGATGGGTACTTCAAAACTACATAACTTATATTTTCTAGTTCACGACATGTGTATTTGTTACAATATGAACAAAATAAATGTTCATAATAAAGCTAAAGTTTCCCTTATTCATTTTCACGTAATCGTTACTTATCCCAAATATAAGACCATGAGCTTGCAATGTTCATAGAAGTGGCAGGTACAAAGGTTTTCTCTTCGCGTATTAATTTATAGATTTAACAAGCGCAAAAATATTCATCCTGACTAAAATTACGTATGGATATATTGTCATGCGCCCTCGTGTCATTTTTCATGATCGTCAGCTCATTAACCCCGTGTGATGGGAGCAGTAGCACTGTAGGGTGTGCACGCTTCACAATGTTTCAGGATTTCAATGGACGCACTGGTAGTGCCACGGTTAAAATTAATTTACTGTACCACTTAGTAAACTGTAACTGTTTTTTTTTTACACCAATCTGCACTGGATCAGCGTGGTAAAGTATTCTCTAGGCCTCCTTAAGAGGAGAGACCTGTGATTAGTGGTGAACCATTAATAGGTTGGAGTCACTTTATTTTTATTTTCTCTTCTTTCTTGGCCTCACATCGGTAGTGCCTGTGATGTCCAGGGGTGATAATGACCACTTACCATCAGGTGGCTTGTCTACTTATTTTTCGGCTATTTTTTATACATTTTACGAAACCCATCTGGCGTGGGATTTGGGATTCTAATCTGTCCCAATATGGCTATAGATTTCTTTGCACGCTGGTCACCCTACGCGCCAATGAAGTCACGCGTAGCCCGGAGGCGCGCACGTGACACCGAGCCAGTGCCGAGCAGGTAATACCGAAAGCGTCATACACTCGTTACACGAGAGCTTTTGTCTTAACTTTCATGAGTGTCTTTCAGCAAGCGCTTAAAGCTGGGTTATGGTTTGTATTAAATACGATATCATGATATCATATAATCATTTCAGGGATAGGTATTTGAGTAAATAATTTTTACTCAAATACCTATCCCTGAAACGATTGCACAGTTGACACCGAATGGTGTTATTTTGCTTACCCTGTTTATTTGGGTCAAGCCTAATTAGACATACTTTATTTTATCCTGAAGTATTGAAATTTTATATATTACTGACTTGAGGTTATATTATACAGGTTCGGCTCCAGATGTGGGAACTTAACGGCTAACAGCATATTAATTTTTTCTTTACCTACTGACATTGATACTAAATAATTCTTGACAAAAAACAACTGATTTCAAAATTAGGGATAACTCAAAAACTCGTCAGATCTCGTTCAAATTTAAGTGGAATGGAACTACATGACAAGCACCAGCTTTTGATTTTAAAAAATCATCAAAATCGGTTCACCCAGTCGAAAGTTCTGAGGTAACAAACATAAAAAAATACAGTCGAATTGAATTCCTCCTCTTTTTTTTTGAAGTCGGTTAAAAAACATATATTTAGTTTTAAACTGTTAAATTGTTTTGTACTAAAACTTAGTTTATTAATACCAACAAATTAAATTATCACGACATCGGATTAATATCGTCGATTAATTAAACAATGTATCCAATAATAGTTACCACATGAATAGATTGTTTAGTAGCTGAGTGGCAGCACTACCGCGAATCAACTGGCGGGTCGTTGAACCTGAATGAGTAATTTGGGGACAAACTAATTTTAGAAGACATTTGGTAGGTTTAAGCTCAGGGTTTAACTCACTATTTTTAAACACGATACAAATTATTTTTGTTGAACAAAGGATTTTGTCAGTATTACTTTTTTTCTTAACCTGACATATTTAAAGATATTGTTGTAATTAGTACAGTTACTAGAGTATATAAATTATATAAAAAAGTATTATTAACAACATTTTTACGTTTACTTTCTAGATTGTTTAAAAAATATTTTAAAAAAGCTATTAACTATATTATACCTAAATTAAGCAATGTGAGTGCTTCTGTGCTTCGGTGGGCACGTCAAGCCGTCGGTCCCGGTTGTTATCTTATGATAACTTAACTTCTCGCACCTCAGCGGCATAAAAATTTCGACACTTGGTTTGGCCACTAACCCCTCCACCGATCCGAACTGGACCAGCGTGGTGGAGTACGCTCTAAGCCTCATCAAGAAGAGAGACCAGTGCTCAGTAATGCGCCATCAGTGAGTTTAAGCCATGTATGTGAATCACACTAATGACTATATGTATTAGTTTCTAAATGTATATGTGAATCTGTCAAAGCCGACTGCAACAATTCATTGGACACAATACCATATAATACACAAGTTTATGGATAAGGTTTCAGATTATTGATGTATGTATATCAAAAGGGAAAAGCAATCGGTTACATTTATCTAAGTTATATCGATATGTTGGATTTATTTTTAGATACCTTTTTATCTTTATTCCGACTAACACTTGACCAGATTTAACCATGTTTGAACTGAAAGATTCACCCTTAACCTTTCAGACTTTAAAATATCGCGAGCCGAACACAGTGTTACGCACCCGTAAAAATCGTTTGAGGGCCTCACCAGCTCCGCAGGCGTTGGAATATTATTATTAATATAAAAATATTCAAAACAGTTTTCCTCCTACTGCTAACCTTTTGTGACCTTTTTATTGAGGCTACAGGATTATTTCGTGATTTATGACTTCATGCTCGAATGTAACGAAAATAATAAGTTATGTATTGTCAATGCAATATGAATTCTATGCTCGTTTTTAGGGTTCCAAAGTAAAATCGGAAGCCTTATAGTTTCTTCTGTCCGACCATGCGTACATTCGTCCGTCCATCTGTCCGTCTGTCAGAAGTAAAGCGAAGAGATACTTAGAGTTAGAAAGCTGTTATTTCGCATGGATATAGGTTATATGAAAAATGTACAAGGAAAACTATCACGGCTATGTTAGCATAAGGAGTTAATGAGTAATAGTCGATAAACTTACTACTTCGGAATCTTTTACGCGTGGCCTGACACGCACTTGCCAGGTTTTTTTGACAAATTCTCAATGACGGATCTCGTGTGAATCAGCTATTACTTGCTGTATTACTATTAACACAGTAGCAATGACAACAAGTCGGAAGCTAATACTGACAAAACACAAACATTAAATTCATGCAACTTTCCGTGGCTCTCATCTCGCATAATATCCAACCTAGTACTCTAAGTTCATTACCCCAGAGATCAACAAAGGGCTTACACCGTTTCTTATTAAATTTACAGATTATAAAAATCAGCGAACGTAGCTTCGCTCGTGTTTCCCAACACGTATGCTCAATCACGATTCGTTTATTGCATTACTTTACTTTTATATCGCAAGATTTTCTGTCGGGTCGTACATTAAGCTTAGCTGCGCTAATACACAAATGTCGGAACATCTTTACATGGAAGAATATAGATATCCTTATATGGATAGAACCACAGAACATCTAATAATTAGTTAGAAGGGGCATAGCACGTAATTTGTATGGGAACCGCTGTCGCCGTTTCAATAAACACTACTAACGAAAATGAACAAATACGCACGAGGATTGTTATGTGTGCATGAAGTAGGCATGACTCTGTAGCTAGGGATTGATTGTCGATAAATTTTTATCGGTATTTATTTTCGCAAGGTATACTTATGGGTGAATTTCCCAAGTGCATTTTTGAGACGGCGAGGTTGAAAATTAATGTGTGGAGGTAAACTACAATTATGCATAATTTTATATAGGTAGTTTAAGTAGTGATCTACATGATAGTGAAGTATTCAGAGGTATTTAATACATAGATTCTTAATAAAAAAATATCTAAGACCTAAAATCTAATTCCGGTGTACTGTCCAAACTGCGTTTATTTACATATTTTATTAATTTAATTTTTTTTGGTAAATAAATTTCATTGAAAGGGAATGTTTTTTAGAAATACATTAAATAACACAACTAATATATATTTATGGAGTAATTTAAGATTAAACAACAGCTCTTAAAACATCTTTTAAAAATGTCCTACAAAAAAAAAGCAATACCGGTGGCGCATTTTGTATACTTCATTACTTGTTACTTCACGATTTGGAAGACACCTTACTGGCTCTCCCCGCACCGTTCAGTTGTGCTCTTGCAAACTGCGTGTTAGGATGACCGACTGGTTGCGTAATTTTCCTGCCAAACACGTAAATACTAACTGCGGTGGCGCAGGAATACAAAATCATCCAATTCCGATGACATGTATATTAGTAAAAGTACAAAGCAGATTATCTAGAAATTTTATGGATGGTTCCATTAACGGTTTTCAGCTACAACTGTGAAATAAAAGTTAACCTGTGACTAAAAGTTTTCTTTAAAATTCAAGTTTTGTCTCTGATTCTAAGTCCGGTGGCGCAATCTCGGTGGCTCCGGTGGCAAATCAAAGCGTATAGGGAAGTATAGGCCATAGAAATACGAGCGTGTCTCCATCTATCCATCAGCCCTTGGAGGTCCACTGTTGGAAAAAGGCTTCCCCTAACTTATACCACTCTGACCGGTCCTGAGCCTTCTGAATCCAGCGGATGCCCGCTGTCTTCTTCAGGTCGTCAGTCCACCTGGTCGGGGGGCGTCCTATCATCCTATGCTCCTTTTTCCGAGACTTGGGCGCTATTCGAGAACCTTTCTTACCCAACGGTTATCGGTCCTTCGCACTATGTGGTAATGATAATGGCCCGCCCATTGCCACTTCAGCCGGCTAATTCTTCGAGCTATGTCGGTTACCCTTGATCGTCTACGGATCTCCTCATTTCTGATGCGATCATGTAGAGAAATACCAAGCATAGCCTTCTCCATAGCCCGCTGCGCTTCTCTGAGGTTGTGGATTAGGCCAATAGTAAAGCACCACGTCTCGGATTCGTATGTGATCACCGGCAACACAAACTGCTCGAACACCTTAAACTTCAGGCACTGAGGTAGTGTTTTGGACGACAATTTATGACGGAGTTTCCCGAACGCAGCTCATCCGAGTTGGATTCTACAAGTGACTTCTTTCTCGAAGTTGGACTTACCCATCTGGATCACCTGTCCCAGGTAATTGTATTCGTCTAGAACTTCGAGAGCAGCGCCGTCAACAACAACCGATACGGGTGTGACATGGACATTCGACATGATTTAAGACCTACCCGTTGTGAGGCGCTGTTCGAATCCCCCGAGCATTGTTCCAAGTTCTTCCAGGGAACCCGCCAGGATGACTGTATCATCGGCATATCGCAGGTGTGTGATGTATTCGCCATTGATGTTAATGCCATGTTGTTTCCACTCCATCAGCTTGAACAAGTCTACCAACACAGCGGTGAACAGTTTTGGGGATATGACATCCTTGTCTAACACTTCTCTGCAGTTGGATGGGGTTCGTTGCTGTGTCGTGTACTCTGATGGACATGATGGCGGATGAGTACAAACACTTCAACACCTCGATATACCGGTAGTCGATCCGCCACCGCTGGAGAGAATCTAGTACCACCCAGATCTCGATAGAATCAAAGGCCTTCTCATAGTCTACATAGCTATACATAACGGCAAGTTATAGTCCTCGGTCTTTTGTATAAAATCTGCCGCAATGTGTGTATATGGTCTATGGTGCTGTAGCCTTTTCGGAATCCTGCTTGTTCGGGAGGCTGGAAGTCGTCAAGCCTGCGTGCAATGCGATTTGTGAGGACCCTCGAAAACAGCTTATAAACGTGGCTCAGAAGTGCAATGGGCCTGTCTAATTACCGCTAAAAGGAGTCCGTTCATCTAGACTCCTATTCTTCAAAATGTACATAATATCTTTAAAGTATTAAATGATCCTGCCTTTATGATTTCTCATGGGCATAAATCAATTTCGGTGGATCAAATTCTACTTCCAGTGGTCCTAATTTCGGTGGCATTTGATAGGGTAATTTGATAATATCTCCGGAACAAATAATTTTTTTTTCAATCTCTACTATATGACTAATTATCACTACTATTAACATATTATTTATGCCAAATAAAGTGTATTAGAAACATCAAGTTTAAATTTAATCAATTTCGGTGGCTTGAATTTTAATTCCGGTGGTCCTTTAATAATTTCGGTGGCATTTGATAATTTCAAATGGAAATATCTCATGAACTAATAATTTTTTTTCGATCTCTAGTATATGAATAATTAGTACTACTCTTTATTACTCTTTATTTACTATTATTTAGGCCAAAAAAATTTATCAGAAACAGCAAATTTAAATTCGCCACTGTAATTAGACAAAATTCGAGTTTGTTGAAATTCACCCTTATTCATTATATACTTTTATACTTTTTGATTGAAATTACTTACTCCGTCGACAGACTCATATTTCATCATGGCCTCCGAAACAAAGTTTTTTCCAATTACCGCACATGAAGGCATTTTTACGTAATTAAGTCGCAGTATTTTGCAGTACTTTTCTCCGTTGGAGTTTGCGAGTCACTAAACAGCGCAATCGCGTGTTTTTGTGCGATGTGCGCATTTGATCACAGTATTGGCGCGCCTACCTTGCCCACAATTCCTTTCTAACTAATTATTAGATGTTCTGTGGATAGAACACACACAGAGAGAGAGATGTAACAAATACGTAGCGCTAAATGGGTGGTGGCCGTTTTAATGCCACTATAGCAATAACTTGAGTGGCAGTTTCTACAACACATTAAAGTATATATTTTAAGTCTGTTGGTTGAAGTAAGGCGCATTCCGGCGCATCCATTAACGAATAAAAATGTCGCTGGTATAAGCTGATTTATAAAAAGTTACACATATGCTCTCTTGGGGGAAATTTAGTTTCCCTGGCAGCCAGTAGCGCTTGACCAGTGATTGAGTCTATCTATAGCGACAGGTTAAGATACGACAAAATTTTAAAGATTAGTATATTAAGAAAAATTATGGTTTTAGGATGATATTGCGTATTGGTTGATTGACAGACGTTATTGGTTCAGGGACGTCAGAGCTATTTTATTTATTCAAAAATGTCATTCATGTACCAGTAACGTCGTACGTGTTTTATGATATCTTCCAGAACAATAGGCGGTAGATTGATAAGCGCTCAAAAGCAGCAATATAAACGTATGTTATTTGATAGCACAATAAAAGCAAATGTTTAAAATTACTGTGTAATCATTAATTTCTCTTTCAGTTCCATCAAACCTTTCACATAAAATTCATTCAGTACTATGAATTTTGACACCTAACCATGACTGGTTAGACAACACACCTAATTGAAAAAGGAACTTTGACAGTTAGTAACGCGCAAAACACACGTTTTTTGCACTTTAAAATATCACCAAATATTGTCAGCGAGTCGTGTCGTAGTATATAAAGCCGTTCATATCCCGCTGACTAGGCGCACCGACGCGTGTGCTTTACGACGGCTCGCAAAATATCGCCCTTTATTTGAATCGCAATGTCTCCGTCTCAAGAACCCTCCAGAATAAGTTTTCAGCGGCCTGCGTGTGACAATAACGCTTTACGCTCGTTTGGGACAACCCTGATTTTGAACGCTTCAATATTGTGTGGTGAAAGTAAATTGATTTTTTGCTGATAAATAGACGTTGCTGATGAAATTTTTGATTGAGTGTGTATGATTTAAACCCACACTTATTGTTAGGTCACGATTTTCCGTGCGTAAAATATTCCTTTTTTACACGGTGCTTTACTCCAAATGTGATACAATACTCGTGACTTAAGCGGTCTGTTATTTCACGGAATTAAGCACCTTTGCTATGCTGTAATAATATACCATTTTCCGTTTGTTTGTGTTGAAGTTTTGTGAAGATATTTGGATGTTTTGGTATGTTTTGAATCATAGTCTTTTCATCGACCTTGGCATTGGATTGAATAAATGGTACATGGCCAAGATGGAAACTAGTCAGCGAATTTTTTAAGAAAGTACTTGTTTTTTTTACTAATTACTCAATATAACTTAGCTGCTAAAGAGGTCACTCGGGAGTTAGGCCCCAAAACTAACCTTTCAAAGCACAAAGCTCGAGATGAATTGTATCACTCGCCCAACTACCGCGCCTAAAATTACTCAATAAATCTATTACGATACATAAACCCCATCTATTTCCATTTATATACGATAGGTACAAAATAGATATTTGCTCTAACGAAGTGCAGTTCGCACGAAAGGTTTATAAATAAAACATCACAGTTTGTCGACAACCGGCTATTGAAATCTAAAACTACAAATTGATCGTACATCAAATAGTAACGCAATCGAGCGGGTACTTTGTATTGTGTTGTACCCGCATTATTTGTATGGGTTTGTTACGACTGAAGTAAATTTTGCAATTCGTAGAAAGTCAACACGATAAAACATTACGAGTATAAGATTCTTGACGTACCGTTTAGCGCAATGGTTACCACGCTGGATTAAATTAAAAACCACCTCCTTTTTAAACGCTTTTATTTAGCTTCACTTCGGAGCATCAAAGCATCAAAGGATCAAATCTTGTAACGTTAATTTGAATGACTTCCCTTTAATGAAAATTGATGAAATTTGGCAGACATGTGTATTTCCGATGACAATACACGAAAATCATATTTTAAACTAATTTTCATTGTTTATTTGTTGTTAAATTAAAAAAAACGATTTTCAGACTTTAGACGCATAATTCTCTATGTTCTATTTTACGTAGAGACTTGAAATTTTCACAACTTGTAGCTAATTTTATAAACTAAACATTATTGAAATAAAGCGTTTAAAAAAAAAATTTTTTTAGGATTCAACTTATTATGAAGTCAGTTAAAAAAGTAAAAGATAGATAACTTACACGAAGCAGTATTTAAAACCCCATATTATTATGTCATGTAAAAATGGCCCTTATAGAATTTCATTGTTTGCATTTCTCAGCTCCATGCAATTAGTTATAAACGCTGAAAATAAATATGCTCACAATATATGCAATAATTTAATTATATGACATAAATGATACGATCCAATCTCTCTTCCGTTGTTGAAGTTATACTTCTTATATTATTATGAGGCATTTGGGAAAAATTATGAGACTTAATTTTTTACAACGCAACACCCAAAAAGCAACATGATGAAAATGCGTCATACTAGGCGCATACAGTTGCTAGGAGTTATTTTGGATTGCTAGCAGGCGTAAGTTAAAGTTAAATAACCTCTTACGTGTGTACATAAGTAGACATACACGTTTTTTTATAAATCTGTCTGTTCCCGAAGGTCTGCTCGCTAACTAGCAGCACTTTGTAAGACTCCGTCCAAGTCATCTCATCTACGACTTCATACTGCATCTCACCGACCTGCACCTCTTCTCTTCACCCCTCTCATCTCAACTCTCTCTTCGATATTGTATTTTGTTCATATTTACGTTTATTTATTTTAATTTATAATATAACATTTTAGTTGTTCGCAAGAATCAAACGACTCGGTAATTGAGAGATTTCTATAGCCAAAAATTGTTATAATGTAACTAAAATACAAAATACAATTACAACTTATGTTCATCCCCTCAGATGAAGAAACTAGTTAGTTAAAGTAAGTCGCGTATTAGTTAAAATAATAGAAACTATTTGTAACGCTACGAGGTGCTACGTTGCTACGATGCTACGAGCTACGTGTCTACATTGTAACCTCGTAGCAATAGAATGTCCGACTTCACTAACGACAGCAATTAGGAATTTAACTGTATTTTTGAACTAGCGCTTTATTAGTACCGCTCGGCATTTGAGTACTGAGGGATACTCCGCAAACCGTCACTATCGCCAAATAATTTCGCTATGACATCTAAGATGACCCGACCAAGGAATAAGACAGAGAAAGAAAGGTACATAAAATATAACTGATATTTTTAAGAAAGTTATGCTTTGTTGCTTCAAAATTCAAAATTGTGTATTCATATAGGTAGCACTGATACTTTTATGCTTGTAATTTTTTAATGTACCGTTTATTTTAAACTTCGCTCCAAATGCATTGTTACGCAAAAAACACTTTTTCTTTGAAAATAAAAAATAATAATCTTAGAATAAATAGTAAATATTTCCGATATAATTCGTCTCCAGTTTCCATTAATTCAAAAGGGTATCTCATCTCAAACTTACTTGTTAAAACTCTTCATAAGTGAAAAATCTTGTAACCGAATATTAAATTAATTTTCCGAAAAATGTTTAGTAACTCTGAATTTAAAAAATATTTCCTCAGTCGTTGCAAAGTTGGTAATGTCCCTACGTGTAGAAGGGTCCCGGGTTCGACTCCTGGTCAATAGTCGTTATGCAACAGTTTTAACTGTTGACAGTTCTATTTTAATGTTTGTTCTCGCTTTTTCGGGTCTTGAATGTTAGTGATTTGTACTGTCGTTATTGTCATTTTTTTGTCGTTTTGTTGACCAACCGTAAGAATACCGTGAGTTATACAGGGGTAATACGGGACTTTAAATGTTAATAACTTAACATTATGTACAGGCGAACAATCATTTGAGTATGCACCCCACACTAATATAAACTATATGTATACGTATACAGAAGCGCTCATAGCCCTGCGGCTTGCGTCGATCCTAAGTGATCGACAAAGCTAAGCAACAGCGGGCGCGGTCGGTAGTTGGATGGGTGACCGCTAGTGGCAAAAAATTCTTGAGCGTTTCCGTGCTTCGGAGGGCACGTAAAGCCGTCGGTCCTATCATATGATAACAGTCGTTAAGCCATGTCGGAGGCCTCTGGGCGGTTTGAAAACTTCCGACATTCGGGTTGGCCACTAACCCCTCCACCAATCCGAACTGGAGCAGCGTGGTGGAGTATGCTCTAGGCCTCCTCAAGAGGAGAGACCCGTGTCCAGTAGTGGGCCATTAATGGGTTGAAGCCAGCCAGCCATACGTATGCGTGATGCAAAAGAGTGTAAGTATTATTGAAATAAAACTTGATTCTGCATTCACACACTTGCAAACATTCAGTTCTGCTTGTAGTTTGTAATGAAGATGAAGACTAATTAATAGCCGCGTGGTTCAATATCTTATGTATCAGCAAATTTCGATGTGACACAAAGAAGTGCCCGTGGCCCTGTGAAATAATGGTCGTCTGTTTTATTTTTCTACTAGCTTTTGCCTGCGGCTTTAGCCATGGGGGAGCGGATTCGAATCCTAATTCTAAATATAATCCTATATTTTAATCCTAATAAGTCGGATTCTAATTTTTTCTGGGATATAAAGTAGCCTATGTGTTAATCCAGGGTATAGGCTATCATCAATATGTACTCGTGTCAATAATTTTAAAAGCAAAACATGAAATCTCATAATTTAATTTTTTCAATCCTGGAGATATGTGTGAATGTAAGCTTCATACATCATCGATTAAGACAGTCCTGTGAGACAGTCTAAATAAAGTCCTCGACTTTCAATACGAACCTATTATCATACATCACAACAATATATTCTTAAAGTAAAGAATTTTTCTTGAATATGAACACTAGAATGAGAAATGGAACTTCATACAATGCCACGCTTTAAAATGTATTAAAATGAAATACGTTATCATATTTCACGTTTATTATTTAAAGTTGTAGCTTCAATTGCTTCGGTTATGTATTGTTTATGAAATTGTAAGACTTTCATATTTCATAAACAATACATAACCGAATACACAATTGCTTCGGATCTCGAATACATAATTGCTCGAATACATAATTGCTTCGGTTATGTATTGTTTATGAAATTGGAAGACAATATATGTAATTTGTATGTTAAGACTTGAATTTCACAGACATTGTTTCTCTTGAGAACCTTACCCATAAATTATCTTCTTCGAACTCTCTTCAACCATAAAAACGCACCATGATAAAACACCTTTCCGAAAAGCTGGTGTATTCAAAATAATAACGTGCATAAGTGTATCAATGATATTATACTTTCATGAATAAATAATTTTGAATTTTTTGAACAATACTATTCTGATAGAAGCAATTATTATTTCTGCACAATCACCTGTTTTTATACACAAAGTGAACTGCTGTTCAACTTAATTGAGCCCGTTCAAGGCGTATTAAAGTAAATGAAACTCTACTGATCAATAACAATAAAGTTCAATTTGCAAGAGATGAGGATTTAAAATCAGCTTTGAGCGTCCTACAAATCTCCATTAGACTTACTCGTACACGAAATTAGCTTTTATAGTTAAGCTGATTCTATATTATGGTTGACAGGTCTCTGTTATAAATATTTTATTTTTTAGTAACATCAGTGGACAACTTAGCAGACAATGAATACAATATTATAGTCGATTCTACTACCTTCCATAGCTTTACGGTCAATATGTTATTATTTTTCATTCAAATTCTAATTCAAATTTTGATGTCATTCATATTCAAATTCAGCTACACTAGTTACTAAAGACGATAAATTATTAAAGTATTTAACAAATAAGTGGTACCACGGAACACAGAGACAAGAGGCTCTGTGTTCCGTGAGTGGTACGAAGGACGTAATGATTATTGGTTTGAGATAAAAAAAGTTGTAGACATATTATTCCTCCAAAAATCGGCATTTTTTTTCAATTTTCATATACCCAATGTACGTAAGTATCCCAATGTCACCAATGTCACCATAAACAAATAACTGTAGATTTCCAAATCCTTGTAAAAATCCTTATAAAAAATTAAAGTTTTTATGAATACTTATAAATAACTAATCAATCCAAGACACCTAAGCGACTAAACCTTATTACCACGTCCTTTGATTCCTGTAAATAAATACTTAGAGTCGGTATGTACGAGTAGAGGCCATTAATTGTTTGGCCCAGAGCTCAATTCTCCAAAGTCTTTGTATGCATAACCAATAAGGTCTAAATTAGGGTTAATGTTGTTTTCGCTTCCAAGAGCTCAGCGATTGGGACAATTCTTAAACTTATTTCGGGTAAAATAAGATAATTTTTTTAGGGTTCCGATTTTACTTAGAAGTAAAATAGTTTCGTCATGTCCGTCCGTACGTCCATCCATCCATTCATCCGTCCGTTCATCTGTCCGCCCGTCCGTCGTTCGTCTGTCTAAGGCATAGCGTCGAGACATACCTCCCCTACAAATAACGTAAGGATATTTGTTTTCATTGCTTACCCCATATTGCTGAAAAGTTCTTTCAAAAATATTATGGGCCTCCTAAAACAATTTTTGGAGTCAAGTGTCCCATCCCTGACGGGTAAACGTTTGGAGTTAGACAAAGTAAAAAATTCTCAAAAATAGTAATTCATAATGACTGTGATTCATTTACAAGAAAAATTATCATAGTCGTGATATTACAGACTAAATACACATCTTTAGTAAAAATAATGTCACAGCACCTTGTCATGGTGGTCCAGTAAAGAAATAAATTTAAAATAATTAAGTCAGAAAAAAACATTAACAACCAGAGGAATAAGAAATTGAAAATTTATTGACAGTATAAAAATAATAAATGACGTAATAAATATAAATTTTATAAATGACATATTTGGATTCTACTGCTTCTATTAAGACCCCTGTATAGACAGACCATGTCCAGACTAAAAAAATAGGGTAGATTTTTACCGTATCCCGTAGTAGATAAGTTTTCATGGGATAATTTGAATGTTTATATGTTTGTGAAACCACTGTTTCGCGGGCGAAGCCGCAGGCGGATTTTAGTTTCAAATAATTCAATCGCCACCTCCTTTAACTTAGGCCATACTACAAGAGCGCTTGTGAATTTAAACGACGTGTTAAAACGGCGAATTCTTTTATACTGTACAAAACACGTAAACTGTACTCGGCCCAATTGAGACCCTTATTACGACCAGTTTAAGCCAGCGATCCTGGGACGGGAATTGGTATCCGAGCAATAATCTAACTTAACAACTCGGTTTATACAAACCGGGATAGGAAAGGGACGAAGAAAATTAAAATATAGATATGATTACATAGAAGGTTAAGTGACTTCTTCCAAACTGCGTAGTTATCGATAAAACTTCGAGTCCAATTTCATTGATAATAACCGATTATTAAAAGCACTATGGTGTGATGTAACGTAATAGCCGGGAAGTAAGCAGAAAAGCTATTTTTCTTTTTAACCAACTTCAAAAAAAGGAGGAGGTTCTCAATTCGACTGTATTTTTTTTTTGTTTTTTTTATGTTTGTTACCTCAGAACGGTCCAACTGGGTGAACCGATTTGGATGATTCTTTTTTAATGGAAAGTTGGTGCATGTCGTGTGGTCCCACATAAATTTGAACAAGATCTGACAATGGCATCCATGTCAAAATCATATAAGTCTTAAATTTGCATTAAGTATGTGCGCGATAAATGGACGAATAACTCAATATCTCGTCAACCGATTTCGATGATTCTTTTTTTAATTGAAAGCTGGTGCTTGTCGTGTGGTCCTACTTAAAGGCCGAGATCTGACAATGGTATCCATGTCAAAAGTACAATGTACTTCATTTGAAGTCGGTTATTTTTTTGTTAAAATGTTAGATTATAATTGGTCACTGGTGGTCATCAGTAAACCTTAGCTACTCATATTACCAAAGTAGTGGCATTGAAATGGACACTGTTACTGTAACACGACATACATTTCACAGTGGATATTAGAGTTGGGAGGGTTGTATCGAAGTAGTGAAGTGATTTTATCAGGCGATTAAATATCCTTGATACGACAACATTTTGTTGGGTCCGATACCCGACAAGAGAAAATAGACGACCCTGCAGCCTAGTTGGTAGTGACAGTGACCCTGCCTGCGAAGCGAAGGTTCCCGTATTCGATTCCCGGCCGGGGCAGATATTTATGTGACAGATAAATATTTGTACTCTGGTCATGGGTGTTATTGTGATGTAATTATATGTGTCGTCCATGCTACCCGTGACACAGGTAAAACCCTACTGCGGGGGTATGAGTATGTAAGCGTTTTGTTTGCAGTTGTAATCCAATGTCGTAAAAATACCGTTTCCGAAATGAAGAATCCTAATAAAAAGTATTTTTAAACCATTGTTTTGAAATTATGCAACCTTAAAAATATATTTTGTAACTTGTAAACTTAGATGTTTGTTGTTACTAATTAAAGGTGTTTCGAGTAGCACTCCGAGGCTAATTCCCAGTGTAACGGTGTTGAACGAAGGCGTACCGAGAGAACCGAGCGGAATTTTTACGGAACACACGACTTTTTATCGTTACCAACTCGTCCAGTTTTTACATTAATTTGTTTTAAAACGTATGAACATTATTACATTAATTACATCAATAATTAATGTGTTAATATGTTTTAAGACATTGTTTGAATTGGAGAAATCACCACCATATTTTGATAAGCCATAGATTTCTAACGAAGCTATAGGTTTGTTGGAAGTGACATTGTCTGCGAAACGAATGGTCTTAGATTAGAATCTCAGCCGCTTAGAGTGATAGATTTTAAGTGATAGATAAATAAATGTTGCCTGGTCGTGGGTATTTGCGACGTCTTATTTGTGTATGTCCAAATATAAATTGATATTAAAACTATTGATCACATCCACGGTTATAAAAAATTGTCACTAAAAGTAAACATATAAATAATTAAAACAGTATTCACAAACAACACTGTAAGGTCTCATAGTGCTTGCCACTCTCATAGTGTCAACAAAAGCATTTCATAAATAATACTTATTTATTTATTTTATTTGTTACACCAACGAGATACACACCAGACACAAGCATTTAAAACTATGCAATTATATAATACAATCATAAGTGTCACCTCAGTTATAGGTGTAAACAGCTTTCTATAATCCTTTCGGCAGACTATTCAAAACAAACATTGCATCCTGCTTAAACTTGCTTAAACTAGCTTGTACTTGAGTGAAATCCATTGCTATGTTTGTCCAAGTCAATAAAGTAGCTGCCGAGCTATTTTACCGAGCTCATAGTTATGGCTTGACTTTTACCAGCACTTGCCCGCGACTTAACCCGCGGTCGCGGTAGTGTAGTTTCGAAACGAAAAATTCGCGTGCGTGAGTATCGATTTTTTACAAATTCCGCGGGAACCCTGAACATTTCCATGATAAAAGCCTTTGTATTAATCGAGGGTATATGCTATCTCCATTCCAAATTTCAGCTAAATCGGTAAAGTAGTTGTGGCGTAATTGAGGAACAAGCTTCCAAACATCTTCACAAACTTAATATTAATAGGATAGAAAGAAAGGATCGATTGTTTCTACTGCCACTTTTGTCTTTTGTGGTAGTCCAATGTCTAAACTGAAGTTTGCCGCATCAAATGGACCAATTACAGGGCTATATACATCACTATTTAAGTGTCGACTGCGAAACAGATGGCTCGACATACTGAGAAATAGCTTACTTTGCATTGCGTTAATTATTTAGTAAGCCAAGGGTCGTTTCTGAATACAGCGGTAAAAAAATATATATTAATTAAACAAAAGTAAATTATATGTGAGAGATTTTATTATAAGATACAGAGAGTAGTAAAGCCTTCCTAGTTTTAAAGTAAAAGATTTTTGTTTTAATTTATAAGATATAGATCTGATGCTGTGCAAGTTATTATTATAATGGTAGATACATTTTATATAATATTATCTCGTAATATATTATTATTGTATTATTATGTACATTTCGCAATGAATAGTCAGTTAACGGCGCGCAATGACCAATTCTTCCCCCGTGTGTATGCACGATCATCGAACCGGATCGTCTCAATTAAAAGAATTGCCCCACGTCGCGGCTCGGGGAGAGGGGGAGGGCGGATAGGAAATTGGACCCATTTAAAGTTTTTCGATTTACCACTCTCTGATATGTCGGTAGCAAGCGAGCAAGTTCCTCAGTATAACCGGTGGAATATTGATGCAGATATTAGTTGGCAATGCTGATTATAATTTGATAGGGTTTCGTGTCTTATAGAATTTTGGATTAAAATGCACTGCATTTGGCAAAATAATTCATTTAAAGCTTGGTGTAAAAATAGTTACTTTAAAATTTTATTTTTTTTAATTATTATTGTGACCGTTTATTAAATTTTAATCACACCAGAGTTACTCGATAATTTCCACACATTTACTGGACCTACTGTTAAGTTTGAAATTGCTTAGACCTTGATAGACGAGCATTATCAGGCCAACTGTATCAAGTATGCTTTCAGTAATATAAAAAATGCGTTCATTTACCCTCATTTACTAATCTATTTAAATATTTTACAATCGTTCGTAAGGAGTAAACTCCAGTCGTGCGTCGGACCTGACACATACAATTTTTTTCTTAGGCCGTAACGTGGAGCAATTTCAAGCCATTCGCTTGTATTTATGTCACATAAAAAGCCGTTATAGTGTGTTTTAAAATTGTTGCCCGAATATTTGGAACGCTTTCTAATTGCAGCGAAAGGAAAGTATCCAGAGCTGAGCTACACTATAACAGGCCGTCGAGTTTATATCGTTTTTTTGTTTTTCTGACGCTTCACACAATTATAATAAATACCGTACTGCGTTATTAGTTAAGGCTTGATAAGGCTTGCAAGAGTAATGTACTGGTTTCAGCCCATTAACGTTCTACTGTACTGTACTGTACTGAGCACGAGTCTCTGCTCTTGTGGGGGCCTAGAGCATACTCCATGCTGCTCCAGTCCGGATTGGTGGATAGCTTAGTAGCCAATTGAATTATAGGAAGTTTACATGCCGCCCGAAGGCATCCAACATGACTAACGACTGCTATCTTACGATAAAAACCGGACCGAAAGCATTACGTGCCCTCCGCATGCACGGAAAGGATCAAGAAGTTTTTGCCAGTTGGTCACAACAGTCACCCATCATACTACATACTGCGATCGCTTAGGATCCAAGGGAGTGAAATAGGGGATAAATATGATAAGCATAATTTCTACGCGTGAAGCTGCGGGCAACAGCTATAAAATATAATTCTAGTATTCATTTTACTATGACATAAGTAAATATTCACGATATATTTTCAACCACATGATCCATCCAAGTAAGTCAAAGAAAGTATCAGGGTACAAAATACATAAAGGTTACCCATAACACCCACGGTGAGTTAAGTTTATAGTTAGTAGTAATGTTGTACATCTCACTGTACACGGAGTCCTTAGTGGACACTAAAATGCTGAACCTCACACCAGTCCACGTGATGTCCATTAATTGCTTTCTACATGTCTCTCCTGTTCCCGTGAGCACTCGCAGTCTTTGTTAGCGTCGCAGACACAAGAAATGCCGTCAATTATGACGGGATATTTCTAGCACATTGCTATCCAATACTTATTGCTTTGATTTCGAAACCTTTGTAGAACTCGACAGCAAATGCTTTAGATGCAATAGTTTCTGTTTGCTGTTTGTTTTGGACACGGTTTGATTTAGTAAGAGAATAAAATAGTGGTATTCAAAATTAATAATAATGACCCTACACACTCATAGGTCAACAACACCCAGACCGAGAAAAGAAAACAGAACTTATTATTCGAATTCACCAAAATGTTTACTCAATTGAACAGAGTAACAAAAAATCATTAAATTACAGTGATTTTTTAATAAACTGAAAAAATATAGATGGGTGGTTAATTATACATGAAATGTAGTTAGCAGTCTATTATAATTTAATAAATAATAATGAAATTACTAATTATTGAAATTTGCTTACTCTACAAAATCAAATATAATAATATATTATTATTCAATCCCATTCAAATGAATAGGCAAGCGTTTAAACTAGACATTTACATAATTAGGTGACTTCTACTTACGAAGCTACGTTTGTGAAAAATTCTTCATTAAAATGAATGTTCTACGGCAGGAAGTGAGCTCGGAAAACAAGGACAAAAAATTCGTTGTGAAAAAATAAAAAATTTACTTTTGCTCTCCTCAAATAATTAATTATTTAAGACCCTAAGACAAGTTTTTCACAACCAGCAGTGATAAGCTATAATCGCTAAGTTTAAAAAACATACCTTTAATTAAATGTCCACTATTCGAGAGACTATACACCTAAGCTAGGTCCGGCTTGACGTTCCATTTTATGATTTGAAATCTTCGATTTCCGACAAGAATTGAAGTAAGCTGTAGTAATGAGTTGTAGATAAGTCTGTAGATAAGTCTGTAGTTAAATAGTTTAGTAAACTAATAAGTTTCAAACTTGGAACTACCCCGACCAATACCACTTGACTACCTGGAATACGACTGAAATGAATGTAAGCAATACAAGAAGCAATCCATGTTGAAAGTTTTCATTACGGAATAAGAAGTCTTCTTATATTAGCTTTATCTGGATGATAATAATATTATAAAAAGTAGGAAAGATTGACAAACATAATACGTAAATATTATTATATATCGAAATCCCAATTTCAACAAAATATTTACGCAATTTTTTTGTCTGATAGCTATTAAAGAACAACTAAAATTGATAAAAAATGCGAATAGAAACACAAAAAAAAATATCAAAATAAAAATAATCGACTTGTACGAAATACCGTACGATAAGCACTACTAAAATTATCGCTAAATATACGTTTTATATTTCTTTATAGCATATAAGTTAATGCTTGAGTAATATATATTTAAGGTGTTTCCTCAATTTTTATAACTGTGGGACCAATCTGAATTCTGAACCCTTTTGAATAATAAAAATAATTTTCCAAATCTGTTGACAAATTGCAAAGTTCTGAGGCAACAATCATTAAAAGAACAAAAATGCAACCGAATCAAGACTTCCTCCTTTTTTTAAGTCTGCTCAAATTATAATAAAACACTTTTCTTAGTTTTTTTTTAATGATTATGGTCGAATTTAAACAGTAGTATAATATAATATTATAGTCTGCTTTTACATTTTTCTTTGTTAAAGTATAATAAAATAATATTAAATCATTTTATTTTAACATTGCCTTCCACGTTATTATTTTGAACGTAGAAAACTCCTTAAATTACACCAGTTTTATATCTTACGATAACGACACAACTCAGTGCTGGAGGAATAAAAACAGCAATTAGATTTTTTTACAACTTGAAGAGTTTTATTTGGCAAGAAAAAATTGATGAAAGTTGTTTAATTAACGAGAAAGTAATAAAAGTAACTTTTTCATACTCAATAAAGAAAGTTATATATTATTTATGCTGGATTTTTGAAGACTAAAATTATTAAAAATAAATACGTGATGTATATGATGTTACTATTGTAAATAAAGCCTCCACCAATCCACGCTGGAGCAGCGTGGTAGAGTATACTCTAGGCTTCCTCAAGAGGAGAGACCCGTGCTCAGTAGTGGGCCATTAATAGTTTGAAACTAAATTTTAAATAAAATTGAAATTCTGAAATCCATTTACATTTATCGTCACGACGCCGCAACCTCGTTGTCAACGCAGCGACGACGTCACGACTGCTACCTCGTCAAAGCGCACCCATTACCCGTGATTAAATTTCAACTCACTATCCTCACTGGTGCCTTGCAATTTTCACCTGAAAAGCCTTAATTTTCAATAAGAAACGCGTGAAGGACTCCTCAAAGGCCTCTGCAATTTCGAACTTAATTCACCGGAAGCTTTTTTAGCGCGTACTTTGGGAAGCGAGAGATATTCCGTACTGTAATCGTTTCAATATAGCGCATTCGTACGAACGAGGGAAGCTTTTTATTCCTCTCAATTTTTCAATATGACTCTTCATGCCAAAAGTTTCATTATATGCTTGATTTCAAGTCATATCTTTCGTGGATAAAAGAAATACACACAGGTTAGGTTTTTGAGGTCAACTAAATATGTGCCATTAATCCGGCGTATAATTACTGTAGACTCCTTTTTAAAATATTTTAATGTAAGTATATTGAGTATCTGATTGGCCATATGATCATAAGTAGCAGATGCCCCCATGGATAACAGTATCACTACTAAACTGCACACCACGACATCAGCAACGCGTTGCCAGCCAAGGAGAAATGGACTCTATTATTAAGGGACTCACTTCCAAAGGCTGCAGACAAAACACGAAATAATTTCCAATTCACGGTTGATTATATTAAGTCGGTAGTTAGGCAGAATTTCTAGGGTATGTTAAATATTCAGTCACTAATTTAATGAATATTCTAATGACTGAAATATCAATATTATCCAGGAAACAATTTTAATTATAATAATAAACTTCTCAACCAATCAATAATACTTCTCAAATCTTAAATTAGTTACGTCCTTGTACCGTTTTAGCAAAGTGCAGCGATCGAGCGAGCGAGTGTTTGATTATATAATGAACTAATATACTAACAGTATATTCGTTCACTGGCATTATACATATAACACAATCCCAAAGTCAAGAAGTGTTTTTCCTGTAGAATCATGCAAGAAACATGTAAAAGCACAACTTATTGACAACGGCGTCCCACAAGACTCTGTACTTTCACCCACACTGTTCATCATGCATATCTATGATATGCTGGACATCGGGGATATTCATTGCTATGCTGATGACAGTACCGGTGACGCCCGTTACACAGGTCGAGAAAATCTTTCTCGGGTGCAGATTGAGGAGAAGAGGATAAAACTTGTGTCTGAAGTCGAGACATCTCTGGAGCGGGTCTCGGAATGGGGCAGACTAAATTTAGTCCATTTCAACCCCGAGAGGACACAAGTTTGCGCGTTAACCGCTAAAAAAACCCCGTTTGTCATAGCACCACAGTTCCAGAACATTCCTCTTAACATCTCTAAAAGTATTGGGATCTTTGGTGTCGACATTTCGAATGAAGTTCAGTTTCGGGACCACTTGGTTAGTAAGGCCAAACTAGCCGCAAAGAAATTTGGAGTGCTCAATAGAGCTAAGCAGTACTTCACGCCTAAGCACAGGTTGATGCTCTATAAGGCGCAAATTCGACCACACATGGAGTACTGCTCCCACCTTTGGGCCGGAGCCCCAGCTGGCCAAGTGGATCCGTTCAATCGAATTCAGCGGCGAGCCATTCGTCTTGTCGACGATCCCAAGCTTACAGACGGATTAGAATCGCTTGAGTTGAGGAGAGATGTAGGTTCTCTCTGTATATTCTACTGTCTGTATAATGGGGAATGTTCTGAAGAACTGTTTGGCTTACTACCTGCAGTTAATTTTCGTCACCGCACATCACGTACCAGGTTCCATCAACACTATCTGGATACCTGGCGTTCGTCCACAGTCCGGTTCTCACGTCATTTTCTACCTCGCACGTGTAAACTGTGGAACAAACTACCTGCATCGGTGTTTCCTCTAAGCTATGACATGGGGTCCTTCAAGAGGCGGGTCTATCGTCATCTTCTTGGCCGGCAACGCGTTGGTGACGCCCCTGGTGTTGCTAATGTCCATGGGCGGCGGTGATCACTTACCATCTGGTGACCCGTCTGCTCGTTTGCCTGCTCAAAACATAAAAAAAAACGGTTACAGAGGTTACAATGAGTAAAGACAAAGACCTATGTTGTGCAACCAGATCCGCTCAGCTTAGGGTATATATTATTTTTCTGTAATCAATGCATTCTATCGTAAACTTTATGGTTTTTAAAAGTTTGGCTGAGGAGTTTGATTCGCCATTTCTTCTCCTCCATGATAAAGAACCATTCTGAAATGGGGCTATATAAAAAATACGTACATATTTATCAGTGATACCTACAATATATGAATAAATTATTTTGATTTGATTTGATACATATTTCATCTAATGGTATGTAGAGACTTCTCCGAGACATAGAGGAATGTTGCGAAACATTATTTTACCTTCAGTAGAAATGATTTATTAGCACAATTTAATATTTGAATTTTAATGTGATTTTAATTCATATTCAGAGTAGACAGAGCGATGTTGAAATTACATTTAGTGATTCACGTCAAGTAATTTGGAATGACTTTGATATTCGATTAAACAAACACGTGAAACCTGTTAAGGGTACGTATAATGAAATATTGTAATAAAGTATTGGAATTGGAAAGGTATATTTTTTGTTATTGTAGGAGAGATACTCTATTGCTACTAATATACTCAGCTGAACACCACGCAAGGCCTTTAGTCCCTTTTGTTGAAAATCACTGTGAGGCCAGCCATACTATGGTATTGAAGATTGAAGTTTCAATCTAAACAGGAACCGTTAAGTTTTATAACGTAGTTAAACTAGCCTTTTGCCCGCGGCTTAGCCCGCACTTTCCGTTATATTAACTACTATATTATATTCCAGATCATGTTCTATCCATGTACTAAAAGGCGTGAAAGAGACAAACATTCTCACAAACTTTCACATTTATAATATTAGTAGGAAGTAGGATGGTACAAATAGTTTGCATCTTGGTTAACTTGATACGCATGACGTTCCGTATACAGACGTAACAAAATGAAATAAGTTCCAAGATAACATACTCCAGTACCTTTTTCTGTAAAATCTTTTAACGCGCTAACTATGCAAGTGATGTGACAGACAGCCGGAGAAACAAGCCTTTGTAATGCTAATTCGTTCAGCTCAGCGAAAGCAGCTTTCGAGCTTCCACCGTTTTACAATATTTACAAATGTTTAGTTGAGGTCACAGGTTGAGGTCCGTGAAACATTTTTCCGTTTTAGACGTTAACTAAACAACTTCCTTGATTTAAATCATTCGGAATTATTTAAAATCTCAAGTAAGCAACAATTGATCATTTACTTATACAAAGAATAAAAGTTTAATTTATTAGACACCGTTTTGATTGACTTGTAATCACAATGTGATATGTAGTCCCAACATCTAGGTAACTAATATTCATACCCAAAATACTAAACATGGTATGAAATGAAATGATATAATTTTTTGATTTTTATTCGAAATAGGTTTGTTACAAACCCTTTTCGAAAGTCTTCAAAATAATAATGTATTACGTAATGCATTTCAAAGTAAGTGACCATCGCTGATGAAAATTCACGAAGAGACAAAAAACTAGATACTGAAAAGTGTAAGGTTAATGATTAAATTACAATAAACTACTACTCCTTTACTAAATCCTTCCTTTCCTGAACTAAATGCGAGAAGAAAAGCTAAAAAGGAGCAATTTCATTTGCCATAAAACTTATAAAAGAAAAACTTTGTAAAGGGCTTCGCTAACAAAGTTAGCAAGAGCCGCGACGCGCGACGGGTAAACCAAACTCGAATCATATCAAAGTGTCGTTGTGATAACAAAGCCTCACAACCGAACTACAATAACCGACGATTCAAACTGACGTTATGTTAATATCGTGGGTTGTTCCGACGTTATTTACTCAAGTATGGACCACTAGTTTAAATGTTACTAAACTTTATTAAAGGACAGCTTAATTGTCTTCGTTATCTTGTATGTTGAGGTTAAATTTTAATTCAATTTTTTTTTAAATATCGAGTCATTATTTTAATCTATCACGTAAAGGGTAATACTAACTTGAACATACGCACGGTGAAGCGTACTGAATAATAGACTATGTTGTGGTGCAAGATCCCTTCTCATAGATGTCGCTAGGCTCCATACTAGATACATGTCTGTGCCACCCAGTTTTATTCCATCTTTCATTTTATTTTTAACACTCCGTGCTCGTTGGCTAGGATAGGAAATTTTGACCGCAAGGCTATTCTTTCCTTCAAAAAAAAATGTTTTTAGACAGTAAATGTTTTATATTTCTTTCTAATGCAGTGTCGGAAGTCGGAATCCCAACGCCCCACTTATGCTTAGGACAGCAAAACGTCGATTTTCATCGGCAAATGTGTCATAGTACCTAAGTATATTGTACTGGCGTATATTGTGTGTGCTTGTATAAGTCAGTTAGAGGTAGGTACTTTTACTCTAATCAAGATGAGTGATTTTTATGTTAAAACTTGCTTACAATCCCAAATGATGATAAGTGCGAGGTTTCCTCACGGACCAACTATGTATGCACAACTAATTGTATCTTGTGGCGACTTAAAATTAAAGACGTATTCCAAAACTTGCCTTTTTTAACCGACTTCAAAAAAAGGAGGAGGTTCGCAATTCGACTGTTTTTTTTTATGTTTGTTACCTCAGAACTTTTGACTGGGTGAACCGATTTGGATGATTTTTGTTTTAATTGAAAGCTGGTGCTTGTCGTGTGGTCCCACATAAATTTGAACGAGATCTGACAATGGCATCCATGTGAAAAGTACAATGTACTTCATTTGAAGTCGGTTAATTTTTTGTTAAAATGTTAGATTATAAAGGATATTCTTCATAATGTTTTATATTGAGAAAACTTTCATTTATGTGAAATGAGATAAAAATGTAATTAAATACATATTATTACGAACCACTTTCCCGCTTTCACTTTATTGAAAGTCAAATGAATTCGTAGATTACACCAGTTTAAATCATAATATGAGGAGAGGTTTGAGCAATCAAATTAATTAAAAGTACAACTTGTTCCCGTTTGTAGTTTTAAAATACATTCCTTGTCTTGTTATTATTTTAGACTGTACCTATTTAACTAGACTTGCATCGCCGACTGTCCTGGTTTTATACTCACCCTGTTAATTTTCAAACTCAGGGTGAGTTTGAAAATATCGATAATTATGTATGTATACACACAAAATACATTATAAATTTAAAACATGTCATTTCAGGATTTTACATAATTATTAGTTTTGTTTTTGCGAAAACAAAAATAAAAGAATCAAAGAAATAACGCGTACGCTATTAATAGTCCCTCAGCACGCTGTCCTGTAACTTTTCATTCATACTTATATCGGCTTCGGCCGATCTAAATTAAATTAAATATGAGAATGTGCAACGACCTGCAAGATTATTATTTTAAAGTGAAAAATGAAATTATGACGTAGGTAAGTAACTTAGAGGAAAATAATTATGGTATTCTTGCCGTATTGAAAAAGTTTGAATCACGATATTTACAACAATTGACTAGTTATTTACGTTAACTAGGAACTAAACTGACTCGTACTCAATAAATTGTTCAAAGTGTCCACCTCTGTTTAATTAATTGGTACATTCGTCTTGGATGTGTTGGTGAACTACCACGTCACGAGCGTGCTGGTAAATGAAAACTGCTAAACTTTAACGCAAAGTCCTGGTTGCCGGTTGATTATCGGTCATAAAGCCTAACTTCGTTAATAGCGGCGCTATGGAATAACGCGCGTGAATAAAATGATACTTTTAACTATTATTTCAATTTTTTTTTCTTTTTGTACAACCTCTTAAAGTTTATTTAAAGTAATATAATAACGTAGTCTGTATTACATAACGTGATAAAGTTCGTATTTTTTTTACGATTTAGATTTATAAAATTTTATGCCAATAGTTCATCTCAGTTGCCTCTTCCGAAACTCTGTTTTTTTCGGACAATTTTAGGATGCACCCTGTAATGTCGGTATCTATTTACTCTCCTTGGGCTCCTTTTCTTAGTTTTGATGAGTTCCATAAATATACTTGATGAAAAAGATACTTCTTTAATGCTCTTTAGTGCTCCTAATAAAAGTGAGTATTGAGTTTTCAAAAGTAAGCAACTAACATTATTTAACGTCACCCTCAAAAAAAACTAGAAATTTTTAGTTTTAATTTATAGTATATTTTAGAAAGCAGTGATAGCCTAGTGGTTAGAACGTTGGTCTCCCGAACGCGGGGGCCCGGGTTCAAATCCTGGCACGCACCTCTAATTTTCAAATATTATGTGCGTATTACAAGTTAATTATCACTTGCTTCGGTGAAAGAAAACATCGTGAGGAAACCTGCACACCGGAGAGTTCTCCATAAAGTTCTCAAAGGTGTGTGAAGTCTACCAATCCGCACTTGGCCAGCGTGGTAGACTATGGCCTGTACCCCTCACATTGTGAGAGGAGACCCCGAGCCCAGCAGTGGGACAATTATGGGTTGTTGCTTTGCTTTTTATATTCTAGAAAACAGCGTTTGTAGGCCAACACTGTCCATGTGAAACAAAATTATTATTAAAACTAAAATATAAAATATTTTTCATAGCGAATCAAACATTTTTCAACAAACAAATTGTATTTTCGTAGCATAGCTGTGAGTCATTTGCTATTCATAATCCATTTAGTATCAAATTTTGTAACTAACGAGGGTATTTCCTATAGGATTCATTTTTCCAATTACCTCTTGGCGCTGTTGTGAAAATAATATTCTCCAATTTTTCGGGAGACAATATTAAATTATGCACAAGCGCAGAATATTGTAGATATACTGAGTATCCAGTTCATTAATAGGGATCAATCATAAATGTATGATCAGATGTTGCTTTATAGTGGGGTCATCACACTTCCCTTACATCGCAATGTGGCAATATCTTTTAATTAAATCTAATAATTAAAAAAACTAAATGTACGATTTCATATTGTCAATTTAGATACTGAAGAAAAAAAATTGGGACTGCTGTTAACCATTAAGGAGCTCCCTCTACTGGAGCCAAAACTGTGTGTAGTATTAGGTCATGCTTAAAACAAAAGTGGGTGAATTATAGCATTATGTAAAATTTCAACTCCTTGGGATAAGTGAAAGTACCAAACAAATAAGTGGGGAAAGCTAAATAAAACCATTTAATTAAACTATTAAGTACAGTCACGAGCATAAATATATTGCCATGGATACATCAGCAATAATATCTACCACAGGAATGCGTTCAATGATATCTGTCTGCACGGACACAGCAAAAATATCTGATCCTTTATAGACAGCATATTAAAATGACGACAAAATTATCTGATAAAAAAGTACATCAAATAATTGTGACAACCGCCCAAAACAAAAATTTTTGACGAAATTGGTTACAAAATAATATGATGACTCTTGAATGCAAAATTTGCCCAAAATATTGTGTAAGTAGTACATAGCTAAGAAATATTTCTGGACCAGAAATGAAGAAGAATTCTGTAAATATTTTTATAGCGACGAGAAAATTGCTGTTTTAGTTCTGCGCTGATCAAATTTTCCTTTTAATTTCCGTTACTGTGGCTCCCTGAGCCCTCGCTTTGACAATAGTTATTCATATTTCCACGGCTGCTTCTGAAGCATGGATAAAGAAAATAGGTATTTGTTAAAAGAAACTCGGTCGAAAATATGTTGAGGTGTATTGTTAAATAAATAAACATATTTTATGTTAATCTTTATTAGTAATGTGGAACAAAAGGCGGCAATTCTAAAACCGTTTTCTACACGTGAATCTTTAATTCTATGATTTATATATTCATATCCTTAATTTCTAATATTATCAGCAAATATACTCATATCCCAGGTGGCTGACACATGCATTTTAGACGTCAATTTAAAGGCACTTTTAGGCACAAAGAGAAACAAATTATATAATAAAATTTTATTAAAAGAGACTAATTATGAAGTTTTATAGAAAATCAGTCGACCTTATATTATGTTGTATCTATAACCTGACGGGGAATCCAAAGTCGAACGTTGAACCAATCATTCTCTACAGCGAAACTGTACCGATTCTGACCCAATAATCAACTATTATGTTAAAATAGCAAAATCCTTTCAACAATATTACTGATTTATTGTTATAAAATAAAATATTTCAAAATGCGAAAAGTAAGGCCCAAAAATAAACCAATCTCGGCTCCAGAGATTATCTTAGATCTTACAAAATAATGTAATTTTAATTATACGATTTGTACATTTCTGCATTTGAGATCGCAGAGAGATCCGTTTATTATAAATGGCCCATAAAGGTGATAAGAATTTCACACATACATTTTCTTTTTTCACTCCAACATAGACTAGGTAACATTGAAAACCACGTTAAAACCGTAACCATACTTGTTCTTTACGGACCGCAAACCTCGCGAGTGACGTTGAAAAGAGTCGGCGTCGACGCCACCCCTTTGACGTTAATTGGTGACGTCGCGGCTATTTCCCCTCCGGAATGACAACGCACTCTGGCAGGGGATTGATTTTTAATGCAACGTAATTACAGTACTCTATAGGTAGATTACAATATTGAACTTTCGATTAGCATTCTTCTTTAATTAAAGATAATGAAAAATTCAAATGAGACCAACGTTACACTTTTAACGTTACAGACTAAATTAATAGGTATATCTTCTTAAAAAATCCAGTAAAATGTACTTACTGAAATCGATTTATTTGAGATAATAAGAGGCGGCATAGATTTCCAGCAAACCTCCTTTTTTGTGGTGTACTTCTAAAAAATGGCAGTTATCACCACCCATTTTAAGATTGTGAAATTTTTTACGAGTTTTGGACACAGTGTCGGATAACTGTAATAGAAAATAATTGACATAGCTCCCTCTTCTCTTTTGGCGCAACGCACCGAAGATAGTATTAGTCTTTTATTGTTACTGATGTCCTTGCGATGATTCAAAATCATGATTTTCCCCATTTGTTGGCGGTATACATTTAAAATTCTCACTTATACTATGCTCCAATAATACACAAACTACAAGTATCCAGAACTATTCATCGCATCTACTATTCACAGTAAAATTTAAATCAGAATGAAATAACTCCAGTTTTAAACGCGTATTCGCTGATGCATAGGAAATCGTCTCTCCGCCGCAGAAATGACGCCCCGAGGATGGGGGACAACTGTACCTTAACCCGTGATTACTGACAAAAAAGCAGCACAGTTGGAAGTAACGTGGATATGCTAGTCAGGAAAAAAAGAAATTTGTAAGTCGAAAAAGAAAGTGATCTGCCTAAACTTGCAATTTGTGTCTGACGAATTCAACATGTGTGATGTGTGGTATATTTTCAAAGCGTCTAAATCTTCTAAACCTACAGTAGCCACGCGAGTTGACTGCAGAGCTTAGGAATGCGGCCAGTGTTGTGACCTAATTGGTAATTAATTAGTGATACTCGTATGTCAATAAATTGGAATTAGAAATAAAACATAATTTAATCATAAATGTGAATGTTTGTTACCAAGTACGTGTCCTCGTAACTACTAAACCGATTTTGATAAAAAATAAAATCTGACTAAAATATGTTGAATTGATTGATCTGATGTTTGGTATGTAGGTAAATTAAATCCTGAAACAACACAGAGGGTACGGGGTTAATCTAGTATTGATTAAAACATGATTTTTTAAGTTTTAATTTTCAAGCACACTAAATTTAACTTAATCGATATCAACGAATGCGCGTGATAATTATAAAAGACAACACTACTTTAACACTAGTGACACTACACTGCGGGCGTTCAAGGCAAGACGTAGTGGGTGGCGGGGGCACGCTCCTGCCCTTCAGCTCAGATACCGACTGCATTCAACTCGCGCGCCTATTGTAGACAGATGTCTTTGAGTTTAGTATATAAACTGACAAACGAGAAGACAAGCCACCTGATAGCTCACAGTTGGCCATGGACCATGGAGTATGGAGGTAAACAGAGCCATCTCATATGAGGGGAAAGTTGACAAAGTGTCCAGCTGTTTACTGAAAATAGACTTAGTTCCAATACCTACCACCATCCTACAATAATAGCGCTGGCATTGCAATAAGTACGATATAAACATAGTTGTTAACGCTATTGTAGACGGAGCTGCGGAATGATGTTTGCTGGGTTTAATAAAATTTATTAAAGCGCACCGCAGCTCCACCTATTATTGGAAGCGTTTGTACAGCCACTACACACAGAGATGGCTCTCCTTATACCTCTATACTCCATGCAATGGACTTAGAAGAAATTCGAACAACAGCGTTGACACGTTTTTAGCCAATAATAAAAAACACCCCACTGGCTAAAAAGACTACGGTAAAAAATTCCCACTAGTTCTACGATAGAAATAACGAGTAGAACTAGTGGGAATAAATCTAACTAGCCTAGACCACTCTACCACCATGTTTGAGTACCGTCGGGTTAAACCGAGTGGTACAGGACCTCCAACAGTCAAACCAAACCCAGGACAACATTATGAAATCGCTAGTTCTAAATTTTTCACTTGTCATATCCACACTACCCTCGTTAAGCACCATTAAAGATATTTTTGCATTTAAAGCGAGCGCTTAATGGTCGCCTTTGTTTCGAACCCACTCACTTGCAGTTTAATTGAGACCAAATTAAATAACTGAATTGAAACAACTCCTTCAAAGTAATAGCTTAACTTTTTTTCTCGCTAACCCTCGCGAGCTCATCAAAGCGTAATTCCTGGTTTTAGTAATAAAACGGTGTTAGCTAACCTTTGATATGTAGACGAGAAAAGCAGTTCGCAGCTCTCTATGTGGAACTTTCTAGAGTTTATGTAAACAGCAACCCAAGGGGCCTGGGGCAAGTTGAAACATGTAGTCCAAATGAATATTTTAATTAGTGCATGTACAAGTAAATAACATAATGATCCCTTGTGTACGGCCAAGCTACCATCCTTGTAAAATATTATAATATAATAATATTTATTATCCGCCGCAAATAAATACGCGCACAATCTTTGTAAAAATTTGACAACATTGTCTCACTTCGATTATTTTTTTTTATCATCTGTTTAATTCTCAAAGGTGGGTTTCTCGCCAGCCAGTAACATTTTGTAAAACTACCTCTAAATTATCTCACTACCCACCGTCCACACCTAATCGACCCGCACCTATTCTCATCTCATCTCACCACACGACTCACCTCACCTCACTTTCCTCATGTAACTGCATCCTATGTGACCATTCTGCCTGTTCTGCTCCTCTCGGTTGTTTTTATTTAAGCTATAAATTCCTCCGTAACATTATAATACCTATGTGAAGCTGAAAACTGAGTTTAAAAAAAATGAATTTAATAATGTTCATTTGATTGTACCAGGAGTGTACCGGATTGTACCGTAAATAAAATCGTTTGTACCTCAAAGGGGTGAAATATATAAGGGTAGTAGAATTGGCTCCAAAACCAACTTGAAAACTCGAGATTTAAATTGATACAAACGTGAAGGATTTCGTTTGTACCGGATTGTACCGGCATAAAAACTTGAAAAATGATGAAAAAAAATTTTTTATACATTTTTTCATAAAGTAAAAAAGCTGAGTGGGCTGAAAATTACAGGTCTGTTCGGTTTTTCTCGCACAAACTGGGAGTAAAAGCGAAATATCTAATAATACAAAAAAGTACATACAATTTATTTTGCAATAACAGTGGGTACCAACGGGTACAAACAATAGAAAAACTAACACCGAATCGTGGAAGTTTTTCATAGAGTAAAATGGCTGTTAAGATCGAAAACTACAAGGTTTTTCTCGCACAAAAAGGAGGTACAAACAAATTTGTCAGCAGTACAAACAACACCACATACACTTCTTTGTAAAACAAGTGGGCACTAACGGGTACAAACGATGGGGAACTAACAACGACACGTGCAATTCTTTCATAGTGTAAAATGGCTGTTAGGGCCAAATCTACAAGTCTGATCGGTTTTTCTCGAACAAACAAGGGGGTACAAACGAAATTTTCAAAAGTATAAACAAAAACACATACAGTTCTTCACAATACATGTAGGTACCACCGGGTACAAACGATGGGAAACGAACACAGACTCATGGAAATCTTTTATAGAGAAAAATGGTTGTTAGGGTCGAAAACTACAGGTCTGATGAGTTTTTCTCGCACAACAATGAGGGTACAAACGAAATTTTCAGCGGTACAAACAAGAGCATATACTGTTCTTCGGAAAACAAGTGGGCACTAACGGGTACAAACGATGGGGAACTAACAACGACACGTGCAATTCTTTCATAGTGTAAAATGGCTGTTACGGTCGAAAACTACAAGTCCGAATGGTTTTTCTCGAACAACCATGGGGGTACAAACGAAATTTTTAAAAGTATAAACATGTCCACATACTGTTCTTCATAATGCATGTAGGTACCACCGGGTACAAACGATGGGAAACCAACACAGACTCATGGAAATCTTTTATAGAGAAAAATGGTTGTTAGGGTCGAAAGCTATAGGTCTGATGAGTTTTTCTCGCACAACAATGAGGGTACAAACGAAATTTTCAGCGGTAAAAACAAGATCACATACTGTTCTTCGGAAAACAAGTGGTCACTAACGGGTACAAACGATGGGGAACTAACAACGACACGTGCAATTCTTTCATAGTGTAAAATGGCTGTTAGGGCCGAAAACTACAAGTCCGAACGGTTTTTCTCGAACAACCATGGGGGTACAAACGAAATTTTCAAAAGCATAAACAAGAACACATACAGTTCTTCACAATACATGTAGGAACCACCGGGTACAAACAATGGGAAACCAACACAGACTCATGGAAATCTTTTATAGAGAAAAATGGTTGTTAGGGTCGAAAACTACAGGTCTGATGAGTTTTTCTCGCACAACAATGAGGGTACAAACGAAATTTTAAACGGTACAAACATCAACACATATAGTTCTTCGGAAAACAAGTGGGCACTAACGGGTACAAACGATGGGGAACTAACAACGACACGTGCAATTCTTTCATGGTGTAAAATGGCTGTTAGGGCCGAAAACTACAAGTCCGAACGGTTTTTCTCGAACAACCATGGGGGTACAAACAAAATTTTCAAAAGTATAAACAAGTACACATACTGTTCTTCATAATACATGTAGGTACCACTGGGTACAAACGATGGGAAACCAACACAGACTCATGGAAACCTTTTATATGTAGAGAAAAATGGTTGTTAGGTTCGAAAACTATAGATCTGATGAGTTTTCCTCGCACAACAATGAGGGTACAAACGAAATTTTCAGCGGTACAAACAACAACACATACTGTTCTTTGGAAAACAAGTGGGCACTAACGGGTACAAACGATGGGGAACTAACAACGACACGTGCAATTCTTTCATAGTGTAAAATGGCTGTTAGGGCCGAAAACTACAAGTCCGAACGGTTTTTCTCGAACAACCATGGGGGTACAAACGAAATTTTCAAAAGTATAAACAACTACACATACTGTTCTTCATAATACATGTAAGTACCACCGGGTACAAACGATGAGAAACCAACACAGACTCATGGAAATCTTTTATAGAGAAAAATGGTTGTTAGGGTCGAAAACTACAGGTCTGATGAGTTTTTCTCGCACAACAATGAGGGTACAAACGAAATTTTCAGCGGTACAAACAAGAACATATACTGTTCTTCGGAAAACAAGTGGGCACTAACGAGGACAAACGATGGGGAACTAACAACGACACGTGCAATTCTTTCATAGTGTAAAATGGCTGTTAGGGCCGAAAACTACAAGTCCGAACGGTTTTTCTCGAACAACCATGGGGGTACAAACGAAATTTTCAAAAGCATAAACAAGAACACATACAGTTCTTCACAATACATGTAGGAACCACCGGGTACAAACGATGGGAAACCAACACAGACTCATGGAAATCTTTTATAGAGAAAAATGGTTGTTAGGGTCGAAAACTACAGGTCTGATGAGTTTTTCTCGCACAACAATGAGGGTACAAACGAAATTTTAAACGGTACAAACATCAACACATATAGTTCTTCGGAAAACAAGTGGGCACTAACGGGTACAAACGATGGGGAACTAACAACGACACGTCAAATTCTTTCATAGTGTGAAATGGCTGTTAGGGCCGAAAACTACAAGTCCGAAAGGTTTTTCTCGAACAACCATGGGAGTACAAACGAAATTTTCAAAAGTATAAACAACTACACATACTGTTCTTCATAATACATGTAGATATCACCGGGTACAAACGATGGGAAACCAACACAGACTCATGGAAATCTTTTATAGAGAAAAATGGATGTTAGGGTCGAAAGCTATAGGTCTGATGAGTTTTTCTCGCACAACAATGAGGGTACAAACGAAATTTTCAGCGGTAAAAACAAGATCACATATTGTTCTTCGGAAAACAAGTGGTCACTAACGGGTACAAACGATGGGGAACTAACAACGACACGTGCAATTCTTTCATAGTGTAAAATGGCTGTTAGGGCCGAAAACTACAAGTCCGAACGGTTTTTCTCGAACAACCATGGGGGTACAAACGAAATTTTTAAAAGTATAAACAAGCACACATACTGTTCTACATAATACATGTAGGTACCACCGGGTACAAACGATGGGAAACCAACACAGACTCATGGAAATCTTTTATAGAGAAAAATGGTTGTTAGGGTCGAAAACTATAGATCTGATGAGTTTTTCTCGCACAACAATGAGGGTAAAAACGAAATTTTCAGCGGTACAAACAACACCACATACTGTTCTTCGGAAAACAAGTGGGCACTAACGGGTACAAACGATGGGGAACTAACAACGACACGTGCAATTCTTTCATAGTGTAAAATGGCTGTTAGGGCCGAAAACTACAAGTCCGAACGGTTTTTCTCGAACAACCATGGGGGTACAAACGAAATTTTTAAAAGTATAAACAAGCACACATACTGTTCTACATAAAACATGTAGGTACCACCGGGTACAAACGATGGGAAACCAACACAGACTCATGGAAATCTTTTATAGAGAAAAATGGTTGTTAGGGTCGAAAACAATAGATCTGATGAGTTTTTCTCGCACAACAATGAGGGTAAAAACAAAATTTTCAGCGGTACAAACAACACCACATACTGTTCTTCGGAAAAAAAGTGGGCACTAACGGGTACAAACGATGGGGAACTAACAACGACACGTGCAATTCTTTCATAGTGTAAAATGGATGTTAGGGCCGAAAACTACAAGTCCGAACGGTTTTTCTCGAACAACCATGGGGTACAAACAAAATTTTCAAAAGTATAAACAAGTACACATACTGTTCTTCATAATACATGCAGGTACCACCGGGTACAAACGATGGGAAACCAACACAGACTCATGGAAATCTTTTATAGAGAAAAATGGTTGTTAGGGTCGAAAACTACAGGTCTGATGAGTTTTTCTCGCACAACAATGAGGGTACAAACGAAATTTTCAGCGGTACAAACAAGAGCATATACTGTTCTTCGGAAAACAAGTGGGCACTAACGGGTACAAACGATGGGGAACTAACAACGACACGTGCAATTCTTTCATAGTGTAAAATGGCTGTTAGGGCCGAAAACTACAAGTCCGAACGGTTTTTCTCGAACAACCATGGGGGTACAAACGAAATTTTTAAAAGTAAAAACAAGTACACATACTGTTCTACATAATAAATGTAGGTACCACCGGGTACAAACGATGGGAAACCAACAAAGACTCATGGAAATCTTTTATAGAGAAAAATGGTTGTTAGGGTCGAAAACTATAGATCTGATGAGTTTTTCTCGCACAACAATGAGGGTACAAACGAAATTTTCAGCGGTACAAACAAGAGCATATACTGTTCTTCGGAAAACAAGTGGGCACTAACGGGTACAAACGATGGGGAACTAACAACGACACGTCAAATTCTTTCATAGTGTGAAATGGCTGTTAGGGCCGAAAACTACAAGTCCGAAAGGTTTTTCTCGAACAACCATGGGAGTACAAACGAAATTTTCAAAAGTATAAACAACTACACATACTGTTCTTCATAATACATGTAGGTATCACCGGGTACAAACGATGGGAAACCAACACAGACTCATGGAAATCTTTTATAGAGAAAAATGGTTGTTAGGGTCGAAAGCTATAGGTCTGATGAGTTTTTCTCGCACAACAATGAGGGTAAAAACGAAATTTTCAGCGGTACAAACAAAAGTATATACTGTTCTTCGGAAAACAAGTGGGCACTAACGGGTACAAACGATGGGGAACTTACAACGACAAAACTCATCAGACCTATAGTTTGAAAGAATTGCACGTGTCGTTGTTAGTTCCCCATCGTTTGTACCCGTTAGTGCACACTTTTTTTCCAAAGAACAGTATGTGGTGTTGTTTGTACCGCTGAAAATTTCGTTTGTACACTCATTGTTGTGCGAGAAAAACTCATCAGATCTATAGTTTTCGACCCTAACAACCATTTTTCTCTATAAAAGATTTCCATGAGTCTTTGTTGGTTTCCCATCGTTTGTACCCGGTGGTAACTACATTTATTATGTAGAACAGTATGTGTGCTTGTTTATACTTTTAAAAATTTCGTTTGTACCCTCATGGTTGTTCGAGAAAAACCGTTCGGACTTGTAGTTTTCGGCCCTAACAGCCATTTTACACTATGAAAGAATTGCACGTGTCGTTGTTAGTTCCCCATCGTTTGTACCCGTTAGTGCCCACTTGTTTTCCGAAGAACAGTATATACTTTTGTTTGTACCGCTGAAAATTTCGTTTTTACCCTCATTGTTGTGCGAGAAAAACTCATCAGACCTATAGCTTTCGACCCTAACAACCATTTTTCTCTATAAAAGATTTCCATGAGTCTGTGTTGGTTTCCCATCGTTTGTACCCGGTGATACCTACATGTATTATGAAGAACAGTATGTGTAGTTGTTTATACTTTTGAAAATTTCGTTTGTACTCCCATGGTTGTTCGAGAAAAACCTTTCGGACTTGTAGTTTTCGGCCCTAACAGCCATTTCACACTATGAAAGAATTTGACGTGTCGTTGTTAGTTCCCCATCGTTTGTACCCGTTAGTGCCCACTTGTTTTCCGAAGAACAGTATATGCTCTTGTTTGTACCGCTGAAAATTTCGTTTGTACCCTCATTGTTGTGCGAGAAAAACTCATCAGATCTATAGTTTTCGACCCTAACAACCATTTTTCTCTATAAAAGATTTCCATGAGTCTTTGTTGGTTTCCCATCGTTTGTACCCGGTGGTACCTACATTTATTATGTAGAACAGTATGTGTACTTGTTTTTACTTTTAAAAATTTCGTTTGTACCCCCATGGTTGTTCGAGAAAAACCGTTCGGACTTGTAGTTTTCGGCCCTAACAGCCATTTTACACTATGAAAGAATTGCACGTGTCGTTGTTAGTTCCCCATCGTTTGTACCCGTTAGTGCCCACTTGTTTTCCGAAGAACAGTATATGCTCTTGTTTGTACCGCTGAAAATTTCGTTTGTACCCTCATTGTTGTGCGAGAAAAACTCATCAGACCTGTAGTTTTCGACCCTAACAACCATTTTTCTCTATAAAAGATTTCCATGAGTCTGTGTTGGTTTCCCATCGTTTGTACCCGGTGGTACCTGCATGTATTATGAAGAACAGTATGTGTACTTGTTTATACTTTTGAAAATTTTGTTTGTACCCCATGGTTGTTCGAGAAAAACCGTTCGGACTTGTAGTTTTCGGCCCTAACATCCATTTTACACTATGAAAGAATTGCACGTGTCGTTGTTAGTTCCCCATCGTTTGTACCCGTTAGTGCCCACTTTTTTTCCGAAGAACAGTATGTGGTGTTGTTTGTACCGCTGAAAATTTTGTTTTTACCCTCATTGTTGTGCGAGAAAAACTCATCAGATCTATTGTTTTCGACCCTAACAACCATTTTTCTCTATAAAAGATTTCCATGAGTCTGTGTTGGTTTCCCATCGTTTGTACCCGGTGGTACCTACATGTTTTATGTAGAACAGTATGTGTGCTTGTTTATACTTTTAAAAATTTCGTTTGTACCCCCATGGTTGTTCGAGAAAAACCGTTCGGACTTGTAGTTTTCGGCCCTAACAGCCATTTTACACTATGAAAGAATTGCACGTGTCGTTGTTAGTTCCCCATCGTTTGTACCCGTTAGTGCCCACTTGTTTTCCGAAGAACAGTATGTGGTGTTGTTTGTACCGCTGAAAATTTCGTTTTTACCCTCATTGTTGTGCGAGAAAAACTCATCAGATCTATAGTTTTCGACCCTAACAACCATTTTTCTCTATAAAAGATTTCCATGAGTCTGTGTTGGTTTCCCATCGTTTGTACCCGGTGGTACCTACATGTATTATGTAGAACAGTATGTGTGCTTGTTTATACTTTTAAAAATTTCGTTTGTACCCCCATGGTTGTTCGAGAAAAACCGTTCGGACTTGTAGTTTTCGGCCCTAACAGCCATTTTACACTATGAAAGAATTGCACGTGTCGTTGTTAGTTCCCCATCGTTTGTACCCGTTAGTGCCCACTTGTTTTCCGAAGAACAGTATATGCTCTTGTTTGTACCGCTGAAAATTTCGTTTGTACCCTCATTGTTGTGCGAGAAAAACTCATCAGACCTGTAGTTTTCGACCCTAACAACCATTTTTCTCTATAAAAGATTTCCATGAGTCTGTGTTGGTTTCCCATCGTTTGTACCCGGTGGTACCTGCATGTATTATGAAGAACAGTATGTGTACTTGTTTATACTTTTGAAAATTTTGTTTGTACCCTATGGTTGTTCGAGAAAAACCGTTCGGACTTGTAGTTTTCGGCCCTAACAGCCATTTTACACTATGAAAGAATTGCACGTGTCGTTGTTAGTTCCCCATCGTTTGTACCCGTTAGTGCCCACTTTTTTTCCGAAGAACAGTATGTGGTGTTGTTTGTACCGCTGAAAATTTCGTTTGTACCCTCATTGTTGTGCGAGAAAAACTCATCAGACCTATAGTTTTCGACCCTAACAACCATTTCTCTCTATAAAAGATTTCCATGAGTCTGTGTTGGTTTCTCATCGTTTGTACCCGGTGGTACTTACATGTATTATGAAGAACAGTATGTGTACTTGTTTATACTTTTGAAAATTTCGTTTGTACCCCCATGGTTGTTCGAGAAAAACCGTTCAGACTTGTAGTTTTCGGCCCTAACAGCCATTTTACACTATGAAAGAATTGCACGTGTCGTTGTTAGTTCCCCATCGTTTGTACCCGTTAGTGCCCACTTGTTTTCCGAAGAAGTGTATGTGGTGTTGTTTGTACTGCTGACAAATTTGTTTGTACCTCCTTTTTGTGCGAGAAAAACCTTGTAGTTTTCGATCTTAACAGCCATTTTACTCTATGAAAAACTTCCACGATTCGGTGTTAGTTTTCCATTGTTTGTACCCGTTGGTACCCACTGTTATTGCAAAATAAATTGTATGTACTTTTTTGTATTGTTAGATATTTCGCTTTTACTCCCAGTTTTGTGCGAGAAAAACCGAACAGACCTGTAATTTTCAGCCCACTCAGCTATTTTACTTTATGAAAAAATGTATCAAAAATTTTTTTTCATCATTTTTCAAGTTTTTATGCCGGTACAATCCGGTACAAACGAAATCCTTCACGTTTGTATCAATTTAAATCTCGAGTTTTCAAGTTGGTTTTGGAGCCAATTCTACTACCGTTATATATTTCACCCCTTTGAGGTACAAACGATTTTATTTACGGTACAATCCGGTACACTCCTGGTACAATCGAATGAAAATTATTAAATTCATTTTTTTTAAACTCAGTTTTCAGCTTCACATAGGTCATTATAATTATATTTTTTACGTATTTCAGTCGCAGTTCAGGAGCCAGTAATAATGCGGGTCCCTCGCTACTTTATTGACGGGTAACGCGATGGCCTTTGGTTTTACTGATATCCGGGGGCGATTGTAACACCTTACCATCAGGTCATTTGTCTATTTAACAGCATTATTTAATTAAAATAAAAATATAAAAAAGGGACAAGTGCGTGTCAAGCCACGCACAATGTAGGGTTCCGAAGTAGTTAGTTTAGCGACTATTACTCATTAACTCCTTAAGCTAACATAGCCGTGATAGTTTTCCTTGTAAATTCATCATATAAACTATTTTTGAGTTTTTTTCACTTGTCCAACTCCAACCACTTAGCCGACAGTAGGGGGGACACTAACGGACCCCTAATTCCAAAAATGGTCTTGAAATATTTCAAAATATTTCCAAAATATTTTAGAAAGACCTTTTCAATGATACCCCACGCGTAGGGGGGTACGCGACGAATAAAAAATTCATTCTCACGTTACCTGTAGGCGAAGTAAGATTCTCGGCGCTATATTTCGGGCAGACAGACAAGACGGACTTTGGTGTTGCTAATGTTCATGGGCGACGATAGCCACTTACCACCAGGTGGATGGCGATCGTTTGCCGGCTATTCCCATAAAAAAAATTGTACTTACCGTGGGGTGTAAACAATGGCGTGCCGTGGAGATCACCTGTAGGCTATAAAGTTCAATCCAGTGGTTACTCCCTTATTTAAGCAAATGTTCTGCTACGGCTGATTACCATCCGGGCGTCTATAATCTATGATGTATTAGACATCCAAGAATGTTGTCGTTGTTGTTTGTTGTGTACTAGTGGCGTGCCTAGGCAGTCAGAACAAGGCAAGCCCAGTAGTGTTATACACAACCCAGGATCTCAGTACCTTTGGCCCGACAACCTAGAACACTCCATTCCATACGTATAATATATACCAACAAATGAGTGTTAACAGCTGCAGAGTAATGATAGTAAAACAATGATACGAGTAGTAAGTTGGCTTTTCGTCTTATATGGCTGTACCGCCACTGTTGAGTACAGAATTGATCTTTCAAGATTAACCGTGATATATCTTTTGTGAATAATAGTTTACGATTGCTATTTTGTACAGCTAAGGAAGTCCTCAGCTTGTATCTTCCACTGATCCATAATTTCATCTAATGTTTTAAATCTATGGACGGGTGTCGTCACTTTCTATTCATCTATCAGCTATTGAAATGAAAATTTCAGTCATATACCCGAATATCATCAATTTTATAGAGCGTAAAATTTCATTAAGAATATGAAATGTCTCTATACTGCACCTCGCTCCTAAAAATATTTAATATTCGCAGTATAAAGCTCGTAATGTGAACGACGTAGTTATAAACGAAGGTATAAACGTAATATTAATTTAAATACAAGATTTCTTACCTAATTCTGTAAAATTACATATTTTTATTAAAATTGAAAACTATAAAGTGGAATATAAAAAACTCTAATTTTTTCCACGGCTGGACAAAAAAATACATTTTTAACATTAATATCGCACGCTTAATAATAAAGAGAAATAACTCAAAAATTATAAACTACGGGAAATCACGTTTTAAGTTTTGCATGTTTGATCAGTTGCACTAAATGAAAAAATACCGTAAATATAGTCATATTTTCAAAGTAAAATTAAAATGAATCTGAAAGTAGAGATCTCCACCTTGAATTTGGTATAGCAATTATCATTTTACAATATTGGGAACCCCGAAAAAAACTAAATAGAAAAAAAAACCTGCGACTTATTTCAGTTTATTACAAAACCATAGTAGTCAAACCCACATCAGTTATGGCACACAACTAAATAGTTCTCTTTAATTTTAAAAGAAAAATTAAGTCATAGGTAGTAATTAAACTTATATCTTTTTTGATCTGTAAGTATAGGACTACTGAAATTTATATCAAAACATTGCTCTTTTTTATTTATTCTATTTTTAAAAGCATAATTTGAGACTGAAATAAATTTTATATTCACAGAAATATTAGTAACATGATGATGAAAACAATGAAAACAAAACAAGGACTTGGCTTGGATACTATTTAATCAATATAAACTTATATTTTTAAAGTTTTGCACCTTAAAACTTACAAACAGAAAATATGAAAATAACATTAAAAAATAGGAACTTCTAGCATAAACTAAAACAGCCTCGTTAATCTTGATACCTAAATATCAAAAAATTTAAAAAATATTGTTTTAATGAAATTAGGACGCCTCAAATACTTGTTAAGGCACTTTTTATTCTATTAAGACTTGGGAATAATTGAGATCTGGAGCTTAAAACAAACTCAAAAACTCTAACAAACAAAGATTTAGAAGTTCCCGTAAGTCCTTCTTTCCACGCCGTATGGGTGTCGTAAGAGGCGACTAAATCCGGCCCGCTGGTGGTAGGGCCTCGAGGGATTATATTGGTAATATTGATTTTAATTGTTAATTAATACCATTATTACTATTATTATTTTTCCATGGGGTTCACCTGGATAGCTACCACCCTTGAGCATGAGTCAGCCGCCAAACGACTCGTCCTGTTCCGGTTAGGGGCTATAGAGCCAGTTCTTTCTTTCTTTTTCTTCTTTCTTTCCTGGCCGGCAATGCATCAGTGATGCTTTTGGTGTTGCTGATGTCAATGGGCGACGATAGCCACTTACCATCAGGGGATCGTCAGCTCATTTGCCGGCTATATCCATAAAAAATCTCTTTTGTTTTCATACAACTTGTTAAATGAAAATAATAAGTGATAAAAATTTAATGATTTGTTTAATAAACTTTGTTCACATAATAACAACTACACTAACTCCCAGCTAGTCTGGATTCTCTGTGTTGTGGGAGGTTAGGATTTACCCAACCATTATTAAATAACAGAAATAAGTATGAAAATTACGGAAAAAGACATTAAAAGAGAAGAACATGTTATCTATAATAATAATATCTTAGCCGATTTCGGCCACAGCGACTGCTGGACAGGCTCAGCAGCTGGCGTCTCGTTGGTCCGCACGTTCGTGTGCTCTCATGTGGCTGTTGTAGCCTATTTAGGCCTTAAACGTTTTTGAGTATCTCGGACAAGTGAGTACGCCGCCACTATAGTGATAGTTTAAAGCCTTTGGTGGTCTGGCTTTTAGCTCGTCTCTTTTTGCATCGAGCTCGTCTTTGCGTAAGTTTTCAAAGGCGTCGGTCTTCTGCATTACAAGACGTCTCCATTCCGGGCGGTTTGCAGCAGATGAATCCCACGTCAAAGAGTCAATACTGAAACTTATCATAAGTTTTTTAAGTACATCTTTGTATCGCAAGAGCTGTCCGCCGTGCTTGCGCTTGCCATCTTGAAGCTCGCTATAAAAGATGCACTTTGCTATTCTTTCGTCTAGCATGCGGAATACATGACCACACCACCTTAGCTGACGGCGCATCAGATATGATTCAATGCCGCAGATCTTAGCGCGTCGAAGAACTTCAGTATTTCTGATGCGGTCCGTCCAGTGGATGTACATGGTATCCCGAAGACATCGGAGATTGAATTGGTCTAATGTCTTTATGTGCCTGCGGTAGAGGCACCATGTCTCTGAGCCATGTAAGGCTTGGCAGGATAATAGCTCTGTAAACTGCAATTTTTGTAGCCAGTTTTAGATCAAGCGAATGAAAGACTTTAGTTCTAATTTTGCCGAAAGAGGCTAAGGCAGCACCGATTCTGCAGTTTTGTGATGTTATTGTGCTTCCCAGGTACTTGAACTTATCTACACGTTTCAGAACGTCTTCATCAAGACAGATTTTCAGAGTCCCGTCTATTGAAGCGCCTGTAGTCATGACTTCTGTCTTACTGACAATTATCTTAAGACCGAACTTGGTGCACGCCTCGTCAAAATCAATCATCAGCTGTTGTATAGAAGTTGGGGAATCTGCTAAAAAGCATAAGTCATCCGCGTACATAATCTCGGTGATCATTTTACATCATACCTTAGTGCGGGCTTTCAGCCTAGCGAGATTAAAAGCATTCCATCAGTTCGGAAGCGAATGTGGATGCCTGCAGATACTTTTTGTAACGTCTCGTTGACTACAGCTTCAAAATTGATGGCGAACAGCGTGGGAGCAAGAAGAAAGTAGCAAGTGGGAGTACGTGCGTTCGTGCGTGTGTGTGTGTGCCTGTGTGTGTGCCTGTGTGTGTGTCTGTGTGTGTGCCTGTGTGTGTGTCGGTGTGTGTGTGTCTGTGTGTGTTTGTGTGTGTGTGTGTGTGTGTGTGTCTTTGTGTGTGTGTGTGTGTGTGTCTGTGTGTGTGTGTATATTAAATCAAAGTTATCGTTGAACGGACTAATATTTTCCATGTTCAAGAAATTTTCTTGATCTTGTGAATCCTGAAAGAAAACCATTTACGAGTATTAGGGTTGCACTTACTTGTATATTTGGAAATAGCAACGTGTTTATAAAGAAGTACATAATAAGTGCCTTATAGTTGATACTAATTCTTCCTCATTACCGCCTGCTGGGAAATTTATTAAACCTAAAATCTTTTGGCCTCGTGAAAACATTTGCATAGTTGCAGCGAGTATTTAATCAGAAAAAGCCATAAATCCAAAACATAAATTAAATTTACTTTTCTATTAATTAATAAACTGAGATAAAAACAAAAATTTTACCCAATTCTTATTACATTTTGGTTATAAGCTGAAATAGGTTAGAATGTTACAAAAAAGTGATAGAATTTTAAAAATAAACTGAAATAACTCAAGTTACTTTTTAAAACAACAAAAACAATTTAAAACTAAACCGAAATAAGTACAAATTATGCATTTCACAATGCCACATTTTAAATATTAAATAGAATGAAATCGAAAAATAGCATTTTATGATTTAAAAAATATGAATGAAATACTCACGTTTTAACTGTAAACAGCAACAATCGACTTTCTGCCGCAAAAACACTCGTCTACTTTTTGCAAAGATTGAGGCATCACTAAATGGATCGCTTTTTGACAGACAACATGGTCCATCCGTTTGGAATGAAAGAGGCGACCGATGTTTTATCTCGCTCATATTCGTCCATATTGAACGGCTGTCGAACTCTACCTGTTCTTTTAGCCTTATTATTGCGTTTTGTTACAAAAACTAGATTTTTTAAATTTTTGAGTTATTTCTCTTTATTATTAAGCGTGCGATATCATGAATTAAATATTAGTATTCATAACCTTTTTCCTTTAACAATAATATTATTAGATATGATTAGTTTTCTGGATCCGACATAGTAATATCTTGTATTACGCGATCATCGCTCGAAGCGACTTGTTTCAATGAACAAGTTAAACATCTTTAGACGTTGTCCGTATTATAAAGGGCATGATATATTAACCTATAAGCCTGGAAAGCTAGATATCGTTAGATATTGATCGCTAAGGGGCAATCAGTTGTCTAATTCTGAAAGAAATAATGAAGAGTTCAAAATAAAAATCATGTGTAAAATCCATAATTTATTCAATTCACAATCATCTTTATCACTATAGAACAGTCAGTCGATTTTGCCTAAAATTAACATCTTACATTTTTCAAAAATCAACAATTTTCATAATTTATTATTTAAAAAAACTGGCAGATTTACACTTGTACTTTACACATAATGTCAATTACCTATCGCTAATCAGTTGGTGAGAGCTGAAGTAAATGTACTTACATTCAAGTGCCTGTTAGTACGTACCAGACCTGTCAATTATTTATTAATATATAGTTTTGTACATTATCATCTGACAATAGCCGTACTTGTCTTTATACAGGATGTTCCATAAGAAGTGGATCAACTGAAGGGAAGAAGTTAAGATGTCGAGGGTTGAAATACCAAATGTCAAAAAAATACATAAGTAAAAGTGTCACCGTGTTCAAGATTTTAACTTTTCTGAAATCTGGCTCCTTATAACACTACACACTCACAGCTCCACACTAAGACAACCTGTGTGTGTGTGTAGCGGGTATCATCCACGTCATTAAAGAAACAAATCTAAAATCAAAATCATTCCCCCTCACTCGCATGTCTTTCCTGTCCTTAGCGTGCGAGTGAGGGGGAATGATAATTTCCGCCATTTTAGATTAGTTTCTTCAATGGCGCGGCTTATACCATGGATTATGAAAGGAAACCCGAGCCTATCCTGCAGCGGGACCACTCCTTGAAAATTGAAAAGGGTAAAAATTCAACAAATCACCTTTAAAGATGTGCTTTTTTAGAACCTGCATTTAAGAGTAGCGTTTTACTAGCAATGAGTAACTATCGCCCAGAACATTTTTTTCAATTAATAAGGAAGAAAATTAAACCCAATAATACCTTTTCAAAATAGATGCAGTTTTCGCAGGACTTTCTGATAATTTGGGTGATAATGATCATGACGTGATGGTCGCTAGACGCATCAAAGACAGTAAGTAAGCTTTTTTTATTTAAACTTCTAGTGCCAATATTTTAAATTAAATTTGAGTTTTTTGTGTTACGATTTTTAATGATATAAAAATGTATAAAAATGATTTAAATGATAAAATGGCGTTTTTTGTATTAATAACAGTTTTTTATCATAACTGTATGTTCACATTCAATCATAAATCATGTTTACAAATTACAATATTATTTTAACAATATTCAGAAATTTATATTTTTCTGGCTTTATCCAAAAGCATAATGCATCTTAAATCTTAATTCAAACAATAACATTTATTATTCATTTCGTTACTAATGACATTAATATTAATTGACAGCATTTCCATGAATATCTGCAACTTCCAAGGACATATTTTAATTTAACTCAAATCTTAACTTAACGTACTTATACTATTGAGAATTTCTCAAGCTTTTCGCATTATTTACATTATTATACAAGAAAATAATTATTATGGAAATGCATAACTATTCTAAATTGGTCGTTAAAAAAAGGGTTTTTACATGTTATCGTAACATCTTTATCTAAAGTCTTAACAATAACTTGATTCACATTTTAATGTAATAACAATGAGTAAATAATATTTCACCTTTTTTCAATAATACGAATTAGGTACATATAATAGTTTAATTAAAAATAAAAATACATTTTGATTGATATGAATCGATAGACTAATTTAATAATTTAAAATGTACACACTTATAACAACAATATTAATGATATTAAATACAATACACATCAACACATCATCACATCATCACATATCAACGAGACAACGATCCGATGAAGTTTACAATTTACTTAAATACGAATATCTTCCTCATACAGGTTGCCGTTGATATGTCAAACAATATCATTCATGGACCGCTGTATTGGATGAATAAAATAACCTGAACCTATCAAATGTTCAGATTAAGATTTCTTTATTAACCGACTTTAAAAAAAGGAGGAGGTTCTCAATTCGTTTTCAAATCATTTTCATGATTGTTGTAGCTTCTGATGTGTACAATAAAAACAATTGTATTATATTTTGTTTTTAAAACGGGTTCCTTATTTTAAAGTCATATCTAATCCATGTTTTATATCAGCGATCGATCGATGGCATCTTGCTTCGATACTGAATTTTTTACCACTTCAGTATCGAAGCAAGATGCCATCGATGTACTCGTTGGTGGTAATTTAAATTATGTGGTATTTACAACATTTATAGAGTAAGCAGTACAAAGATTGGCCTTTTGAGGTGATCATCGACTTTGACAATTTTTTGTTGGAAAATAATAAGTTATCTTTAAATGAAACAGTGAGGAAAGAAATGAAAGATACAAATATAAGACAGAATATAGTCAATGTAAGCGTCCGCAACGCTGCGGCTACATTAGGAGGATTCGACGATGATTCACATTATCGCAAGACATTCCCGAATACGTAAGTCGTTCATTAATGTAGCCGCAGCTTAAGGAGTCAATATGCATAAAGCCTATACATGTTGGCCGAGCCTGAACCAAGCGGTAAGTGCGTATTGGTGGATGATGAACCAACTTGTGAATGGCGTTTGCCAAACTGACGCGAGCACCTTTTTGATTTGTGCACAAAACCCGACAGGACTCCGAATTGAGGCAAGCAATCTCTAATACACATTAGTGCTTGCAAATGGCAAGCGTTGGACAACATGTATTGCCTTAAGAAAAGTGAAGGTGATATGGTAATTATAAGTAACTTTCTCTCAATCGAAAACGTAATGAGGCTACATGAGCGGGATTCGGCAAAACTTCGCGAAATCGCGATCAGATTGGCTAAACAATAAAATTGTGACATGTGCAACAAGAATACGAATTCGTCCGCTAACATAGCCGCAGCATGAGATATTAGTAGTTAAGAAGAGAGTACACGATATGGTCATTATATGCAACTTTCCCGCACCTTCCGCGCCGCAGTGACCACCTCGAGCCGCGGGCGCGCCGCCGCGATGTCGGCGCTGCGCGCGGTCACGCCTCTGTTTATCAACATGTTCTGTCAAACAATATCACGCTATTAGGATACATTGCTTAATCACTTCTAGACCTGACGCCAAAAACAATTGCTGACGTAATGACTCAAAGCACGCTGCAAACAACTGGACGTGACATAATATTTCAAATCTCTTTTACCGCAGCAGCTGTGTAATTCTCATAATTACGTCAGCTGAATCTTAACATATATGTAGAAAGAGCCCTTTGTAAACTACATATTATGGACAATAGATCGTACAATACAATCCAATCACTGGGCTATCACCGTTATCCGCTTACAGATCTAAACTCTAGCGTAATCAACAAGACCAGTAGGTCGCCCTTTACTGCCTTACACATAAATACAGCATTATTACATCACTAGTTATTGGCTAGGCATGTCCCGGACATCCAATAACTACCCGTTAACCAATAACGGCCAGTTGAATAACTGTCGCAGTTTAATAACTATCTCGGTGTGATCGCCGTCATTAAAGCTGTAAAATAGGTGTCAGTGCTCCGAGCTCGAAACTCGACGATAAATCACTTTAATGCTGGCTTAATGAAATTCTTCATCGACGGTTCGGTCAGTGGAGATTTTTATTAGCTCTGCAATGTACAATTCTTACAATTTTCATAGACTATCTGATTGTAGACAAGTTTTCATGGTCACAAGCTATATACAATACACGAGAGGAATCGCTAGAGCAATAATGACGAAGAGCTCTTTAAAATTATGAAGTTACTTCTTTTGATGCGTTTCGAAATCAGATGAGAGTGATTTGTTTCCGAATTAAACCAAAGTTTACGTAGATGATGTTGAAAGTGATGAAGTCGTGGGTGATGAATTTAAAGGTGTTAAAATGGTGATGATAGTAGGATACTCACACTACATGGAGACGAGTGATCGCTGTAGATCTTCAAGTGGTCGCTCTCGGGGGTCAGCGGAGACTTGATGTAGTCTTGCATCGGTTTCTTTTCTACAAAACAAAACGAGATTAATGACTACAGGTAAAATTTGCATTCAACCTTAATGCTTATGAAAAAAATATTAAAATAATTAAAACGTTTATTTCAAATTTCCCACCATAAATGACGTGACGGCAGTAACCGATATTCAATACGAGCGGTCTATTAAAGTCTGTTCAATACAGGTACGGCATAAAATGAGTATTTAGTGAAACTTACTTCAAATGGTGCTATAATTAGGATATGTGCAGATGGTTGCATCACGTATTATGTTACCTAGTTGAATTATGTAGTCTACTTCCATATTTTATGTATGTATGTATGTAAGGAGCGTAATGCAATTTGGAGCGTTCATCAGCATTTGGGGAATATGTTGCTTCACACAATTCACATTACGACTATCATATGTTTCACACAATGCATATTTACGACTGTATTATGTAAACGTTGGCGTGAAGAATTTAATTAATTTACTTCATTAATAACAGAGTATAATGAAGATGACCAAATATACTGATAGTGAGCAAAGTTAATGTTGTTAATTTTCAAATATCCGCCATAATATTAACAAAGTTATCTACTTAATATGAATTTAATTTTCTTTTTCATTAGAGATCTTATAATTTACTTTGAAAAAGTTTTCGCCTGTGTCTTAACAAAAGCTTTAGGTACAATTTTTTTAATAAAATAAAGGACGCTTTAAATACGAATTAAAAATCATATTATTTTTTATGTAAATAGCCGGCAAACGAGCTGACGATCCACCTGATGGTAAGTGGAGTACTAGGTAAACTTGCCAGTTTTCGGTAATCAAGCTATAATATTTGTATCATAAACAAAAAGTAATCTCCGATCCATCTCACCATAGTGCACGGCTATGATGTCAGGGTCAGCGTCCTCCATGTCGTCACAGTCCCCCTTGAGGCTGTACTGGCTGCTGTAGTCCACCTTGGGCGAGGCGGCGTACGTGTTGACGGGGTCGCGCTTCGGGAACGACTCCACGCTGTCTTCAGAGTAGAGGGCGTTGCTGTGCAAACATTACTCTGGTTACATACTTCATCTTTCTTTTAGGGTTCCGTACGAAAAAGCGAAAAATGGAGGCATTATCAGTGTGTCGAGTGTGGCCATCGGCGCCCATAGACATAAGTATGAAAGAAATCATTGCCGATTGCAGCTTTGCCGACCAAGAAAGAAGATATAGAAGGAGCTGGCTCCTAAGCCTCCAGTTGAAACACGACGAATCGTCTGGCAACTAACAAGTATCTAACTGAGTAGGCTTCACGGAAAGATAATAAGCCTGAAGACCATAATTATTGTCTAAGAACTAAAAGTGACTTGCACGCAACTGTCTAATGGATGTAAAGTGTTTTATATCCAATTTAGTATGTCAAAACATACACTGCTAGTGAGTAGGCTAAAAAATATTGACCAAAAAGGCCAACTAATGAATTTAACGGAACCCAATTAAAATGATACTTTTATTACACGGATGCGCCATCCGATACGAGCGCAGTGGCTCGCTGGTTTAGAGCGCAATTGGTTTTTTCAGTAAATAACGAGACACAACAAGGTATTTGTTCGGCCGCTTTATTGAAAATCACTGCCGCACTCCCTGGGACCATTGTATTGTAACTTCTATTGTGGATTCTATTGTGACTTTAAATTACTGGAACATTCCAACAATTTTCTCCAAAACTACATTTGAACTTTTTCTCCAATCTTACAGATCCTTAGATACTTAATGCTTTGTGTTGCATTCATGCGTACTAAACTAACATCGATTTGAAACAAATGATATTTTTGAACCGATGATCTAACCTTTGTTAAGTTTTGTTTAAGCTTACTTTATGCGGTTCTCTGTTTTCAATTGCAACGACCAATAACAATAAAAGTAAAGTAGAAGTAATTAATCTATTTATTTTCCTGATGTATCGTCTAACTACGTCACATTTGTGCTTTCTACTCAGCCTGATGTATAATTGTAATTGTATGGAGGCCACACAAGATCATGTGTAATTGATCAAGCCTCAAACTGACTTGACGCGTCATCCAGTATTGATCGTGTTTGGCCACGGTAAGCTATCTGGCCATATAGTTATCTCATGCACACTGAATGGCGCGTCAAGTCAAACTGCTTTAACAAGTCAAACTGCAGACTTGATCAAATACACATGATCATGTATGGCCTCAACAGTGTGTAGTGTACAGTACTCACGTGGAGGCGGGATGTTTCCTCGCATGGCGGCTGTAGTGGCGGCGGTAGACGGCAGCCAGCACGGCGCACACCGCCGCGCTCAGCAGCGCCGTCAGCGCCACCAGCGACACCAACATGGGCGACACCGACACCGCGCTCGCGCCTGTACCCACACCATTCAACATTCTTGGCACGTCTGAACATAGGCTTTGCGAACTTTAGCGCATGGAAAACAGAGATAGTAACACGAACATGCTAACGTGGGACTGAGACATAATACGCCGCGTATCGAGCATTGCCGAATTATGTTACTGCGCAGCCTTCTACACGAAGTTCAGACGCACCAAGATACGTCGGCTGTACTGTACTAGAACAGACATCTATTATCGCAGCTGCCGCGGGTTACGCTGGGAGGGAAATCGGAAATCCATTGTAATTAAGTTAGTTTTAGTCTACTTTATATACGATTGTTTGCAACTAACCATCGTAGAGTCAACTTACCCTGAGGATGCTCCGTTTTAGGGCCAAACACGTATTGGGGCTGGTATGTATGTTGGTATATACTTTTAATTATTGTAGTGCATGTTTCCGTTGTAGGCAGTGCCGGATTTATATTTTTTATGAGTGTAGGCCAATTAATTTTTGCCGCCCCATGCACCTTTTCTAAAATAATAATTTCCACTTTTCTAAAATAATAATTTCCACTCATAGTAAGGAAGGCACTGAATTAGTGACTAAGAAAGTGCGAAAAAGACAAGAACTACAATTTTTTGCGACACTTTTCAATAGCAAAATCATATATAATATTCATCTTCTGAAATCTGCCGCCCCTAGGACGCTGCCGCCCCTAGGCCGTGGCCTATTGACAAATCCAGGACTGGTTGTAGGACGCAGGGACTTAAAGTATATACCATCATACATGTTAACCGCGGATTGTTGCAAAGTAGACTAATACTAACTTAATAGACACACGCTCCTTACTAAGAAGCGATTAAAATAACCGTTAGTGACTCTGAGTTGGGACGATCGTTTGTAACTCATTAGCTACAACTCATTGGGCGACTATCAAGTTCGCAGTATCGGTTCTACATGCTAGTAATAATAGTTACTGGCACACCGACATGAACAGCAACATCATGTCAGCTCACGCTTCGACATACTCGTGGAGTTGATTCAATGTTTCGACAAGAATGTAGAGCTGCTTTGTTGGAAATATGTCTGCAGCAATGCCTGATTGGCTTTAATAAATGTTTGCGTGTAAATATTATGACAAGGTATTCGTAACATGAAACTTTGTACGTAATAAAAATAATGTTCCACCAGCGAAAAGCGTTTTCATTACAATACATACAAAATAAATAAACATTAATACATTTGGAATAACTTCGTGATAGTTTCGATCGACTTCCGATCAGTTCCATCCATCCATAAATCAGTCTTTACGAGTCCATTGTTGGACTCTGACAGGTTTTGAGTCTTCTGAATTAAGTGGATACCCACTGTTTTCATCAGGTCAGTCCACCTGGTCGGTGGACGTCCTATACTTCTTCTCCGAGACGTAGTTTCTGATTAATTGATAAAATACTTAACCCTAACACACAGAATATGTATCGAGAGATTATTGAAAACGGCCGTAACAAGCTTATGTTACCTGGGCGTAATAATGACATCGTCGGTGAAGCAAAACATTTCGTATTGAGATGTTTGACTAACTGATTGATTTAGCGATATATTCACATAAATTTTGATACAACATTAGTTCTATAACGATGACATCGTGGACATTGGACACTGTGATATCTTTATGACTAATTCATAATAAGGCCTGCGGCGTAAGTTAATTTATTCCTCAGATTATAGATTTATTCATAAGCGTCATTGATTGATGTACGACAGTTTCAAAATTTTACTACTATTACAGAGCAAATAGGATTCTCTTCAGCATACACAAATTCATATTTTATTAGATAATTATTTCGTAACCTACGCGGTTGCAATGATATTAATTTATATGTTTCTTTATCATTAACATTTTGATGACATCATTAACTTTGTCGGGGGAGCATGACTGGATATTTGTTACAAAAAGGTAGGGAATAGAAGAGTTTAGTAAGCAATTAATTTTGAAGAGGCTGTATCAGTGCGTATAATTGAACTACAAACAAACGAAACAAAAATATTCCAGTGATTTTGAATAATATAGAACAAAGTCGGCGGTTGATTTGATAATCCTAACATAACAATGGGTAACTAACTAGTTTCATAGAGCATACATAAACAATCTATTTGTCGAGAATATCTGAATATAAAATCACACAAATGAGCAACCCATACTCATCTACGCTATCCCTAGTATCTAACCCACGTCGTGTTTTATCATAAATCATTTAATCTGATCCTGAAAAAATGTTTTTCATTTGAAACATTTAATAAAGTTCATGTTTGCCCCGTTTTATTGCTATGAATATTTTTCATTTATTGCAATTTCAACAAAAAATCTGAAACTGAATGTCACCTTTCGAAAAGGAGATTGTGAATTCGATACGTATGTATGTAGATATTTTTATATGTTGACCAAGCATTTCTCCGAAACTACACTGCAATCATATTTTGACCATACTTATTTTATTAAGGTCGGACTAATATTTTTTTGAGTTAGTGTCAGTGTAGGGGCTGCGATGGAACCCCAGCGTTGGGTTGTTGATAGTGGTTGATAGTAAATAATACTGGGAAGTTAATACTTGACAATTTATTGATAGAACTAACTGAATCTAATTTAATGATAGATGAAAATGATTAGAGCGAGCACACGTGACCGGTATTGCTTGGCTCAATTAGTGCACTGACTCAAAATACATTATTAATGTAGCTAATAGCGTAAACTGCTGACGCTACAGAAATATACGTGCTGTAGCCCGTACAATCAGCAAAAAGATAAAAGCAAAACTGCGAGAATTACCAAAAAAATACAGATCCCAAATTTATTATTTCAAAATTGAAGTGTTTCCAAATCTACCTATATATACTCGTAACTCATAATATTATGAGCTCGTAAGAACTACTATATAATAATATATGGTATAGATAAAATTTCAAAGTTCTCTTGATCGCATTATTCCACGGTACCAGGTTGCAGTCTTTGGATATACATACATATGAGTATTAGAGTAGCGTTCTTCATTGTAACTCCTCGCCGACTCAGTTTCTCGTATGCTTAATGTGCAAATTAATTTGTGAATTTACTAATGTAATTAACTTATACTCCGTTTACCATTCGACCAATATAATATACGTTTTAGATCGAATCATTATCGCCTCGTATAACAATATACTTTGTTTAAAACCTTTAGCTAAATAGACCTAATGTAAATATACATGTTCGGTTAACAAATTTGGCTCATTCAAATGCAACGCATTCGTTCATTGACGTTGTTTAAACTGGCAATAAAATTCGTCGAACCTAATAGCCGCGAACAAAACAGCTCTTTTAATTGCATGAGAGATTTATAAAATGATATAATATTATCAGCTATTTTATAAATTCTCAATAAAGTTAATTTAATATTGACTTATGAAGGCTGTAAACTATTTTCATTTTCATTTTTGATTCATTTTTCCAGTTTAAATTTTAAACAAACTGCACATGCGAAGTGCGAACAATATGCACGATACAAAAGTTTGTATCGCTGGACGCGCGCGTCCGAGCAACCATTTACTTCAAACAATGAAATATGCCAGGAACTGTAAATAGTGTAAGAGTTTCTAAATTCTTTCACTCCATCGGAGCTTTGCAGCACGTTCAAAGCCGTTCGACTAGCATCGAGCAAAATTAATAGCAGCTAAAACGACATCCGTATATCGACACCCGCAACGCATAAGGTTGTAACTCAAGTTACAACCTTTTCCGACTATAACACAGACGTATAGTCCGTGAAAAGGGCTACACGACAGTAGTATCGACATATCTCTAGCATTCGTAGTTTTGAAGATAGCCAGTTGAAGAAGGTAGTAATTGCCATACGAAGAAAAGTTCCAGCAATATTTTAGACGTAAAGCGAATTACGTCTCTTATGTTCGTTGTTGAGCGTGGAAGTAACATCTCTTACAACCTTTTGACGGGCATCACAATACACGTATCGGAACCGTAACTTAAGATACTGCTTTGTCACGGCTTAGCTGTACCGAACGACCGGCTAATGTTTATACGATTTTTGTGTATTTGTTCTACAAATTTACATCTGAGCTCCGTGTTTTAATTAAAATTTGTGGTTATTAGGGTTTCATAGTCAAAACGGAAGCCTTGTGGTCTCGGCATGTTCGTACGTCCGTCCGTCCGTTCGCAGCATAGCGCAGAGACCTTTAGTGCTAGAAAGCTGTTATTTACCCGTACCAGCCGTGCCGTACCAGCTAAATGATGTTGTTGGATTCACTATCTTCTGTGTACGGTCAGTTTAGCTTGTTTGTTGTTCTTCTCGCAGGGAGCTGGAGCTTGAGAGGAGATACAACCGTCTGAAGAAAACATGGTGCTGGACTTGGTTTTCAACCTCGTAAAGTTACTTTGCCAAATAGACAGATCCCTGGCGAATACTTTGGAGCCCTGTTTTCACTCAATTGTGTTTTTTACATGATTTGTGTTGTTCTCACAAATCGCATTGCCTGCACTTTGTAATAATAAGACCGAGAGTTTATGCTGACACAATAAGAGATTTACCACTGAATCTTTCAATAATTCGATCCTACCTCGTGGACGGTGGTTAAAATGCGGGTATTAAACTCATCCACTGGGGTGACAGGTGTTGGGCGAAGCGCAGACTTCATAAGGCGTAACCGTTCCAGCTTCACGACGATATTTAATGTGCCTCTTACAACACGGTTATGGCTACTGGTTTTTAAGCTGCCGTTTGTCCGCCAGAATGAAGTCCATCTCACTATTTGTTGTTTCCCGAATTATTCATTCCTGCTCTTTTATCTTTTCATTGGTCCTGTGTCTTGGAGGTATAATTATGTTGCCAGGTGCCGAAGTCGTCATTGGTAGCATGAGCAATTAAACTTATTTGATCTTGATAATTTATTTTATACTTTAAGCTTTATAATTCATATTAAAATTCAAGAATATAACTTACTTCCATTATAAGTAGGCTACCTTTCATCACTAAGACGGTTGTAACTAGCTAGATACAACCTTATCGCTGCTGAAGTTATCCAAAACCTTGGATTGTAACTAATGCTATCTCAGCTTCTAACAGTATTTTTTGTGATATATACGTATCAAACTATAGTATTTACCCCTATAGAATTGATTCACATATTAATTTTTCAGCAAACCCAATATTTTTTTCGTAAACAGCATTCAAATACCTAACTTTTACTTTTTTGCTTATTCTGAAAAAGACGGATTTCAAGTTACAACCTTATGCGTTGCGGGTGTCGATATTAGATAAATGCTGCCCTCTATGTCATTAAAAAGAAATAAATTGATAGGTGCAGCTGTATAGAATTACAGTTTTGCAGCATTGAAGTATAATGTCATAGAACAGACATCTCGAACAAAATGTCTGTCCCACCCGGGAGGTCCGATTTTCAAAATGGAGCCCCGGTTCTCCTTTCAAAATCGAACGAATCCATTGAAGATTGAAGCCCCGTGGCGACAATGCATTGGGACATACATGGTGTTCGCGGTGTCGGTTCTATACGCTAGTAATAATACTTCAATGTTTTGCAGTAGCTATATTATTTGATTTGTAAGATAAATCTAACTGATTACCTCAATTATTTTTTACAAGATTTCAAATTACTCCTCCATTCGAAATATCAGAGTAATGAAAAAAACAATGGAATTCGTCTTTCTTTTTTTTCCTTTTTTAATTTATTATCATAGTAAAGGAAAATATTATAATTTATAATGATCGTAGCACACAAAGAGATAACGTAAACAGCAAACGCATTCGATCCGTTTGGAAACGTACTTACATAAATACATTACCATACCATCCGCTAGCTATTCGTAGAATCCGGACAAATTGTTAAATACTTAATCAGTAACATCAATCCATTAACAAACAGCGCAACTAACGCATGCGGTTTGCAGCGAAGCAAACACTAACTTTGTCATTGGCCAAATTATCCGGAACGTCGCGGCCGCCGCCCGGGCGTCCTGTTGCTCGGTCCGGTTCATTCCGGTTTAATCCGGTTTGTTCAAGTTGAACAGCGCTATGAATGACCAGTATGTATGTATGTGCGCGATAATTTGTCACGATTTGATTACATAAGTTACTGACGAGAAAGCTTTTAATTTATTTCAATTAATGAAATAAAGAAAAGCTTTTCTCATGTTATTTTGGTCAAACTTGTAGTAATACATGCTGTATTAGAAACAAAACACCATGATGCAAAAGGTATTGGTAAAATATAATAGAAAGAAAAAAATGAAACAAATGTCCATTACACTTTGTCTACATTTTAATGTAAATAAAAAAAAAATCTGATCGAAGAGCTGAATTCTGCTGCAGTTTTTAGACGATACGGAAATTCATGTTTTTATATGAATATGAAATCTCTCTCCATTTTTCCCTCTCCTCTCCTATCCTAACCCTATCATCTATTCTCCTTTCCTCTGTTATCCTATTCTACTCTATCCTTACCTCCCTCTCCTTGCCTCGCCACTCCCCCTCTCCATTGTATACTCACCGGTATATTTATCCGGCAACTGCATGGCGATGGTGTAGAGAGTAACGGCATCGCTCCGACCCTTGGCGTTGACGGCGAACACGTTCAGCATGTAGCTGGCCTTGCCGTTCACGTCGGTCACGTCGAACACCGGCGTCTCATGCGACAGGTTTGAACGGAGCTGGAAATATCTAGCCTTTACATTTTGAAAGTTACTCTAACGAGAATGGTTTCAGTTCCCTTGACTACTTGAAACTGACATTTATAAGGTGACCCAAAAGTAGTAAAACAAAATGATAGGGAAGATACAAAGGTCCTTGAGAAGATAGCTTGAGGATTGACCTGCCAGATGTCAAAAAATGACCCTAGTGAAACAATCTTTTCGAGATTTTGACTTTTCTTTTACGTTTCTAAAATTCGACTTCTTTACCCTACTTTATCTTGCTGAGGCCAGAAATAAGCAGATATTTTGATATATTTTTTCTAAAATACTCTCAGATTGAGTTTAACTGATCTTCTTATCTGTTGGCTACTCACATAAAAAACTGTATAAAGAAGTCTCTTTTGATAATTTGCTATCTAAAAAGAGGCTAAAGCAAAGGCAGTTACTTTACGTTTAAGGTTAATAGTATTTGGATTAGTTTTGATTTTCCCTCAATAGACTTGAATTTTGAAATCCGAATCGACAGAAAAGAATAAGGTATCGCGACTGATCAATTAGATTAGATCCTCAATCGAAGTTTATACGGGCGTTTAAATATCTAAATTTCCATTACTGGTATTAAAATTTATTTGACTTTTATTTTTATTTTTATAGAAACTAATCATTCCATATACATCCTTACAAGCGATATAGGTAACTATGACAGTATTTAAATAGGAGTATAATATTATTTGTTACAGAAACCATGATGAAAAGTAACGACCAAGTGTGAGTCCACATCGCGCGCCAAGGGTTCTGTACAAACTTATAGAACCGAACAATGAACATTGCTCTAGTATAAACAGAATTGAGGAACCAACTTTACCGTTGAAAATTGTCGTTCCCATACATCGACATAGGCCGTGATGAATTTGCCAACCACAAATTAAGTATAAGCAATTTTTTGTTGATTTAGGTACGGTTGTCAGATTTTCGTTCATGCCAAATTTCAAGATTCTAGGTCAACGAAGAGTCCCTTAAAGGCAATAGTATTAAATATGTACAAGAAAGCTAGATATGCCAAGTGTGCGCAGAAATTAAGGCTGCAGTCTTGCAAAATTCACTCGCGGCGAATTATTTGTACAACTTTGTATTTTTTTTTCATACAAAGTAATGAAATATCATAAAATATTATTATTACACAAAAGTAACCATAATATAAGTAATAGCTAGTTATTTTTTTTAAGTTCATCTAGGTGGATTTTGTTAGGTAAATCAATCGTTAAATACAGCTCTTTCGCGCCCAACGTCATTTCGAGTTATGTTTGTAAGCTTACTTTATGGAAACAAAGAATTAATTTACAAATCTGTTCAGCGCATAATTAGCTCAACATTCTTGTCTTAAAAATGCGCTGAATAGTTTTTTCTAATTATCTTTCATTTTCTTAATTCAGACATAACAATTCCTTCAAAATTCTCGGTTTTTATCTCTTTACAAATGGTTTGTTTCATAATAACTATGCATCGTATGTATGTAAATAATTGATTATTTTAATGCCACGAGTTCAATAAAGCAAATACAAAAAAAAAGTGCACCTAAATCACCTTACTCTAACAATAATAATAATCTCAAAAGACCTACAAAAAAAGAGTTTATAAACAAGAAATGCGAGGGAAATTCCTTAGTGGCCAATGCACGGCCGAAGCGTTCAGACGTGTAGTCCACGACGAATAAAACTGTTCCCTCTCACTCTAACCTTGCTCCGGCTCTGACGTAGATTGTGTATCGAAAGTTGCTCTACTTTATTATTTTTTTTTATAATTTTTTGCGTGTTTTGTAAATATTTGTATTTTAATAATAGTTTTTGTAAATATTTGTGTATCAGTAATAGTTTTGTACATAATTATTTGATTTCAATATGGATCGTAAACTTAAACAATATGCATCAACAGGCCAGTGAGGTACATTAGTAGTAATGCTATCGATACTATATAAATACCTAAAAACGGTTCAACTAGTTCGTTATAGACTGTAAGTAGAACTATATAACTATATAGTTATCAGACTGTTAGTAGAACTCATAGTTAATATAACTTGTCTTCTAAAAATATAGTACATAGTTATATCAATTCCTACATTTTTTCCTCTTTATTTTCTTTAAGAAGGAGCTAATAAGAAAGAAAGAAAGAAACATTTATTCCGTCATGAAAATAACATGGTACATGGGTTACAAGGTTAAACTACGGTGAAAGAAAAAGTACTAACAAAATGTAACCCTTTACTAAATTATTGCTTGACATGAAACATAGAAAATTTAGCGGGTACCATGTCACCTGACGAAAAAGGACTACCCTCTGCCTGTGCCATGGAGCGGCTAGGAACCAACCACGGCTGCTGATTTACAGTGTAGTCCCCTTTTTCGTGTAGTTTCACATGTGGCGTCAATCTTATTAATATTGTATATTAATATTATTTTAGAAGCAGGTCAATCCAAAGTTGAAGATAATTTACAACTTAATTATTTATTTTATTTAATTTTATGTGTATATGATTAAATGATACTTATTAGGGATATAATATTATAAAGTGGGAAATAAATAATTATACAAACTATAAAACATACAGAACAAGTGTACATAACAAGTGTACATGTATACAACTACACATCTTAATATGTTTAAAGGGGGTTTTTGTTGTCATGTTATTGCGCTTCAATTGATATACACCTATAGCTTACACCTATATCCATTTAGGGCAAATATTACCAATTATAAACAAGAAGTGATTTCAACGAAAATATAATTTCACGCTGTACTATATTATCACCCCTATTGAACGTTGAGAATACCAGATTGTAATACTAGATTAATTACAACATCTATACCAGGCATTCAAAGCATCTATACTAGCAACAAGGTGATTATTTTACCAAAAATTGGTGTGACCGTATCCGGTAAATTCCACCAGATCCGGTATACGTAAAAAACGTCGGACCCGGCCGGATTACCGGATCCGTTTTTCCTTATTGCAATCCCTAGTTCTATCATATTATTATATACCTATCACGTCTGTGGAGTTTCGCTAGCTAATTTAATTTGAAATGAAATGAAATGAAATGAAATAATCTTTATTCATGTAGGTATCACTGATACTCTTATGCACGTCATTTTTTTTAATCTACCAGCTTTTCGGAAAGGTGCTTTGTCATGGAGGAGAAGAAAAGCCGTAAAGAAACTCCTCAGCACATCTTTTAAAACTAAAACTTATATCTATTACAAAAATAGGTATTCTCTAACCTGTGAAGAACTGGTTGCCTAGCTAGTCATTTCCAAGCATCCTTGTCATTTAAATATTCATTTATGCTATAGTAGCCCTTGCCTAAGAGCTGAGCCTTTACACGTTTCTTAAAAGATTCCACTGGTAAGTCACGTATTTGTTTTGGGACTTTATTATAAAATTTTATACCTAGTCCCATAAAAGAACGTTGCACTTTAGAAAGACGGTACGAAGAGGTAGCCAATTGATGCATCCTTCTTGTTTGACGATTTGAAAAATCACAATTTTGTTTATATGCAGTTATTATATGTATATTTATACATTATTATTATATGTATATGTATACAGTTATTATGTCTATATTTGTTTAAATTTGACTCGCAAGGACTCCCTTGATTTTAGTTTATAAATAGCTCTAATGGCTCTTTTCTGTAATACAAAAATTTGTTCTATACCGGCTGCTTTGCCCCTGTAGTTAGGCCCTAAACATGAATAATATAACTACTTACCTTTGGATTCTATTTCTCTTCATCACTTCTACGTTGGCACCCAATTTTCCATGCATTTTTTGCATTTGGTGCATTTTTTGTGTTTGCTTTATTGAACTCATGGCATTAAAATAATCAAATTTTTTCATACATACGATGCTTATTTATTATGAAACAAACCATTTGTAAAGAGATAAAAAACAGAGAATTTTGATGGAATTGTGACCTCGGAATTAAGAAATGAAAGATAATTAGAAAAAAATATTCAGTAAATTTTCAAGACAAGAATGTGGAGCTAATTATGAGCAGAACAGATTTGTAAATTAATTCTTTGTTGCCATAAAGTAAGCGCACAAACATAACTCTAAATTACTTTGGGCGCGAAAGACCTGTATTTAACTATTGATTTACCTAACAAAATCCACCTAGATGAACTTAAAAAACTTAAAATAACCAGCTATTACTTATATTATGGTTATTTTGTATAATAATAATATTTTATGATATTTCACTACTTTGTATGAAAAAATGTACAAAGTTGTGAAAATAATTCGCCGCGAGTGAATTTTGCAAGACTGCAGCCTTTAGATTTTCTATATTGGGGATACTATAGAACACAAAAACACAGACAACTCTTCTATAGAAAAAAAAATACTTAGTAGAGCAACTTTCCGAACTAGTCAAATAATTACGCTATGTAGGATGAATGCGGGGACTGCGGGGAGCCTACGTGCAGACGCTTGACGTTTGGACTAGCCGCACGCGATTCTTATTTTGTGAACTACGAGACTAGGCCCTTAAGTCAATCTAAATCAGCCATTTGTCGTAATTTAATTCAGACATGGCACATAAAATGCGTTGTACAATAGTAAAATATATAAGGGTTTTGATTCTTGCATACTTGACTGTTCCTTTCTTCTCTCTTTTTTCTAAATCAGCATTCCATCTCATGAAACGATAACCACTTACCATCAGCTCGTCTGCTCGTTTGCTGGCTAGTAACATAAAAGAAAAGACCGTTATCTCGCAGAGCTACTCACAATCATAGAGGGTAGCTCGAGTACCTCCAGTCTGAAGGTCTGCGGCAGGCCACCGTCGAAGCCCTCGCCGCAGCTGACCGTCAGCGAGTCGCTGCTCTGGTTCACCACCGAGCAGTTCTGGGGGGGCGTCGGGAGACCTGCACGACGGGAATTTCGTGGTAATTTACTGCAGTTGATGTTAGTCTTCTTACATCTTGTATGCTCATCGTAGAGGATTTGGGAAGACAATGGAAGTGTAACTGCTTATTCTGGGTACTTAATTGAGATGCGTATTTTGTAAGTGAACATAATAATACAGTAACTTATGCTTGTATTTAGAAATAACACGAGGTTTCAAAGTGCCGACTGATGCATAAGGTCATCAAAATCAACTAACAAATTACATTATTAACTTGACAGTTCTGTCAAATTAAATCGAGTTTCTGAAAGATTGATTAAATAAATATTAACTACAGGTATTTGTTTTTGACACTATTTGAGATATGATTTGACAGCTCTGTTAATTGACATGTTATTCAAATAATTATGCTTTCAGCAACCCGATTCAAATTAAAATTCAAATTTTACTTAAAGAAAAGAGTGAAAAGGCTTTTATTAAGTTAGTGCGCTCACCATCTTAGACCATATCTCTACTTACCATCAGGTGGGATTATGGTCAAGCATTAACTTATTCAAAGTAACAAAAATAGTTATCTCCACACACATAATATCTTCATTTATGAACAAGATCTTTCGTAAAACAATTTAGTATGGTTGACCACCGTTTGACGTTCGACAATAGGTTTGACAGATGACTAATTTTTTCGTTGATAGGCACACAGCGGTGAGTGTCTGTCGGTGAACGTGTCAATGAAGGTGTGTGTGTGTGTGTGTGTGTGAGTGTATGTGTGTGTGTGAGTGTGTGTGTGTGTGTGTGTGTGTGTGTGTGTGTGTGTGTGTGTGTGTGTGTGTGTGTGTGTGTGTGTGTGTGTGTGTGTGTGTGTGTGTGTGGTGTGTGGGTCTCACCAGCGGCCACCAGCCGGTACAGGCAGGGCACGTCTTGACGACCCACGGAGTTGATGGCGGCGCACGACACGGCGCTGAACTCCACCTCGGAGCTCGGCGAGAAGCGCAGCGTCGACGTATGCCCCGACGATGTGTATGTACTGAACAACGGGACATTGATAAATAACAAATAAACGTTAAGCCCAGATTCATTCATTCAGAAATTCAATTTCCACCTCGCTGGGAATTAAACCCAGGACCACTAATAAATGAATTAAGTAAAATAAAAAATGATTGTCTGTAAAGTCGGTTTATGGATGGTAGTTTAACGTGACAACGTCATGACAAAACATTGATGAAGTAGTGCTCGAATATAATATTATCTCTGGAAATAAACTTTTAATTGGAAACTTTTATCTTTATACTACAACGCCATCTAGAACTCCTGAACTAAACTATTTTTTCAGCAAGTTCCTTTCTGACTTAATTGTGTATATAGTTTTGTTTATAGATGGCGCTTTCTCCATTGTTCGCTCGCTCGCGGAACGCGACAGATGAGTCATGATTTTTCGTGCGTGCACCCGACGTTCCGTTTTAATAGACGTTGTCATGTCAAAAATAAAAATAGTATATTTTTGTCACGCCAACGTAGACCTTCGTCGAGTCTCCCGTGGACCCCTGAGGGTTCAGTTTTTAGATGACGGGTGATGTATACTCGTATGTGAACGCTTCACATACGAGTATACAGTAGCTAAAAGTTATCTTCAACATTTTTATTCACAGTAACTCTAAATCACATCGTCCTTAGGTAAACAGATTTACAATAATTCTAAAAGTTTCGCCGGGAATATTCGTCCAGGCTCTTCTGGGACTAATATTGAGTCATTCAAGTTTCAAGGTCTCTGAGCTTCATTATACAGGGTAGATTCGCAAGTTACTTGAAAATTAAGTACGTACTATTAATCATAAAGATGTCTGGAAAATTATACGTAACACAAGTTTTAAAAGATAATTTAATAATAATAATTGTGTCCATATTAACTTTTAATAATATTTAAAAGATCATAATACATTTTATTTTAATATTTGAGAACCCATTTTTGGGATAATTTTAATTTTGCACTAAACTTTATTGACCTTGATTATCTGAAATAAATAAATTAGATTTGCCTTAATATTATTTTTACAAAGTTCGTTCAAAGAAATCTCCCGAACTTTTTTAAAGTCCTAAGGCTGACGGGAATATCTTACCTGGGCGGTAGTTCAGTGTACTCCCCGGAGCTGTTGAAGGTCCACAGGAAGGTGGAGGGGGCAGGGTTGGAGTCCACGACACAGTGCAGCAGAATGACCTCCTCCTTCAAGGCACCATACACTTGGCCATCGTGGGTAGTTGAGCATATGGGCGCATCTGACAAAATTCATTTAAGTTAGAGGTGGTCTTCTCCTTATACCCCTAATTAGAACCTTACATAAGTTACATATTGTAACTTGATTTAATACAATTCAAGATTTGTTTTCCTTGGTTAAATGCCTTTAAATGAAAGCTTGTGTTTTAAATATTTTTACGTTTCATTTTATTGTTTCATCATTATTTAACTGAAATATTTCTTTCACAAAGTTTAAATTAAACTAGAGCACTTAGTACATATTTATTCTCTGTTCTTTGTTGTTTGTGAAATCCTATTCGCGAGTTCATGTTGTATACTTTAGAAGGAATGTTCGTGTAGGAATGAGAGTACTTAGCAAAGGGTTTTACAGTATTTGAGCGTTTATTTGTTTGTGATACGATTCAAAGATCCAATTTCCGCAAACATTTCACCAACATTAACCTTTGAAAGCAATCCTACGCTAGAAGCTCTTTACATTTGCATTGCAAAATCTAAAGTTACCAAAAATTCTTAAACACGCCGCGCTCTTTTGAAATTGAAATGTATTCATTCATTATAATTCACACTAAAATAAATTCGGTTTCTCGTCATGCTTTTTAGAATAACATCTTTATAACCACTTAACCTGTTTTATGAAACTTGTTTACAGAATTTTAATTATTTTTTGTGCTTGTGCAAATATGCAGACTGTCGGAACTAGGGAACGGGAACAAACGACACTGAAAATACGCTTTTATGTTATTAGAGAAACTTGCATAAATTTATGCATTGCGTAGTGACCCTGACCCTCTAGCCATCGGGGGTTTGTCGGACCTTGAGACAAGTTAACCTTACCAGGAAGTGCACCAGCGTCCAGCATTTACTAACCGACACCACTCAGTTGCATCAGGTCGTTTCCCTTCGCCGGACCATGCTTGTTGCATTACTTTGTTAAAAGCTTTCAGTTAACAGTAGTTCTCAATATTCTATCTATCCATATTTATCAAATCAGTTGCCTAGCAAACGTCAAAAAATTTGTGACAAAGCTTTTGCTATTCTTACTCTTTTCCTTATGCAAAATTCTGGATAGATACATTTATTGAAAACCGCAAGAGAGTCACTCTCAATTCAATAGACTATTGTTTTGTCACACTGTGCCCCAACTTACCCTACCACACAAGTGTTGTCATATTCACTTTGAAAAATGACATTAATCTAATACCTTTAAACGAGCAATTCTTGTATATATATATATAATTGGAATCTCGGAATCGGCTCCAACGATTTTCATGAAATTTAGTATATAGGGGGTTTCGGGGGCGATAAATCGATCTAGCTAGGATTCATTTTTAGAAAATGTCATTTTATCGGTGTTTTCAGGCAATAATAAACTTCTACAATATACTCTTCCTGACATCTATTGGCAAGTAGCAATACTAAAGCTACTTCAGTAAATGGCGTTGTTAAGCAACACTAAACCGAGCAAAGCTCGGTCATCCGGATATTTCACATTTAATCGACATATGAACTATAAAAGAAACATCTTCCATATTTATACATACAGTTGCAATATGACTGTTATCCAAACTGAATACCTGTTCAAACATGAATAAAGTTTCCAACATGACTCACATCTGATCTGCAGCGACACCGGGTTGCTGGTGGAGGAGCCCTCCAGGTTGTGCGCGAGGCAGCTGTAATCCCCCGCGGCCGAGCGGTTGATGTTCTGCAGCACGAGGCTGTGGTCGCTGAGGATCACGCCCGAGCTCGCGTTGTGCTGCAGCTCCACTGTCTACAGAACATTGGTGCAGTGAGCAAAAGAGTTAGGGCTGTAGTATGCTGGGCATGTTTCTAAAACCTTCTGTAATGTTTAATATTAACTACAGAATCTTTGTGTAATTACCAATGTTTAATGCTATCTGTTTCTATAATACACATTTTCATTACTTTTTATTAAATTTTACCAAAAAAAAAATAGCCAACTTCAAAGAACTACGCTAACAAAAACATATAACCTACGCCGTAGATGCTTAAGATTTGAGGAGGAATTCCTGATGGAACCAATCATAAATAAATATGGAAAAATTATGGGATTTTTTGCTTTAAGTAACTTAATTCTTGAACACAATCTCACCTGATGCTAAGTGGAGATGTGATGTAGGATGGTGAGCGCACTAACTTAATAAAAGCCTAATCACGCTTTTCTTCAAGACATCCACGTCATAGGTGGGCGTGAATGTAGATGCAAGCAAGCTATTTCGATTCTTAGCGGTGCGAATTATGAATGACGATGCAAACCGCGTCGTCTATACCAGCAGGATGTTCACGACGAAAGGGTGGATACCCGCCGTGCATTGTGTCATTCGATAGAGGAACGGGGAAGGACGACTTTTCAAATCAAGGGGGAAGAATCAATCTAAAAGCATACCTGTGATTTTGGGACAAAAAGCATAAATAAAATCTAATTGAACTCGGTTGAAAAGAGAAAAAATGTTACATTTCTTTCAACTCTATTAATCATTTTTATCATCTCCCTTGGATTTGAAATTTCCGTAATCTCGTTACAAAAACAAGGAAAATTAGAAGCAAAAATATATCCGCTTTATTTCTATTTGAAATATCGTGAAATAGTTTTTGTTGATCGCGATGGCCTACATCTATTCCAAATTTATAGACTCTAATTTTGTTAAGGGAATAAGATCAGTTTTAAATTAAAAATTATAAACCCTCTTTATTTCGTATCGCGGAAAAAATCTAATGATTTTTAGAGATTATGATAACTTTAAATTTGAAATAACCAGGAATACTTTATGCAACATTATAATACCAGTCACTTATAAAATCAACCAAGGAAAACACAAAGTGTAATTCAGGTCGCACAACGCTAATCGTCAACAGACGTTGACATCTAGACGTTGCTTCTCTTTGTAATAACTCTTACCCTTTCTGACAACGCCAGGGTTGTCTTCCTTTTGTATGATGATACTATTGTGGGATAGATTACTAATGTATGGCACGGCGTGGCAGCCCTTCTGAAATTGCCGACACGTCGAACGCGGCAGGTACTTGTAACATCATACCAAAAGTGTGGACTGTGGAGTGCGCCAGGCATAGATGCGCTAGGCCTGGCCTTACTCGAAGACTATTTCTTTAAACTCGGTGATTTGTTTGCGTCAAAATTGTTTCTTTTTTATATGTATATTCAAAGTCAAAGTCAAAATATTTTATTCATATAGGTATCACTGATACACTTATGCACGTCATTTTATTATATTATAATAATTGTTCATTGAAGTAATTTAGCAGTTATCTCACCTCACTATAACTTACCCCTTTGTACCAAGCGAGTCTGTCGGCTTTAGGATTGGCCCGCACTTCACACTCGAAGTACACGTCATCTCCTTCTTTTATGTGTCCGGGATTCAGATTGGACCCCATCTTCAGTGTCACTATGGGAACATCTGAAATATTAACGAGCTTTTACGTTTTGTTTTTTAAATTTGGCATCAAATATGACAGGACTATTTTAATAACTTTGGTAGTTTAACTACATTCAAGCGACAATACATTTTCAATTTATTTGAAACCCACTATCGGTAACAGAAGACTACAAAAATGTTTTGTGCATTTTGCAATATTAGGCTCACACATTTTCGCTTATCTATCTCGCCCGCTATGCATAATTGCATAGTTAACCAAACCATTCTCTGTCTCCTTAGCACGTTAGACAAATCTCGTTTTCTATAAGGTTCAAATTGCAGTAGGGAACAAAACGTAGAGAAAAAACGAAAATTAAGTTTTCCAGCGCACTAGTTCGTAAGACAAGATAATCTTGATAAGCCTAATTATTTATTCATCCAGAATCTCAGAATATAACTTAGCTGCAGTACACGCTGCCTTACAAACGTGAAATACTTCAAACTAGTTTGTATATCAAGTTTCCTCGCCAAGTTGACGAAAGTTTCTAGGTCGAAGCTAATAATGTCATTTATCACGTCATGTAAAGTTTTGCCACTGTCAAAGGGACGGGAAGAGGGTGCATTTCCTAAAACAGTTCGGGTTCCTGTTTTAACAACATCCAAATGATGGTTGATGAACACTGATGTAAGATGCTCAATGCTTGTATGTCAAGGTCATACATACTACTTATATGAGACAGACTAACGTTATCAGACAGTTAAAACTTTTTAAAAGGAACTAGCCGACAAAAGAGCTGATGATCCACCTGATGGCAAGTGGCTATCGTCGCCCATGGACATCAGCGATGCCAAAGGCATCACCAATGCGTTACCGGGAAGACCAAAGAAATAAAAGAAAGAAATAAACTAAAAATACAAGTATAACGTAAACAACAGTTAAATTGGGAAGTTTTAAGAGCAGTACAAAACATTAACTGAAGTCTTCATTAATTAATTACACATGGTGTCACTTTCAATTATTTAAGGTTTTTTGTGTGGTGAAATATATTTCGTGGTGGCTTGCCAAATAATAATAATTAATTTATGAAAATGTCATACTTTTTTATGTTTTATAACCCTTTATATTATTTAGCGACTTTGATTGGTTCTCTTCGAAATCTTTAAAGTGTCTATTGTCTTATAAATAAATATTCAGGCTAACGATTTACGTTCACGAGCTGCAATAACTGAACACGAATAACAGACTGAGACATGCTTTTCATTGTCATTTGTACAAAGACATTATTATGTTAAAGAAAGATGAATATTTTGCAATTAAATGATAATTTTAAATGGAAATTGCCGACAAATAAGCAAAATTGATTGATCCTTGATTGTAAGTGGTCACCATTGATCATGACATCAATAACACCAAAGATATAATATTATTATGATCAAGAAAGAAGCTTTGCTCAGGCTTAAAATTACCCGACTAAATATAATGATACTAAATCAACCTTAAAATTAACCGTTTCATATGAATTTTTAACTGTTTCGTATAAAATGTCAGCCTAGTACATTGTTGTCTGAGCAGAGTCCAAGTATAAGAGCGCTTTATACATCTCACCGTAGCACTCCAAACTCCCCAGTAACAACATCTACTCACAATAGACATTCAGTTTCCAAGAGTCCTCGATCATTCCATCAGCAACCCGCGGGTTGTCCGCACGGCACACCAGAGCGGAGTCGTGGTCTTCAGCCTCCGGCGTGAACTTTAGGATGCTGGTCGTTGTGTTCGTGTCCGATAACTGGACAAACAAGAATAATTATTGTAACGAAGTTCCTTATCGTGCGTTGCGAAAGGGGGCTAGACGGAAAAAAATTAAGGCCAAAAGTTGTAACGACACTTTTTGCTATAGTTGTAAGCCGTGCGGTGTGCGTGTGTTTCTCTCTATCTCTTTCTCTCTCTCTTTAATTTAATTTAAAAGAAATGCATCGGTAGCCAATAGCATAGCTGACTCGCATTTACGTTAGCGAGCCCGTTGTGTCATGTAAAACTCGCACTGAGGCCACTGGAGAGAATATCTAATTGACAGGCCTGTGACGTTACGACGTTCTATTTATCAATCTATCCAATAGGACAAAATGTTTTCCACAATACGTCGTCAACATAATTTAGATGTATTCGAAAACATGTTATGATCATTACGCTTATTGAATTGCTGAATCATTATGATGCATTGATTAGTAAATTTTATATACCACATAATTCAATTTGTACAGTAACTCGAGTACATCATCTATTTCGTAAATTATATCGTAGTCCTAAACAATGTTTTGATAATGTCAGTATGAAATAACGTATGGTAATGGTATATGACTACCATTTACGCACTAACCGTAAAAAAGATTAATTAGGTACCTACCGGTTTGACAGTTTTGTCAATGAATGCTTTATAAGTTTGTAAGTTGTAACTTCCAATCCCATTGTTAAAATTAAATTGTTTCCACGTGTATTATTATAAACTTGTGGTAAATTATTTGAGGGTTCGTTTTAATTAAATCGCTATGCCAATTGTTCTTGTACGGATGTACTTACCTTGACAGTAAAAAAAATTATTGAAAACTATTTAAACTAATTTTGATTCCAAATTTATTTTATATTTGTGGTTATTTATTGCCGCGTCACGTAAACATATACAAATAAATTATTTTTTATTGACTCTCAATTTCCTATCAATTTATACTGACTAACCAACAACACGCAATTTTTATTTACACCGCGTACCTACTTCGCGTGATTCTATGGCGGGTTACAGTTACCTTCAACTGAGTTTTATTACTACTAAAATCAATTAGAATTACATTTTTTGCAGCATTCGCATTCATTTGTTGGAAACAATATTTTAGAGAACTTATTTAACGAATTAAGTAGAATTTAAATCACGGCCATGTTTATGTTCTTATTTCATCAAACTTTGAAAAAGTTATTCTTCAGAAAGAGAATACATTATTAAATAAATAATAGAAGACATGGAAAATAAAATGTCATGACATGTGGTAGTGCAACAAGTAGATGTAATAAAATACATAGTTATTTGTTAATAAATTATATCATAATAAATCACATTTATTTAATATAACTAGCACATTTTGACTGGTAACGTATGTACAGACGGCGGTGTCGTCCGACATCAAAAGCGTTTCCTAACTGTATGGATTTTATAACGGTGACTGCGCCTTGTACCTTGTACAAGCTTTTTGATGGAACTATGTCCACGACACAAAACAAGAACGAAAAAATTCGAGCTCGTATCGTAGAAGATAGACTCTGTAAGCTGAGGCATAAACATAAAGTAAGGTATCGTCTTTCCAAATCAATACGAGGACAGTTATCTATAAATATTTAAAAATATGTCTACGCCTTGACGGTAAATAAATGTCACGTGGTTAAACCTGCTTAGCTAACGTCGCAGTACAGATGCGCACATCGGGAAGGGTGCCAACGTTTGAGCCGCAGTTCCTATTATCTTTTAAGTTTATGCTCATTTCTTTGAATAAACTACGTGTAAAGGTCCCAACGGGCGAGTCTCGAGCTCGAAGCTTGGGAAAATTAACAACGACCCGAGGTCTTGTACCGCGCTGTTATAAATAGCTTTCAGCGATCTTCGTATTTCTCTTTACGTCAACGTGGAAAATCTCTGAAACATGAAAACAGAATTCTATTTATGGAAATAGGCGATAAAGGAGCTAACAATCCTCGTGACGGTAATTGGTTGTCTGGTGGCACACATAAGTCAAATTACTCACACAAAATCATTTTTTTTAATTATTATCTGTCTGTCTGTTTGTCCGTCCGAGCATCACATAAAAACCCACACGACAAGCACCAGCTTTCGATTAAAAAAAGAATCATCCAAATCGGTTCACCTAGTCCAAAGTTCTGAGGTAACAAACATAAAAAAACAGTCGAATTGAGAACCTCCTCCTTTTTTTGAAGTCGGTTAAAAAAAGCATAAGTCGTCTTAACGTTGAATTTTAGTTATTAATATGATTGCAAAGAGGGACAAATGCTGCATATGCTCAATTTTTTCAAATTTTTATCATTCATCTTGACGGTTTTGCGCAAGAAATCGTAATGTTAATTTCTTTGACTACTTACTGATATTTGAACAGTTTTTTGTTCTGCTGTAAAATCGCAATTTTCATCTTATACTTTTTTCCACTGAAGGTGCCTATATTTATTCCCCTACGTCTCTTCGTTAAATTCCTCTTAACTGCACCAGAACAGAAATAAACTTCAACAAACAAATAACCTTACTTTTATCAACAACTCGGTCATTACTCCGGTAACCGGTACCATATAATACAAACCGCGTGTCTTCATTACTCGTACTCATTTGATTGTTGAATGCCAGAAACGAAATAATTATTTTAATTTAAACACGTCAAGATTATGCTAACATTTCTGTCTTTTTATGGAAATAGAGGTTTCGTTTGTCACGAACCGACGATCCACCTTTGGGTAAGTGGCTATTGTCACTCATGGACGTTAGCAAAACCAAAATCGCTGATGCGTTGCCAATCGACCAAGAAATAGAGAAGTAAAATAAAAAAAGAACTGGCCCTTATGTCCTAGCCTGAACACGGTGAGTCTTTTGGCAGCTGACTCAAGTAATATCCAGGAAATACCCTCTATTTCCTGGATAGCTATCCAGGTGGACCCCACTGAACACTGCTAAGTTTAAACTACAGACAGACCCTACACTCCTACCCGATAGCACCATAACCCCGTTCGTTACCCAGCAGCGCACACCGAATTGGAGCCCTTTACTCCAAAACAACAACTAAATTATATTAAGGTTCGTACTATGGTATGCGTAAATTAGTTTATACTTTAATACAACGGTTGTTGACCTTGTGGCTTTGTAACTCATTAATTAATTAAATTCTAATAATACCGCTTTCCCAAACATTGGCATCTTAATTCACCCACCCACCTTGAAGACTTCGAAAGTCTGTCAATCAAATATGAAGCTACTGAAAGTTTAATTTCAAGTACTTTTAATTCTTGTTAAGCTCAACGACCTTTATATTAAAATCGTCAACTGGAAATTTTACTTAATACATTTTTTTGAACACGGTTTTCTAATGTCTGTAACTTAGATGACAGAAAAAAGATGCTTTTTAAAATATTCTCTCACTAAGGGGAAATATCGTTTGCATTTCTTGAACCTCACCTATCTCTAAGCTGGTCGGTACCTCGGTTACCCCCAGGCAAGCGTCACTTTACAGACGCCTATTGAGCGAGCAATCAACCTGTCTAATTCTACAATCCATCAAAGATTCTTGCTACGGTAGATTCTAGCTTAGAAGTAGTTGTCGTGCACACAAAGGGAAGCAATCACCTACGAATGTACGTAAATGTTCAATCGAGGATCGTATTTGCCCCATCTGCTTTATGTAATTTCAGAACGGGCCCACTTTCATTGAACTCGTAAACTTTAAGGATGAAACATTGTAATGGTAATGTGCTAATAAATAGTGTCCATGGGCGGCGGTGATCACTTACCATCAGGTGACCCATCTGCTCGTTTGCCTGCTTAAGGTAAATTCAGTAGATAATTGTATATTTGTACTTCCACAAGTTTCTTTAACTAAGTTGTTTGTGTTGTATGTATCGCATTGAGAATCCCAAATCAGATTATTCTATTAGTTTGTTACACCGAATCTTAATGTAACACCTAGTAGGTTGGTACATATGGCTTCAACCCATTAATGGCCCACTACTGACCACGGGTCTCTCCTCTTGAGGAGGACTAGAGCATACTCCACCAGGCTGCTCCAGTGCAGATTGTTGGAGGGGTTAGTGGCCAACACTAGTGTCGGAAGTTTTTAAACCGCCCGAGGTCTTCCGACATGGCTTAACGACTGTTATGATAACAACCGAGATCGACGGCTTTACGTGCCCTCCGAAGCACGGAAATGCTTAAGGCAGGGCTACGAGCGCTTCAAGAGGTAGGTACATATTTAATTATAATTAAGTATGTATATTTTGTCAAAATTCCATTAATGAGCACTTAAATATGGATTTAGAATTCAAAAATATTTTTTTTGAGCGTCGGCTTGTATGTTTTTCTGTCTGGGCATCACCGATGAAAACCCATGAACAGATTTCGATGTAACTCCGGTTCATAATTTTAAATAATTCGCAATTAGCTCTTTGAATAACTCCATTGTAAATACAACGGGTACCCATGATACGTAATTTTATCACCGATATTTCGACCATTTTTGTATAGCGAAAAGGCATTATAATTCAATGGAAACACGCAGCACTTCCAACACGAAAACACCAACTTCAAAGCTGCCATCTTACACATTCAGTCTTAAGGCTTAACTAGGACAGGGTCTTAAAGTTTGTGACCCGTACTCAAAACAAAGACATGTTTGAGATGTCATTACTAAGTGATGCCGGGCCTACTTTGCAAGATTAAACCGTGAAACAAACCAAAATATACATCGTAGGAATATGCTCGCTGTTATTGAGTATTGAGTGATACTCGTAATAGCAATGGAAGAACTGTATACAGGTGAATTTTCTAAGTGTGTGTGGATGGCCAAATTATAAATTATGAGGAATAGCAATAAATGGTCAAAGGAGTCTTGGAGCTGATTTTGATGAGAACTAAAACTGGCCAAACTTAAAAAAATTCACCCTATAAAGTATATAAAGTGCGTGCTCTGTAGGTATACAGTGCGTCGGATGAAAAGAGAATGTCATGTGAAATTTTAATAAACTTAAAAAAAAAAACAATTTGAAATGTCTTTACATTTATCCCACAAACTATAAGAGCGACACACTTACTCTAGGAAACAACATTTTCAATTACACACTCACGCTCTTGACATCCTTCCTCAAGGGCTTCAGACCCTTCCACCAGGTGACGCGCGCGTCAGGCCTGGAGCCGGTGGTCTTACAGGTCACCTCGTAGCTGCGGTCCGCGGACAGCTGCCGGTTCTTGTTCAGGATCTGGACCGTCAGCGGCCTTACTGCAAGACAAGATGGTGTACTAAGCTAGACTCTCGGAGAACGCTAATGATGTCAATCTTCAGCCGATTCGTGTCCTGTAAAGTAGTGAGCTATTGATGGGTTGAAGCTAATGCCGAGATTAACAAAATTTGAGCTCTGATTTTGAGCCAAATTGTATCACGAAGCGCTCATAGTCCGGCGACTTGTGTCGATCCTAAGTGATCAACAAAGAGGTCTAGTCAACAGCGGGCGCGGTCGGTACTTAGATGGATGACCGCTTGTGAAAAAGAGGGTACGTAAAGCCAATAGCAGTCATTAAGTCATTTTGAAGGCCCTAAGTGACATGAAAACTTCCGTCATCGGGTTGGCCACTAACCCCTCCACCAATGCATACTGAAGCAGCGTGGTGGAGTATGCTCTAAGCCTCCTCAAGACCCGTACTTAGTAGTGGGCTATTAACGGGTTGAATCCAGAATGTTTGAAGTAATATCAAAGGTCTCAAACATCTGTTTTAACTAGATCAATATGCAATATGCAAGTTGCTTGGATCAACTTATCAACGATAGGAGACATTATGGATTCGGGCACAAATATTCAATTAGCTTTGATTGAATCAATCAACTCGAGACGCATAACAGTTTCAAAAGAGGAAGTATCGTGATTTGAAGCAGGTTCACTAATTAGGAAGGATATCGTCGTTAGCATTCAATTCTTTGTGTTCATCAAAAGTCCTTGGCATTCTACTAACAAACTACGCACTTCCTTCTTAAGTAACATTGCGATATGTAGCTCTAATTTACAAACATCGTTTTATTGACATGTAACATTTTTCCTCTTCTTTTATCCAATTTATAACAAGTTATAAACAGATAAACATATAGATACATTAGTATCTTATTACTTATTAAAGTAATAACGTTGTTCTCTCACGGTAAACAACTCGAGAATATTCACAGGCTCATTCAACAGTAAAACAAGATTGAGAACATCGTAGCATAATGTAATTCTTGTACGTAGCTAGTTAATTATGAGTGCTCTGGCGGTCTATTGTGAACTTTTAATTCCAGCCATGTTCCAGTGTAAACGTCAAATTCCTATTACCAAAGCGGTCACGTGATACTTTTTAGCCAATCATAGCCCGATAAATCGAAGCCCGATAAATGAATTGCGTGAAACATGAATGGTTTTATAAAAGTTTATAATAGGCCCGCTGGTTGTAAATGTATATAATAATAATATAGTATCAAATAGAGAAGAATCTTTTGAGGTTAGTGATAATGCGATTTTGTTTATGTAATAACTGACTATGGATCAAACCAGCCACCTGATAGTAATTGTTACCTGTCTGCGTGAAGCTGTAAAGCAATTATCCATTCGAAAAAAAATGGTAAGTTTTCAAAAATGGTAACAGTAACACCGAGGCATAACTGATCAATGATTTACCGACTAAGTAAGAAAAAAGAAATAAATGTATATGTATAAACACATACATACATACACAGAGGTGTATAAAACAAGTAAATAAATACATAAAGAATTGTACTTACAGTTAATGTCCAATATAAGCAGCTTAGTCTGCGGCGGGGCTAGATTGGTATTCGATGCTTGGCACACCAGCCGCGCGTTGAGATGCTGCCGACCGACCCTCGGGAAGGTCAGCGTGTTGACCGTGACCCCGTCGTCTCGCTGCTCGAACGAGTCGTCGATCACAGTGTTCTCCAGGTACCACGTCACGCGAGGACGAGGGTCACCTACACAAACAATAAGTCATTAAAGATTCATGCACACTGACAGCACAGATACACTAGTACTTGAAAAAACAATAAACTAGCACACTGAGGTATGAGAGATTCAAATAATTAATTATACAATGTGACTATTTTAAGATCTGAACAGCAACAACGTCACTTCTTATTCTATCGCGGGACACTGCGTTTTGTACACAGATATTGGTCACCAGTAAACTTAAGAGCCAGTGAGAAAAATGGGTTTTTTTCTGAGGCACGAGAGTATTTATGTCCATTTGGTATGCTAAAATCTATTCCAATTCAAAGGCAGAGTAGAGTGCGTATGCATCATTCTATCAGGAAATTGTGTGTGTCAGCTCCGGCGTACGACTGGGGTTTAACGCCATTTAGTTTGCAATCGTCAAATCAGTAAAAAGATTATTGCAACGCCATCTAGTTTGCAATCGTCAAATCAGTACTAACGGATGATGATGGTGATGATGATGATTCACATCATCAGAATAGGATATACCAAGATTATTATTATCATTACATGCCGTTGTTACTGATCAGCCATCCAACGCCACCTAGATTATGTGTTACGAAATACAAACATAACGCATAACGTAAGGGAGAAAGTTTAATTCTACTCCCCATAAAATTTCATACCTCATATGAAAATCAATAGGAAGGAATTAAACTCCAAAAAATTTTAAATATCGGAACTCAGATATAAATCTTATTTGAATAACTAATATCAACAGGATATAGAAGAATGCAAAGGTAATAAACCTAACTGTTCAGATAATGATTAAATCATATAACGTATCTGATTAACTGAATCGTGTTCAATTATGATATTTAACATGCAATCTTTGCTGTATCGTATTTGAAATTAAAACGCATACGTGTAAAGCTTCAGTGGCGTCCTCAATTTTATTTACATTTATAAAATCCAATAACAAAATATCCCGTTAACCACTGCGCTATGCATTTCACGTGTCAGTGCAAATATACCGTTAAATAAAATATTTAACATAATTGGCTGCAGTGTTCATTACGAGTGAAGTTAATGTGTTTTCGATAGTAAGTATTACCTCTGGTTTATGCATAAACATCACGCCTAACCGAATACTCTGACTAAGCCCGAGTATGTTAAAGAAGCGAGATTTTTAATTTAACACTAATTAAATTTTAAGTTGTAGGGCAGAGGCCTTCAAAGAAAGTAATCACTTGTCTTGCAGTATCAGTTTCGACGATGCCTAACTTAATTTTTTCCAGCAGTAAAATGTTGAAATATAACGCATTTGTGTATTACATTTCAGCATAAGGCCGCGCGCACTTTGTACACGTTTTCGTACGAATTTTACTCGTGAGTACACGTACGAACACGTACGAATGATCCCGACATTCCAAGTACTATGGGAGCGCGCAGACTGAGCGCGAGTTAGTCGCGCGTATACGTACGTGTAGATCCGACGTCCGAAAATAATCCGAACTTGTTAGGATTTCAAAACTCATTCGTACGTCGAAACTTAAAAAATGGATTAGAAAAAGAAATTAACTTGGTTTACGGACATAAATGTATGTAGAACAGTGTGTGGTCATTATACAGGTGTCCAGCGACCAAATAGCGATATGTTAAGGGCATCAAATATACCAAATTTAATCGACAAAAATACCCATATATGGAGATCTATACTACGTTCACATTCAAATCGGACCCGATGTAAACAAACCATTAAAATTCCTCTATAGGGTTTTCACAAACTGATTTGTGTTTCGTACACCAGATAAGTATTATAGAACTAAATAATCATTATGATATTTGTGACATCTTAATTAACTCACCATTGAACTATAACAACAACACACTAAGAGAAAACGAGGTAAAATCCAACATCTTATTACACTTTCATCAATAAACAATTCTTGCTCCCACATCCTTAATTACGAGGAGCAATTTTGAACCTTTTAACAAAATATAATGTTTTGGTCTATGTGTATAAATAGAAATGACTACCAAAACCGTATAGCGATAATTGTGCGAACGTGCTCTGCAAATTGGTCGTATTATTTTCCGGCATAAGTAAGTTTCATTCCACGCAGTATGCTTAAGAATAAATCTTATTACAATAAATTTACTAAAGCCCATCTTCATTTTATTATGTCCAAGACTATATCGATTTTATACATAATTATTCCTTCTATTATTAAGGTACTAAAAAATAAATGTATCTAATTTGAGAAGATAAAAAAAAGAACGGTTACGTTCCGTACTTACTTTTTCCGCGGGCACAGATGTTATAATATTAAGTACTCTGTAGCCATAGACCGGCTCGCAGCCGTCCGCCATTACGTCATGTTGAAGTTGAAGAGATAAGTAACAAGAAATAAAAATAAATAAAATTCTAATGTGGAGGTGGAAATATTTAAACAAAATAAAAGAAAATGAGAGACGAAGGCCGTAAATTATATTATACCGATGAAACATGGATCAGTGAAGGTAAATATTTAATGAAAATTTTATGTATCATTTCTTACAACTCAAGTAAACACAAGTGAATTAAAGCCATAATATCGGAGTTATTCAAAGTAGTTTATGTATATTAGTCCCTTAAACTGACTGAAGTATACAATGTAAACTTCATTGTGAGACTTGGGGGGATATTAATAACCTATTATTAATTGTTTGATAATAGGTAATTTCTGTAGATTTAAAGTTGAGTTTATTAAATTGTCTTCCTTGGATATGTTATGCTACTTGTATACTTATGCTTCATAACTTAATATACATATAAATTGTGCAAGGGCGGAAGAGCAACAAAACCCTACTTTTACAAATGCCCAGTATTTGTGAGATCAATATTTGAATAATGATGTGTTCAAGTGGATCAGTGACACCTATTATGATTTTGAATTTGAATGTTATAAATAATAAAGTTATAATATTATGCATTTCAGGCCATACAAGAAGTAAAATGTAGCAAGATTTGAGCATTGCTTCAAGCCGAGAAGCACATAGAGAAGGCTTGTCAAAAGGATTAAAAGAACCTTAATCATAGTGCATATTGGTAGGTATTTCAGTTTCTTGAAAATTTTAATATTATATACATGATGACTGTGACCCTGCCTGCAAAGTGAGGGGACCTGAGTTTGACTCCTGGACGGGGAAAATATTTATGTGATAGATAAATATTTTCTACTCGGGTCATGGGTGTTATAGTCATGTGTTATGTGTGCCACACAAGGCACAATGTGTTACCGTTTAACATTGTGCCTTGTGTGGTTACCGTTTATTTATTTACTTATTTCAAGTTTAAAATAATTGTACAATATCTAAAAAGAAAACAAACCTTAAATACATATTATAAAAAGTCACAAATACATAACTTGGTTAATTTTTAAATTATTTTTAGTAATTTAGTATAATTTTAGGAATGACTTATATAACTGTTATATACAAGTTATAAATGAATCACAAAATATATTATATTTGTCTTTTCTTTTCAGGAAGTGAAAATAGATTTGTTGAAAACGGACTGTTAATATTTGAATTATATTATATTAATTACACCTGCAGCATGGCAGAATTGTATGAACCATATTAAGAAAGAAGAGTTAAGGATGAGTGATTTGGATGGCATAACTGATGATGTCATTGATCGGTTTGTCATTCAAGTCTGTGACTTGAGGACACTACATCATCAGACACATCACCATCAGAGAGTGATTAACCTTAAGGGTTTGAGCGAGGCTACTGGTTACTGATATGACTATTTGATGTTGTTAAAAATTAAACCTGTAAAGATAATGTTTTCATTTTATTTTATAAAGTCCCTTATTCCTATTCCCAACTTAGGCTCATTGCAAGGCACAGGTGTCACCTTGCCACAAGATTAGTGATCAAAGCTTCAAGCAAAGGTTGGTGATTTAATTTACCTAAGAAATCATCTTAGAAGTTTTATTTTGCCATTAGCAGTCACCTATACCAACTGCCAGCCAAAGTGTTGTGTTGCTACTACGAGCGTTTAACACTTTAATTTAGTATGTCCGTTGCGAAAGTGTTAACCTCAACAAATATAAATTTCTTGTAAATACTTCAGGTCACTTTGAAGTAATAGCGAACAATGCCACAGTAAAACGTACTAATGTAGGACATTTTGAGGTTAGGACATCAAAGTTAGGTTTCAAGTAAAGTCACTATTTATGTATTAATTTTAATGCATTTTTCATTAAGAAGGCACTTGATTTGTTAAAAAAACACAAACAAAATAAAGCAAACAAAATAAGTTACTGACATTACAACAAAAAGTTTCATACGCCTGTTTGTTTGTGGTTGCTATGCAACACTATCAGACACAATGTTTACATCGAGTCCGAACCGAGTTTGACTTGAGTATAGTCCCCTTTATTTTTGGACCGGCCGCCATTTTAATTTTTGTAACGAACATTTGTAAAGAAAACTTTTACAAATGCGATGTCATTAGAACACTATTTATTTGACGGAGAAAAACGTATTCAGTGTGCGCACTCAATTCGTACGACCACGATCGTAAGTATACGTACGATATGAATTCGTGTCCAAAGTGCGCGCGGCCTTATTGTCTCTCCTGTAGAGCACTGTATTGAATAACGGATAGATCTATGGCAGAGGACATGTGACCCACTTTGCCGTGCACGCGTTAATGGCTAACACATCCACAAACAGACCACTACTTACCATCTTACTCTCCATCAGATAGCCTATCTGCCCACTATGTGGGTATTGTCGCTTCGATACACTCACTTGTCCGCCTATCGCTCATAGTTATACAATTACCCAAAGGGATTTATTTCAGCAATTATATCGTAAAGAATTTCCCAAAATCATGTTTAAATTAATATTCTGTTTGTATGAACAATCTGCTATCAAAGAAATCTTAAATCTCCTGCTGCTGAGTACTGAAATAAAAATTTGTTAAGTAAATAATTTAGTAATTACGAAAGGCGAAAATAGCACAGTAAGAGGCTTTAAGAGAGAATCAGATTATCTTTATGAAAACGCAATTAAATATTTTTCCGCTACAAGAAGCTTACTACGATTTAACGACATCCAAGCGTCGAGGGACAGATCTCTGCGTAATTACGTAAAATGGGATATTATCTTATTAATGTCATGAGATTTGTATTACATACCTAGAGATTGTCTATCTCTTAAACTTCATTAGACAATTTCATTACTCTACGGACGGCTGCCATGCAGCTACAATCCAATTTTGTAACTCCTAAGCTTCGAACATAAACAGGATTTCCTAAAAGCTTTGATAACATCATTGAAAAATTAGAGAGGCGCCATTTCTTGCCATCAGTAGTTAATTGTGGTTTATGGGATAATTTCAGAAAACTAAATAAAATCCCTGAATAATTTGCCGACCCTTATCCTAGTAGGTAGCGACCCTGCCTGCGAAGCGAGGGGTCCCAGGTTCGATTCCCGGCCGGAGCAGATATCATATATAAATATTTGTACTCGGGTCATACGAATAGGTGTTATTGTGATGTGTTATGTATGTGTCCGTCAATTGCACTCGCGACGTGACGCAGGTAAAAACCTACTGCGGTTGTATGAGTATGTAAGCGTTTATTTATTTAATGCTCGTTGCCTAAAACAATCTAGGTATAAATAATTTTTCCGGGCTTGAAAGTGATGAATGATACCCAAATCAAAATCAATGGTTAAGGCTCAATTCGCAACGTGATATAAGACATTTTGTTCCAATATTATTTTTAAACAATATTAGTCACTACAAGCAGTCGTTGCTTTAAACGAATTAGGTAATTAGAACAAGAGAAATTTCCAAATCACGGTGGCGTGTTGTAATTACACCAATTAATCAAAAAATCTAAATAGATGTGGCGTTAGATGACTCGGTGACCTCATAATTCGATAGAAGTACAATAAATTAGTACGCCAAGTAGTTATAACTTACACAGTTATTAAATTTATTGAATCAAAAATTTTCGTTCTACTACCGAAATCAAACGTTGGCGACAAACCTACACTTATGGTGGCCATACACGATCAAGTATACTTGTCAAGTTTGCAACGTACTTGACGCGGCATCCAGTAAACTTGACGGTGTAAGGCCACGGTATAGCTATCTGGCCATATAGCTATCTCATGCACACTGGATGCTGCATCAAGTCTAACTACAAACTTGACAAGTACATTTGATCCTGTATGGCCACCATTAGCGATAGTAGTACCTATCATTTCGTCTACTCCTGCTAGATACCTTCTATTTATCTGGATTTTCGTAATCTTCTGCAATAACTAACGCTTCTCTACTTCGAATTCAAAGATTTGCTCCGACATAGTCTCACGCTCCAACAAATCACTGATAAAGAACAGATTAAACTGCGTTCATATTATTTTCGCTTGCAAACTAAGTCACACTGCTAAAAAGCTTCTTACTAATACATTGCATCCTGCAATTTTTAGACTTATTTATTTATTTATTTATTTATTTATTTATTTACTCCAAAGTTACACTAACATTACAGGTCAAGCCTAATGCGTTAGCATAATTAACAAACAACAATTTGTATATTTTTGAAGCAGTCAGATGAAATATTATGATCTCCTCCAATAAACGCCACTATTCTCCAACCGTCGTATTTATTATATGTAGTGCATCGGACAAAGAATACATGTCAAATTTTAATAAACATTGAAAAATCAGGTAGTACACTCTTTGAAGTAGAGTAAGTTGGACCAAAACATAACAGATAAGACAATAAACAAATACTACTGCAAAATATGTTATTTATACGTCATAATAATATGTTATTTTGTGCCCCATCTTACTCTATTACAGATTATGGTGGCCATACACGATCAAGTGTACTTGTCAAGTTTGCAGTTTGACTTGATGCGGCATCCAGTGTGCATGACATAGCTATATGACCAAGCAATGCCGTGGCCATACACCGTAACTGGATGCCGTATCAAGTCCGCTGTAAACTTGACAAGTATATTTGATCGTGTATGGCCACCATAAACGTGTTATTGTAATGATAATAAAGATTATTGAGTATAGCAGATATTACCTCCATATACTTCACAGAGTAGCTCTAGAGTGTCTCCTTCATCATAGGGCTCCAGAAGGCGAGTGTGGTCTCTGGTCTTGGCGTCCATGATGACTGGTCTGTTCGGCGGAGCTGTAAAGAACACTGATATTTTATTTATGTTACAGGAGTATAAGCGGATACTTCTTACGCAAACTTTAAACGTGATTTTTTTCCGACAATTATAAAATCAATATGGATCGGTGGACCGTTAGCAACCACGATTTTCTAGGGCTTTTTACCAGCCCGAAGTTAGAGATCCTTTTAATGAGGTGTAGCAAGTTCAAAAAAGATTATTAAGATGCTTTCTTTACCAAAAAGCAAGCTTAAATAATGTCTTTAAATTTGAGTGAGATCTGAAAATAAATAATTTGTTTAAGAGTTATTCCTAATTTTGATGTTGGTTATATTTTGTCCAGAATTATTATTTATTTAATATCCGTGTACGCAGCGTGATCTTAGTTGATAATACAATAAGTGTGGAAATTAAGAGGGAGTGTTTATATTTGGGGCGTTGTTTCTTTTCTCTAGAATTTAAATAACTTAAATCGGACTATATGAAAAGCACCAGCTTTCGATTGAAAAAAGAATCATTAAATCGGTTAACCCAGTCGAAAGTTCTGAGGTAACAAACATAAAAAAGTTGAATTGAATACCTCCTTTTTTTGAACACGGTTAAAAATTGAAAAAGATTGAGCAATAACGAAGTTGGAAGTAAGTTATCTAGTAACGCAACGCAGCTATTTTTTATAAGACCCACCAGGCTATCTGTCCAACGTCCAGTGTGACCTAGTTCTCTGTTCTCTCCAGTGTTTTGTGGTTGGGGCCGAGCGAGAGACAAAGCACTGCCAGTTTAAAGGAGAATTAATCGAATTTACCTGCAATATTACCTTTTAAAAACCTCTCAAAGATGCTTTGAATCAAACGTAAATTTTTCATGTTGTAACTTATAACACGCCCGTCTATTTAGTAATAGTTATACGAATCTTATAATTTTGTAACACGAACACTGGTAGTTTACGATAAAGGTCAAATTCACCAATATAACTTTTGAAAATACAAACTAAAGTTGTGAAACTTTCAGTTCACTTTTACCTCAAGAGTATTAATAACCGGCCAAGTGTGTGTCAGGCCATGCGCAATGTAGGGTTGCGTAGTTGCAAGTTGTTCGCTTTATGGTCGTAGCGCACATATCAACTCGGAAAGGGATCGGCACCGGATCGCCTCGCCGTCAACCTAACGTAAGCGCGTTATAACCCGCCGTCAACCTAACGTAAGCTCGGCTACGGCTAGGCGACGCCGCGCTTACGGCTCGCCGGCCGCTGGTTGACGGAATGAATGACAGCAGTTCGGCGACGCAACGGTAGACGCGGCGCCGCGGCGCGGGGCGTGCACGAGGAAACGGAAAGTCGACGGATAGCGTACGGTGAGACGTAAGCGCGGGTACGGCAAGTCGTCCACGCACCGTAAGCTTGTCTCGAGGCGAGGCGATTACGTTACGAATCCGATAAGTGTGCTTTACAGTAGGGAGTTTCATACAAAGAATACTGACATGCAAGAGTTGATACGTTTACGTTCCGTTTACGAGTTGATATGTGTGCTATGACCATTATGCTACTGCCGTGAGTTTTTTTGACGCGTCCAACACCCACTATTTAGCTGGCAGTGGGAAGGGATACAGAAAAATGTTTTTCGAAAAATTTTCTTATCCATTGTGGGTCTATTTTTAGAATATATCTCAAAACTGTTAATCTTAACTACAATTTCATAATAAAATAAATTATAAACATTAACAATTCCTAAGTATAATAATAAAGTGGCAAAACTGGTCAATAAATTAAAATAATAATAAAATAACACTTAAAATAATAAATTACATTGTGTTCAATCTTTTAACGATTAAAGCAATACAATCTTATAGTGCTATGTATTATCTATAAAAATCATAATTTCCTAAAAGTCCTTTCTGAAAAGTAATAAGCTCGAAGTACTAATTACTTTTTTTCTTTTAAATCCTTTGTGGGTATTACACAAAGATTTTTAACAAGATGAAACATAATATACATGAAACGTTTGATATCAAAATGTTTTGCAATAGGTATCAATAAAATTAAATGAAACCCGTAACTAATCAGAATCGCGTAGAATTTCGTTTCTATCATCGGTTTACATTACTTCCGCCCACTCTTTATTAACATTCTGAATTAAATTAAAAGTGCCGTATCACTCTTCTTTGTGTTTTCAACGGACGCCGATCGGTTCCAAGTGATTTTAGAAAATAACATTGTTGCTTTTAATGAAGTTTTCACTGTGAGTTTTTTGGTCATTGTTGTCTACGAGTATAATTCTTAGTAGCTACGTTAATTAGATTTGGAATATTAAATTGCAAATGTAATAACGTCTTCCTTAAATCGAAACAAGTGACATTAAATAATTAAATAATTAATAGGACATAAAGTCACATTATTTGTTCCATCCATCCATCAGCTTTCAGGAGTCCTCAGATGGACATAGGCCTCCCCTAACAAGCCCAACTCTGACTGGTTCTAGGCCAACTGAATCCAGCGGCTACCCGTTATCTTCTTCAAGTCGTCAGTCCACCTGGTCGGGGGGCGTCCTGTGCTCCTTTTACCGAGGCGTGGTCTCAAGGAACATTCTTCTCCAACGGTTATCAGTCCTTCGAACTATGTGACCACTCCATTACCATTTCAGCCGGCTAATTATCTGCACTATGTCGGTCAGCTTCGTTCGTCAACGGATTTCATTATTTCTAATTCGATCGAGTAGAAAGATAACCCGCGGGGTTACTTTGAGCTTGTGCAATAGTGAAGTTCCACGTCTCGGATCCATATATCATTACTGGCAACACACACTCTTCGAACACCTTCGACTTCAGGCATTGAGGTATCTCTTTGGATGACAAGATGTGACGTAGTTTCCCGAATGCAGCCCATTCGAGTTGGATTCTACGAGTGACTTCTTTCTCGAAGTTGGGCTTACCTTATTGGGCAAAGAAAGTCAATATGTTACCGTGTGACGTATGTGCGTCGTCGCCACATTTACATTATTGTTACCCAATCCTAAGACGTCAAAATTAAATGTTTTTAATATTTGTAAATTGATTTCCAAGGTGATGAAAACACATCAAAAGCTTATCGTTGTTTAATGTCAATGAAAAGAAAGATCCCAATTTACCATTTCAGTTCAAAAAATTATGATCCTTGAAAGTTATATAAACTTTGTATTCAAATTAGAAGAAAAATAAACTAAGCAAGCAACTTCTTCGGACAGGCAAAATGGATCACAAAAGGAATGAAATTAAATTTTACGACAAAAAGTTCAATTTTTCGTCGATTATTCATAAAGGTCTTGCAAAAATAATTATTTGGACTAAGTTCCTTAACGCAGCTTGCGGCAGGAGTGAAATGGGAAAGGCCGAGTCGTGGGGAGAGTGGTTGGAGACCCTGAATAGGGATCCCTGGGGGCGCCCGTACAAGACGGTGCGTGGTCAGCTGCGCCCCTGGGCCCCTCCGCTGACCCAGAGTCTCCAACCAGAGGTGGTGGATAACATCGTCGCCACTCTCTTCCCAGAGAGGGCCGACTCGGCGCCGCCGCCCGTGGCGGCTGCATCGTCGGAGAGCTCGAGCGCCCCGGTGCCCGAGGTGTCTCGGGCGGAGCTGGAGGCTGCGGTGGAGCGGCTCCGCGCCAAGAGCACAGCACCGGGCCCCGACAGGGTACCCGGTAGGGTGTGGGCGCTAGCCCTGGAGGCCCTCGGGCCCAGGGTCGTCGAGCTCTTCGACGCCTGTATGCGGCGTGGCCGCTTTCCGAGGAAGTGGAAGGTCGGCAGGCTCGTGCTGCTGCGCAAGGAGGGTCGCCCGGCGGACTCGCCGTCGGCATACCGGCCCATAGTGTTGCTCGACGAGGTGAGCAAGCTCTTCGAGCGGATTATTTCCGCGCGCCTCGTCGGGCACCTCGAACGGGTCGGGCCGGGGCTGAGCGACCGGCAATTCGGTTTCCGCCGGGGCCGGTCGACGGTCGACGCCATCGCGCAGGTGAGGGACCTCTCGGAGGAGGCAGTGTCCCGGGGAGAGGTTGTTCTGGCGGTGTCCCTAGACATCGCCAACGCCTTCAACACCCTCCCCTGGGGCTGTGTTCGGGCGGCGCTGGGATACCATGGCGTGCCCGAATACCTGCGTCGTCTCCTCACCGACTACTTCTCCGAGAGGGAAGTAGTGTACCCGACGCGCGACGGGTGGGGCCGCCGGGTCATGACGTGCGGTGTTCCACAGGGTTCGGTTCTTGGGCCGTTGCTGTGGAACATCGGCTACGACTGGGTGCTGCGGGGCGCTAATCTGCGGGGGGTCGACGTAACATGTTACGCCGACGACACCCTCGTCACGTCCTGCGGCGCCACGTACCGGGAGGCGGCCCTATTGGCGACGGCCGGAGTGGCCCAAGTGGTGGCCCGAATCCGCCGGCTGGGGCTGGAGGTGGCGCTGGAGAAGTCGGAGGCTCTGTGTTTTCACGGAGCCCGACGCGCCCCTCCCGCAGGATCCCGGCTGGTGGTCGGCGGCGTCTCCATCGCTGTCGAGTCGACGATGCGGTACCTGGGTGTCGTCCTCGACAGTCGGTGGAACTTCCGGGAGCACTTCCGACGGTTAGTCCCCAGGTTGTTGCGCGCGGCCGGCGCTGCCGAACCTGGGCGGACCGTCGGTCGCATGCCGGCGGCTGTACGCCGGGGTGGTGCGGTCGATGGCCCTCTACGGGGCCCCAATCTGGGCGGACACCCTGATCGCCCAGAACAGGACCCTCCTGCGCCAAGCGCAACGGGTCATGGCGATCAGGGTGGTGAGAGGATATCGCACCATCTCGTGCGAGGCGGCATGCGTCCTGGCAGGGACCCCACCGTGGGACCTGGACGCGGAGGTGCTCTCGGCAGCGTACTGGCGCCGCAGCGCAGCAGCACGAGCCGATTTGGCGGAAACAGAGCCGGAGGAGGCCGGGCGGCAGGGGCGACTCGACCGCCAGGTCCTCCTCCGGAAATGGAAGGAAAGGCTGGCGGAGCCGACCGCCGGCAGGAGGACGGTGGAGGCGATTCGACCCGTCCTGGAAAGGTGGGTCGATCGCCGACACGGGGCCCTCACCTTCCGCGCTGTGCAGGTCCTGACGGGGCACGGTTGCTTCGGCAGGTACCTGTGCAGCGTGGCGGGTCGAGAGCCGACCAGCGTGTGCCACGCTTGTGGGTGTCCGGAGGACACAGCGGAGCACACGCTGGCGGAGTGCCCGGAGTGGGCGGAGCCGCGGGCGAGCCTCGCGGCGGTTATTGGGGACGACCTGTCGCTGCCGGGCGTCGTGAGAGCCATGGTCGGCAGCGACAGAGCGTGAAAGGCGGCGCTCCGGTTTTGTGAGTGCGCCATGGCGCAAAAGGAGGCGGCGGAGCGGGCGAGGGAGGACGACCCTCTTTCTAACCCAATCCGCCGAAAGAGAGTTGGGCGGAGGCGCCTGGCGCACGAGCGCCGTCTTCCCCCATAACCGGGGTCTCCGGGCGGTGGAACCGGGGGGTACCATCGCCCAGTTGGAGGAGACCCCCGAGGCGGCTGGCGTGTCCCGTGTTCCGGCACGCCAGTTTGAATGGTGAGTGGCGCCAAAGATGAGCGCCCCACAAGTTGGGCCCGAGCCCGGGCAACCGTCGGCGGAGCAGCGGAAGTGTGCGAACGCGTCCCCGCAGCTCCGCCGGAAGACGGTGAGGAGGAACACCGCTGGTTTTTAGCCGGTAAGAGTCCGGCATAACCCGACAGCGCCCCCCCGCGCTTGTCGGGTATCCATGAGGATTTTCCAGCGTCAACAAAAAAAAAAAAAAAAAAGGAGTGAAATGGGAGAAATCGTCTGCTATAGTTAGCGGAAGTATGAAATAATGGAATCTAGGAAATGCTTTGTAATGAATATTAAAAAATGTTTTTATTGAGGCGAAACAGAAATTTATTTAAACTCTTTATTGTTTATAGAAATAGAAATAGAAATTATTTGTACACCATAAATATCATAGAAGAAATACACAGAAGATTTAATACTAGGCACAATTCAAAAGGCGGCCTTATCGCTTACAAGCGATTTCTTTCCAACCCTTTCAGGTGAAGGAAAAACAAGTCTGCGAAAATTTCACATAAAATAATAAAAAAATATAATTCTTAACAAAAAATAACCGACTTCAAAATTCACTCAAACTCTAATTCATTCAATAACTCAGAAACTACTCGTCAGATCTCGCTCAAATTTAAGTGGGACTACATGACAAGTACCAGCTTGCGATTAAAAAAGAAAATGTGTGCAATTCACACGTGGTAGAAGTGAAACTTTCCAAAATTTTGGTTTCAAGATAATGATATGAAAAAGCAATAAATCGAATCTTAAAGCAATAAATCGAAGCGCCATCTATGAATACAACTTAGCACTTTTTAAAATTCTATCTAGCAATAAAACGAATGTTCTATCTTACTCCTCACGCCATCTATGAATACAACTTAGCATTTTTACTGTCTGTATAATCGGCTGGTCGATCGACAGAATGAAAGAATGAAATTCTTATTTTTTGTTGATAAATTCTTTCAAAATATTTTAAAGAGCATTTGAAAGTATTTAAAAACAGTATAAAAATAAAACTAAAAAAAATTAAACTAAAAAAAAAGAAATATTGTGAGACGCGAACCTGCGCATCAGGTTTTGTGTATCTACGTCCTGACCATTGAGCTACGGACAAGTTAAATTGTATGACGAAATTAGCGGTTATATTATCTTACCTGTCGTTGTATCCGGTTTCAAATCACTAACGATTCTAAAGAAGTTTCACTTCAAAAAGAATCATCAAAATCGGTCGAAAGTTCTGAGGTAACAAACATAAAGAAAAAAAATACAGTTGAATTGAGAACCTCCTCCTTTTTTGAAGTCGGTTAATAAAAAATAAAAAACATGAGAGGTGTCAAGGGACACCCGGATGGAACGAAGTTCCTTTCGATTTAAGTATTGTTTTGTTGTACAGCGCCATCTCTGTAAAACGCTCTGAATCACTTCAAAAAAAGTATGGTCATTCGTAAGAATCAAAAAGTGTCGTAATTTTCCGTCTAGCCCCCTTTCACAACGCGCGATAAGGAACTTCGTTCCAACATCCACAGTATAACGCAGAAAGTATCTTATATTTTAACTCGACTATGTGTTAGTTTCAAACCACTTAAAACCGCAATACTTACTTATGACAGTAAAATTGATCCTCAAGTTCCTGGTGGGAGAATTCTTGAAGTCGACTCTGCATCGGAAGATGCCCGTGTCGTCTATGCTAACGTTGTCGATGAGCAGCGTGGCAGGAGTGGCCGTCGCCCTGAAGTAGGCCCGGGAACCGAACCCCGTGGGGGAGGACCACAGCTTGGGTTGATTAGCGGAGCGACCGCGAAGGTCGTAGCTGGAAGAAAATTGTTTAGCTTAGAAAAATATTGTGATATACATAGAGGTACTTACCGCTATACCGGTTTAGCCGTGACCATAATAAAATTTTTTCAAACCACGATTATTATTTAAGTGTAAAATCATTCGTTTTCAATTTATACAAAAAAAAACATCGTGTGTTTCGTACACATCGCCTGTGTATAAGGCATCTTCACATGATTCCGATGATCCTGCAATGAGATAAAATTGCTTGCCCATTTGCCTATGTATAACATTCTAGTCTGTAAAAGAACATAAAAGACCTACGAGTTGCTCACTCTTACAAAGGTATATAAACACTCAATGTGTCAGAAATAATGGCGCACACAATAAAAAAACATCAATAGGCATTGAAGAAATTGGAATAAACAAGAAATCCCTCCATTAACCTCAGATTATAGTAGAACAAAAGGCCATGAACTAAATTACATGTCTGTCACTGTTTCTTTGTTTTAGCCCCAAAGTTTTTATGTAGCAGTCAGGGAAACTTTTCAATGTGGTTTTTCTGTCATCACTCAACTCTCACTATTACTCACTGAATTTGGCTTTCAGTCAATTAAATTCCTAAAGGGCTAAAATAGGGGTCATTTTAGAACTTTAGGGGATAAATTTCCAATAATCCGTTCTTTACGTTCCTCGCTGCCTATCTTCGCTGCTGGAAGATGAGTCTCGATCTAATAAATAAAATAAAACCGGCCATGTGCGTGTCAGGCCAAGCGCTATATAGTGTAAATATAGTAGATAAAAGTTAATCAACTATTACAAAATAACTACTTAAAATAACCTAGCCGTAATTTTTTCTTTTTCTTTTTTTTGCCAGTCTTTTCAGTATTTGCATACCCATAATATTTTACACGATGGGGTAGACAATAAAAAAATTCATCCTTACTTCACTTTTATGGGAGATACTCTGAAAAAAGATTTTTTTAAGATTTTATTCTGTCACTTTTAAAGTAATAAATATGTCAAAGTACAGCTTTCTAGCACTAAGAGTAAGCATACATGACCGGATAGTTTACCTACTGTAAGGGTTCCGTAGCTAAAACGGAGCGAATTGGGTCGCGGGTGGTGACCAAGAACTAAGTTCCTTACACTTTTAGTGTAACTCTTTGTAACTATAATTAAACTAACTTTACTAATAACTCTTTTCGGTAAGGTTAAAGTGTACACTTAGAAGAAGTACAGAAGACAAAATCTAATATATAAAAATCTCGTGTCACAGTGTTTAAGGTCGCATTCTTGCAAAACAGCTAAACCGATTGTTATGAAATTATTCCTGTATATTTGGTAGATATGAAAATAAGTCGTAAAGTATATTTCATACCCCTAGGTGATTAGAATTCCCAGGGGATCGGGATTTACGCAGGAAATGCTCTGGAAATTAAAGAAAATAGAACACTAAAAAATTCGGTGCCGTCGACTTTATTCACCTGAGTTATTTCACCTAGGTGTCTTAAGAAAAATTCAATGTGAAGTTACCCTTATCGTCACTCTGATCGTAGAGCGGGTCTCTAGTAAGTATAATAAACAAAGTGTTGGTAGGCCATTAATTGATATAATAAACATGTAATTAAGCAAAAGACCTACCCGCCAGATGAGATCTTATGTACATCAAGCGCCTTACATCGCAAAACACCAGGGGAATAAATATCACGAGCAGCTTCTCAAAATTAACCGGATAAATTATGCTACGTCTGCCTGAGCATGTAAAAATTTTAATAAATATAAATATTTTTTAGCGGTTGAGGTTATATTGGACGTTGAATATTTTTTTACAACTAGATACTGGTTTTATCCAGGGAATACGATCTACGGTAAATAAAAATTAAATAGGACATGTTTAAGAGATAATAAATGTTTTTTGTGGTTATCATCCTACTGATATTATAAATGTGAAAGTTTGTCTGTATATTTGTTACATTTCCACGCAAAAACCACTGAACGGATTTACTTTAGTACACAGGTAAACCATGAATATAGGTTATGGGTTACTTAATATCCAGAGAAACGCAGGCAAAGCCGCGGGCAAATCAATTGTATAATATATTAGATGTTGCCCGCAGCTTCGCACACGGAAGTATGCTTATTATATTTATCCCCTATTTCACCCCCTTGGGGGTTGGATTTTGAAAAATCCTTCCTTACTGGACGCTTACGTCATAAGAGGAATACGTGTGCGAAATTTTAAGTTTCTAGCCCTAAGGGTGTGGCCTGTGCGTTGATACATCAGTCAATCACTTTTGCCTTTTATATACTCGTATATAGATACAGAGATTAGTAATAACGAAAAGTGGGTTATTAATGTTTTAAAACAGCAACTGAAAAAAAACTAATTAAGTACACAATATATTAGCTACGAGAAAAAAAAATTAACGACGGCGAATAGATCAACACTGCACTCTAATGTTTATTTTCTTTGTGAACACTCGTGAGAAAACTCCTCATAATGTTTTAATGGATTTCGCAGATGGCAGTACCCTGAGCGCCGATAGTGGTATCTTGTGTGTGTGTGTGTGTGTGTGTGTCTGTGTGTGTGTGTGTGTGTGTGTGTGTGTGTGTGTGTGTCTGTGTGTGTGTGTGTGTGTGTGTGTGTGTGTGTGTGTGTGCGTGTGCGTGTGCGTGTGCGTGTGCGTGTGCGTGTGCGTGTGCGTGTGCGTGTGCGTGTGCGTGTGCGTGTGCGTGTGCGTGTGCGCGTGTGTGTGTGTGTGTGTGTGTGTGTGTGTGTGTGTGTGTGTGTAGATTTAAGTCGTTAGCGCAAGTGCTAATTCTAACATGGAAGTTTATTTCACTTTGGTATGCTCCATCTTTTAATGTTTAAATGGGCGGTTTATAATCTTACTGTGATCTAATGCATTGCAAGCAAGGAATGCCGTGAAAGAAAGCAGACCAAAAATAGTCCTTATACAGTGCTCTGCCTAACGCTTTGTCTTACATCTTTCTTCTCTATAATAATATAAAATACCAATCTTTGAATGTATAGAATTTCATGTTATTCTTAACTCTTCCGCGCCTCAAATTGTTTGTTAGTTTTTTAGACAGATAAATATTTGTACTCGAATCATGGGTGTGATTGTGATGTGTTATTTATGTGTCGTCCATGCCACCCGCAACACAGGTAAAAACCTACTGTGGGGGTATGAGTCACAGTGTGGTAACGTTTATTATAATTATAATAATAATATAATTATATAATACATCTCTCATTGAAAAATTCTTAAACGTCTGTCCTTTGTTTCACGACATATTATAACGCATCTTTAAAATCATACGTCGTATTTTTCTATTAATAGGCATAAATATACCATATCAAATTAAGTCAATTCCATCTTAAAGTTCACATGTCTGTTCTGTGATCTCTATTAGAATAATATCTCGCAAACTCGCGAACAACTTGTACAAATGTGAACTTCTGACATCAAAGAAGAAAGAACTTGAGAAGTCAAATTCACCCAAAGGACATAAGACTAAAACTTCTCCTAAAGTATTTAATTTTGAGTTCCTTGTACCGTATATTAAAGATTTAATCTTTGCTAAAACGAAGTCTAATCTGTAGAAATATTTTGAGATGGAATTTTATCATCATCGGCATTAATAAGCGGTATTAATTGCTACTCGACTTTATAAACTTAGGAAAGAAAAGTTAAGTTATTGTCGTGTATTGTAATGGTACTAAGAAAAAGAAAATACCTAATGCCGCGTTTCCACGCTTGCCAAGGCTCGGCAAGCGTCCACAAGCCCCAAGCGTCCACAAATCTCGCTTGAAATTTGGAAGTCGTTCACACGCTTGTGAATGCGTCAGTGTGCTACGTACATCCAAGCATGGCGGACACCGAACTTGTATCGGCTATTAAGTTTGGTTTAATGAATGAATGAATGAATTTTATTTATTTGTAATAGTATAGGTACATTGTATAATAGGTCTTAGGTTAGATTGGTAAAACCACTATACTATGCCGTTATCACGGCGTACAAATATTTTTATATTTTTTATTATAAATATGTCATTATCTTACTTTAATAGAATTATTACATTTATAACTGTTATTGCACTTTGTACGATTTTTACATTTCATGTTCATCTATCATCATAATATGTTATCTATAATCATAATATCATCTTATACAATGTCAAATATTTTGGATCAATTATTAAATTATCAAATTAAATATTAATGTCAACAATAATAAATGTAAATAATTAAATTACAATTTCAATAAAGGATAAAAATATTAGGTACATTTTCAAAACTAAACTCTTCGTTAGACCAGCCACTCTTTTTTTTGGAAATATACATGTGTTCGTCGCGAGATCACTGCGGCTACTAAGCGCGCGCCAACGTGAGAACGCGTCGCAAGCGCTTGCCGCAAGCGCCCTTTGATCTGTGTCCAAAAACCGACACTAGATCGGATCAGATACAAGCGTCCACAAGCTTACGCAAGCCAAGCCAAATGCCCTCTTTATACGCTTGTGCTTGTGGACGCTTGCCGAGCCTTGGCAAGCGTGGAAACGCGGCATAACAAGGTGGATCGACTCATGATTGAACGTAAAATAAATATCAAAGGACACTCGTTCAAGTGTTTCCTCTATGACCGTAGTGTACTCCCGACCGTTATCTATGCAGGGTCGTAACATCAAAACAAGAAAAAAACATCACTAAAATTAATCCGTATTTTTCCAACTGACTAAAGCCATTTTGTATAACGTAGATTATCTGTAAGTGGACTAGGGGAGAGTGTGTATGAAAGAGCCAGGTTTTGAAAGAGCCGATGTCATTTTAACTAACTTACCGATATTTTACCATAGATTCATTTTACTTTTTATAAAGCAACACTGGATAGCTTTCACCCACAGAAATTTGACAGTTCTATGAAAACAAATGGCGTCGTAGGATTGCAGCAAAAATATAGATGTCGAAAAGTAAGTTTATTTGCATTTACTTAAATATTTTTAAGAATAAGAGTGCTACATAAATTGATAAAATGGATATGCTGTGTTGTTATGCATATACATGGTTTTCTTATTCACTAAAAATATTGGATTTACGTTTTGCTGATAAAATTTAATGTAAGATTATATTTTTGATCGTGCAAAGTTATGAAAGAGCCAGCGATCAATGCTTGCTCTTTCACGACACAAATGGTGGCTCTTTCAATACACCAATAAGTTTAGTTGAACATTCTTGTTTTTTTATACCTATTTAATATTATTTTTATGTTACAGAGTAGAAAAACATGTCTTCATCAATACCTACAACCAAAAAACAGCAAAGAAAAATGGTACCAAACCAATGCAAGATATGTGGAGGGTGGCACATGAGTCTTGTGGCCACTTTTTACTTTATAAGTTTAACCAAAGTTTAATGACATTATTTGAGACTGATTTTTATGAGGATATTTTTTTATGGAAATTGCTGGCAAACGAGCTGACAATCCACTTGATGGTAAGTGGCTATCGTCGCCTATGGACATCAGCAACACCGAAGGCATCACTGATGCGTTGCCGACTAAGAAAGAGAGAAGAAAAAGAAAGAAAGAACTGGTTCTCATGCCCCCAGCCGGAACACGACGAGTCGTTTGGCGGCTCATGCTCATGCATTGACTCATGCTCAAGGATGGTAGCTATCCAGGCGAACCCCATGGAGAAATAACAATAATAATAATAAAGGTATTAATTAACAATTAAAATCAATATTACCAATATAATCCCTCTAGGGGTCCTACCACCAGCGGGCCGGATTTAGTCGCCTCTTACGACACCCATCCGGTGTGAGATTGGGGTTAGTATTATAGCCGCCCCAATACGGCTAAAAAAAGTATATTATTACTGATTTATATTGTACGATAATATTATCCAATATTAAGATTAAGATTAAGTAACTTATTATTGAGACTATTCAAGAATTGTGATTTTCATAGATTAATTTCAGTTTAATTTTTTGGAGTTTATTAATAGAATCATTTGTTGAAAAAACTGTTTAGTTTGTATAAAATGGGTATTGGCTCTTTCATAACACCTCGTGGCTCTTTCATTGACATGCTGTTATGAAAGAGCCGATTTCCCATTTTTTTTTGAAGTAGATATATTTCAGATTATTAGCATTGTTATCGCTTTTATTTAAATTTGATAACATTCATTATTAAAGTAATTACTAAAAAAAAGTAGTTTTCTTTAAAACCAAAAAGTCCAAGTTGCTTTTTTTGTACACTTTTTAAAACTGGCTCTTTCATACACACTCTCCCCTACTTCTTGTCAACGTTTGCTAAATTTATTTATTTATTTATTTATTTATTCTTTTTGTAACACCTATGAACAGGTTATACATGGGCGGACTTAATGCCTAGTGGCATTCTCTACCAGTCAACCCAGGGTGATGGCGAGAAATTTGTGGCAGGTGGCAAGACAGAGAACAAGAAGACTAAAATATATACATATAAATACAAGTTAATAATATAAATATATTATTCATGATATATATAAAATTTCTATAATATATATATATATATACAGTAATATTATTATACAAATATTATATATAATATATATATACCTAAATATATACATACACACAATACATACTCAATACACACACATAGATACACAATATTTCTGATGTAGAATATCAATAAAATGATTATACAATAATTTGATTATGTGTGCTATTATATTAATAAATATACAAAACGAAGAAATTTAAAATTACACTGAAGATTTCAGAAGATGTTCGCGAACTAATTTCTTGAAAACATTTTTGGAGGAAGCTTCTCTGATATTTACTGGTAGGGCGTTCCAGAGTAGTGTTGCCTGAAGAGTAAAGGAATATTTATAGAAACAGGTGTTGAATGATGGAATATCCAATTTAAGATTTGCAGAAGATCTGGGTACTCTATCGTGGATAGTGCAGCGATAATGAAATTTCTCTTTTAGGTAGGAAGGAGAGGTGGGATCATTTAAGATAGAGTAAAGTAGCAGGAGAATTCTAGAATCACGCCTTTGACGTATAGAAAGCCATTTTAGCTTGTGACGGTATTCGGATACATGGTCATATTTGCGTAAACCAAAAATGTAACGGATACAGTTAAATTCACGCAAGTTAAAACACGATATTTCTAATAAATTGAAGTAGATATTTTAATTAACAACGCCTACGACAAAATAAACTTTGCATCCGAATTGGGATACAATATTAAAAAAGTAATGGCTGAAATAAGCATTTTGTCAGTTTTTCTTTCAGACGAAGATTCACAAGATTAATCTTTAGTAAATATATTATAAGAGTTCTTATGTAGATACTCTAAGAGATTAATATAAAATAATATCCCTCAGGGCATTGGAATCCTTGATGTCGACATAGTTAAATGAAATGAAATAAAGTAATAGAGTATGTAATGCAGATACAATCATGTCATAACCATAATTTCCTCTGGTAATAGTCCTAAGTCCACGTTATAGCTCAGCAGTCGCTAACAGTTACAGTTTGCTAGATACTTTGCAGCGTGGTGGAGTATGCTCTAGGCCTCCTCAAGTGGAGAGACCTGTGCCCAGTAGTGGGCCATTAATGGGTTGAAGCCAGATACTTTGCTACAATAGATAGCACTATAGTAAGCTAGCGCCCAGCCCGCGGCCTTGCTTGCGTTTTCATGGATAATAAGTACCCCATGTCCTATTCCAGATCATGCGGTCTATTATGAACTCTTAATTCCAGCCAAGTTCCAGTGTAAAGGTCAAATTCGTGTTACGAAAGCGATCACGTGACACTTTTTAGTCAATCATACGGCGTTTAAAGCCCGAGAAATGAATTGCCTGTAACATGAATGGTTTTATAAAAGTTCATAATAGGCCTGCATGTCTACCTGTGAGCTAAATATGAGAATTGGTTCAGTGGTTGTGTCATCAAACATCCTCACAAACCAAAAAAATAATAATAGTAGGATTACCTATACAGCGGCTCTCCGTCCAGCTCCTTGAACCAGAACACCATGGCCACCCGGTCTCCGGGAGACAGCGGCTGGATGTCGCACGGCAGGGCCGCCTTCTTGCCCACCACGCCGCTCACCTGCGCCATCGATACTGCGAACAAGATTTTCCTATGAGCAGAAGGAAAAAAATAAACGCTTACATATTCATCCCCACAGTAGGTTTTGGAACGAAGTTCCTTATCGCGCGTTATGAAAGGGGGCTAGAAGGAAAATTTTCTTACGAAATGTTGGTAAGATACTTTTTGAAGTGATTCCCAGAGTTTTACAGAGATGGCGCTGTACAACAAAAAAAATACTTAAATCGAAAGGAACTTTGTTTCATCCGGGTGTCCCTTGACACCTCTCATGTTTATTTTTTTTTACTTGTATCGCTCATGGACGATACGTTTAACACATCACAATAATATCCATGACCCTAGTACAACTATTCATCTCTATACGGTCAGATAAACTGAGCTTATTCCTAATAATTAAATCCATTTTCTTTCAAATAGGTTCGCAAGTCGCAAGTTATCAATGACATGAATAGCTAAGGTCATTGTGGTTCTATTTATATTAGTAGCCTATCTTAGGACACCGACCAGTCAACCACCTTTCAAAGGTAGCCGAGCTTGACAAGCGCTGGTGCGTGACGTCGCACGAGATCAGATGACACCTGTCCACATATGTGGACCGCTATGACCGCTGTGGGAATCGGAACGAGTCTAAATGTCCTGTCTCCTGTTGCCTTACTAAAGTGCCTATAACATGGTCTCTTACAGAGCTGGGTCCATAGCCCATAACAAGGCGGAATTTTGAATGATGACTTTAAATTTCTATTCTTGGTCTGGATGTGTGCCTTGACTTTGTGTGTTGTCCATGGCACCCACGACGCAGAAAATCTTAGTGTGAAGCTGTGTCTAGCGTTATTGTTATTTTTATTACTTACTTTCCAGTCGTCTACCGAGCCCCCTACTAAATTATTTTAGATAGATTTATATGTGTTGTTTTTTCTTTAATTGCAACAGGGGTCAATCATCCAATCTGTAACTCATACTTATTTTTTGCATATAATTTTATCTTTCAAATTCCCTTTCATTACTTGTACATCAGTATGGTTTAATGACTGCGAAGTTTCATATAACCCACCTTATATAGCTACAAGTGAAAATGACTGATATTAATTAGAATTTGAGCTATTTGGAGGGTTATGTGCACTTGGCTTGAGTCGACCATACGCCAACAATATGGTTCCCGATTCTGAGAATACCAACCCTTTAAAACAACAAGAACACGCTCTAATGTAAAATTATCTGCAAAAATAAACAAGTGAATGTTTAAAAACAAAACAATTAACAAACTTAAGAGGTCATTCCCTTGCTCGCCATGTAACTAGAGTAATGCTAAGCTGACCTTAAATACCATTTTTAAGACCCCTTTGCCGTAGCGTACCAAGTACTAGGCATACATGACGTAATGATCTAAAGATAGATCATTACATTAAGAGGCCGTGCCGAAAATTTATTTGACAGAGTTAAGTCATATTCATTGCTAAGCTATGTCTGTGTGCATCGTTCACGCACACCTGGCTGAAGTTCGTGCTTAAACAATTTTGATCCTTTAGTTGATAATAATTTTAGGATGCATAGTATGAACAGTTTAGAAATAAAAGTGTGGAATGTTTTTGTATATTAGTTTAGTATATTTATTACAATCAAAATGAAAAATTTTTAGATAAAAACACACTAGGTACATATTTAGGTTATTCGGTGATTTGCATCACAGATGTCATTTATGTTTGCGATAAACTTAGAGTGTACAGACAAATTTAACATGTTTCATTGGTACCTACCCGAAAATCAAACGAGTCTTGATTTCATAAAAAAATGTTTTTGAAAATGCAATTAAAATTTTAGGCCATAAAAATTTTTTGTGAGCTCTGGGACTAAATATGTTGTCATATTCATAACCTGTTAAATTGGCGTATTATATAAACTTAAATTTAAAATTTAAAAAACCCGGACTCAAAAAATCAAAAAAGTCTGATTAGGTAAAAAGTAAAAAAATCATACAATAAACCTAGACACGCGGCAGCGTGTCAAGCCAAGTTCAAGCAAAGGAACTGGCTTGCCAGCGCCGAGTGTAATATTACATGAACCACTTGGTGCCACTTTTGACCCTTCTATAACTCAAAACCTCTATAACCAAAACCTAAACACATAAAACTACGTGTGTTTAATTACATCCATAAGGACATATAGAAGCCCAAATTTCATGAAGCTAGCTCAAACGGTTATAAAGATATGAAGGTCAAAAAGTCGTAAATTTTAGCACTGACTGACTGACTGATATATAGTACCTAAATCTAACCTACTTCCAGATGACCTAGAAGGATGAAATTTGGAATTCAGCGTGGTAATTGTGTGTAAGCGTAGGAAAAATCAAAAAATAAAAAAGTTGAAAAATAAGTGGTGTCCCCATCACAGAAAAAACTTGTAATATGCGCTAAACAACCGGCCAACGGTGTATCGTCTGCGGCACGTGGCATTGCCTAGTTTTCTTTACAAAAAGTAGTGATATCCCACCAAAAACATAAATGTAAAAAAGGAGAGCCAAGTTCAATACAAAAATTAAGCTTGGCTGTGGGCTTCGCCGCAAAAAGAACGGAGATCTAAATGAGTGCAAAGTTCTATGCAAAATCGAAATATGTATTTATAGGAACAAAATAACATTATGAACAAGTATTAAACTCTATTTCTTTGCTTTATTGGATATCTATAACAATTGCTGTTATTTAAAAATGTGAGATCTTAAAGTAGGTTAGATTTGACTTGGCCAGTTTTCATTACATCAGTCATTTTATAAAGTTATTCAACATTTTAATTCTGATAAAAACTGGTATATAAAAATGGTAAATACTTCATGCCGATGATTTATAGTTATCCTGGCGGGTTCACTGGAGGAACTTGGTACAATGCTCGGAAACTTGAACAGCGCCTTACAACGGGTGGGTCTTAAGATGAACATGGACAAGACGAAAATCATGTCAAATGTCCATGTCACACCCATACCGGTTGTTGTTGACGGCGCTGCTCTCGAAGTTGTAGACGAATACATTTACCTGGGACAATTGATCCAGATGGGTAAGTCCAACTTCGAGAAAGAAGTCTGAAGTTTGTCTTGCTAAAACTTGAGAATAGCTGGACCGATTTGGCTAATTTTGATCTTGAAATATTTGTGAAACTTCAGGGAAGCTGTAAACGGTGAGAAATATGAATAATAAGTAATGAAAAATACTAAAAACAAACAAATTGTTCCTAGCTGTGAAACATTTGATATCTTTTGTCAAATTGTCTTTTGGTTGTCAGATATTTATAGGTGCGTTCAGAAAGGACCCCGCAAAATTTGTATGGGAATTGGCTCTCGGCTAAATTAGCTGAAATTTTGCACAGAGGTTACTTTCATCATGCTGATCAAAAGTCTCAATGGGCGCAACCCCCCAAAATCAAACCCAGACCCACCATTCCCCCCCAAATCTCAAAATACTCTCCAAAGCACGTTGGATGAAAATCAATGCATAAGGGATATATTCATATGAAACTTTGCACAGAGGTAGCTTTCATCATGCTGATCAAGTCTCAATGGGCGCTACCCCCCAAAATCAAACCCAAAATCAGCTTGATGAAAGCTACCTCTGTGCAAAATTTCAGCTAATTTAGCCGAGAGCCAATTCCCATAGAGATTTTGCGGGGTCCTTTGTCTGTTTCATAGCTGTAGTATGAGGTCTGATTTCTTTGAAAACTTAACGACCATATTATCTTTCTAACGTAACCATCAGCGACATATCTAACTTTTTTATTTTATAACTGACAGTCGAGAGAGAGGGGGAGGGGAAAGAGAAGGGAGATGGGGCTCGAGGGAGACCTCGAGAGGGGTGAGTTGTTAGGCAGTACAGAGTTTGCCGGGTCAGCTAGTACATTTGTAATATTCATGTTATTTATGACTTTTTGAAAGTTTATTTTATGACTTTTTACATATTCAGACTTGTTGTTCTTTTTTGAGTGGGGGTTTTTAAAATTTTTAATTTAAGTTTTATTTTACGGGTTTTAAACTTAGATTTAGGCAGGACGTATTTTCTTGTTTCAAAATGAAATATAGGTAGTACAAATCGTGTTTTACCATTGGGGGCCATCCATTAATTACGTCACACGTTAGGGGTGTGGGGTGGAAGGGGTGCTACTATGTCGTGACGTCACATTTCAAAATCTAATAATATGTATAATGGTTAGTATTAAAACACGAAATTTGAGGTACCTAATAACGAAATACTTAAAAATAATAATAATAATAATAATAATAACGCTTCACACTCATAGCCCCACACTAGGATTCCCTGTGTCGTGGGTACCATGGACAACACACAAGACAAGGACATTCACACCCAGACCGAGAACAGAAATTCAAACTCATCATTCAAATTTCTGCCTCGCTGGGAATCGAACCCAGGACCCTTGGCGCGGCGATCCGGCATGGTAACCATTGCGCCACACGGGTCGTCGTATTTTCAGCCCTACCTATATGTTGGGATGGATGGGATGTTCACAACAAAAGGATGGATCCCCGCCGTGCGTCGTGACGTTCGATGGAGAAATGGAGATGGGGGAATCAAATCAAACAATTCCTGTGCACACTCTCCGAAATGTGCCCTGTAGAAAACCGAGAGGCTGGTTACTCTACGCCTGTGCTCGAGGCTTTGCAGATTGGTCTCAACCAAATCTGGGTCACCAATAAGCCTCTTCGCACGCCTCTCCATCGAGTCCAAGGCAGAAAGGTGACATTTGGCTGCACCTGCCCAAATGTGCGAACAGTACTCCACAAACGGCCGAACCTGAGCTTTATACAAGGTTAAAAGTTGCCTCGGTGTGAAGTACCGCCGCACCTTTGTAAGGACACTAAGTTTCCTTGCAGCAGTCTTAGCCTTGGTCTCAATGAACCACCCAAAGTTGAGTTTCGAGGATATCTCTACCCCTAACAACTGAAGGCAGTCGGTATAATCCAAGGGCATATTCCGAAAAGTAGGAGCCAAGGTAAGCGGTCTCCTCTTGGCGGTAAATAGACACGTCTGCGTTTTAGCGGCGTTGAATCTCACAAGATTGGCTTCGCCCCACTCGGACACAGCCCGAAGTTTGAGATTCACACGAGCCACCATGGCCTCTCTTTGAGACTGAATTTCGTCCTGACTGGCCCTGAGACTTGGTAGGTATCTCTCTACCACTGTGCAATCGTCTGCGTACCCATAAATATCAGACTCAGAGCTTAAACCTTTTATACACACCCAATCATGCTGTACGTCCCGCCAAGGTAATGCACGATGCACGATGCAAAAGTCATGAATAGGCTTGACGTACGTCGGTAATTATTATTAATTGTTTGCCGGATTTGCACGACCAATTTTCGTCCTGTTTTCCACGCCTTAGGAAATTTTCCCTGCTCGAGACAGGCATTCAGGAGTCCCCTTAGTCGCTACTCCAGGGACTCTGCGGCGTCTAGGGCGGAAACCAGCACTCGACCCGAAACACCATCGGGACCCGGGGCGGTATTTTTGGAGCGCAACCTTGCCACAGCGGCGCCAACTCAACTCAACTACCCTCCCCCTCCCCTGTACAATGCTTCCTAATAATTCATCCCCTTCCTCGTGACTACCCCCCCCCCCCCCCCTCCCTCAAACAGTCAATTTAGTACTACACAAATCAAACCCTTTCATTTGATACCCCACTCGGGTATGTTCGTTGAATTCAGTAAATTCATCTCCTTCTTAACTATATGAATTACTATAACTACCCCACCCCCCTTCAAACAGCCAATTTTGTAATACATAGAAATATGATGTTTCGTGGTGTTATTAAAATAAAAAATAATTAATTTAATAATTGGATCAAAATGTGGTAGTCGGCGTACAATTTGTGTAAATTTTTACGTAAAACACGCGAGCATCGCGGGAAAAAATGTAATACGTCCTCACGCGGTGATAGCCTCGGCGGTACTGGTTTAATATATTTAATGCGGTCCATAATATAGTTCAGTTTGCAACTATTATTAACAAACGAAATCATTATTTTTTCATAAAATAAAATTTTGATTCTATAAAAGGATTAACTTAAGATTAATGTGTATTTTTTAAAATTTCCTTAAAATGTTTCTAATTAATAGAAAAAAATACTTACTTCGAACGAAATTACGTTATTTCAAAAATTTTTTTTGCTATATTTGGATAGGAATTTAAAAAACTGGCTAGGCTACTTAATAATAGACCGTATATTCATGTTATTTATATTTTTTAATGTTTGGAATATTTTGTATTTTCGTTGTAAAACGAAGACAAAAATCACTTGCTCGTTACTTTTCGGAAAAGAAGGGTTTTAAATAGTGGTGATTTGCCATTATTATAAATAATATGTTAAATTCGTCTGCGCTATCAGCAAGAACAAGAATTAGACTCTTATAGTTGCAAAAAACAAAGCTTAATCTCTTTATCCTGTTCACACAAACAGTGATTAAAATTGACCGAAATTGTTGATATCTCGGCACGGAGCCTTAAGCGAGGGCGCAGAAATAGGAGATAATCGTAGCGTGAACAATTCCCGCAATTACAATTGACGTTGACAGAATTTCTATTTCTATTAATATCATTTAATTTCATTTCATTTAATATCTATAAATAATAATCGAGTTCTACTAACTAAATCGTAATATATAACTTCAAACGGTATTATTCATTATGTTAAACATGTTCTCTTGTCTTACGAATTATGTAACTGTGTCAAATATAAGACCATAATCCAATGATATTTAAATAAATATAGATACGTTATGCTCTTACAAATCAGCCGAAAAATCTGTTCCGATGTCCGCAAGGCACGCTTGCTTGCTTTATCGCACGTTTTTATCGTTCTCGCGTCAAAACTACATCGCTATCTCTTTCTTCACCTGAATAAAAGTTCCCAATTGGGAACTTTTTGAGTCACACAACGCGCGCGCTTGTGACATATCTGCCTCTTTTTAATATATAATATCATTGCCATATTCCAGTCTCGTTACGCAAAGGTATAAACTGTTTATTAAGGAAGCAATAAATAAAAACGCTCACTAACACGAATACAGTAGTTAACGTCGCTCGTACAACAAACAGATTTTCAATCGTAAAGATACGGAAATAGAATAAAAGTTTTCAAAATTACAAAAATATAGACAGTAGTGCAAATGCAACAATAAGATTATGGCATTTACGAAACGCAGCTGGTTACAAACAAGCACAAATTTAAAAATAAAATAAAAAAATAAAATGTGTGCAATTCACACGTGGTAGAAGTGAAACTTTCCAAAATTTTGGTTTCAAGATAATGATATGAAAAAGCAATAAATCGAATCTTAAAGCAATAAATCGAAGCGCCATCTATGAATACAACTTAGCACTTTTTAAAAATCTATCTAGCAATAAAACGAATGTTTTATCTTACTCCTCACGCCATCTATGAATACAACTTAGCATTTTTACTGTCTGTATAATCGGCTGGTTGATCGACAGAATGAAAGAATGAAATTCTTATTTTTTGTTGATAAATTCTTTGAAAATATTTAAAAGAGCATTTGAAAGTATTTAAAAACAGTATAAAAATAAAACTAAAAAAAATAAAACTAAAAAAAAAATATTGTGAGACGCGAACCTGCGCATCAGGTATTGTGTATCTACGTCCTGACCATTGAGCTACGGACAAGTTAAATTGAATGACGAAATTAGCGGTTATATTATCTTACCTGTCGTTGCATCCGGTTTCAAATCACTAACGATTCTAAAGAAGTTTCACTTCAAAAAAAAAAAAAAATGTGTGCAATGCACACGTGGTAGAAGTGAAACTTTCCAAAATTTTGGTTTCAAGATAATGATATGAAAAAGCAATAAATCGAATCTTAAAGCAATAAATCGAAGCGCCATCTATGAATACAACTTAGCACTTTTTAAAAATCTATCTAGCAATAAAACGAATGTTTTATCTTACTCCTCACGCCATCTATGAATACAACTTAGCATTTTTACTGTCTGTATAATCGGCTGGTTGATCGACAGAATGAAAGAATGAAATTCTTATTTTTTGACAGTATAAAAATAAAACGAAAAAGAAAATAAAACTAAAAAAAAAAATATTGTGAGACGCGAACCTGCGCATCAGGTATTGTGTATCTACGTCCTGACCATTGAGCTACGGACAAGTTAAATTGAATGACGAAATTAGCGGTTATATTATCTTACCTGTCGTTGCATCCGGTTTCAAATCACTAACGATTCTAAAGAAGTTTCACTTCAATAAAAACACCTGTTATCAAAAAAGCTATCATAATATCACGGACCTATAAACACGTCCGTGCATAATATATTATACCTTTTTGAAATCCCTATGGTGAGCTCTTTAACCCTTATGTGAGTGACAAATAAAACACCGCATTTGGGTGACGAGGTACCCGGGTACCTACTTAATCTATTTGAGTTTCTGAAGAGAAATTCACACTACAGTTCTTTAATTTATGACCCACTTTACTGTGACGAAGTATTTATGTGTATAAGTTAAGTTTAAAGCGGTTAAAAATTAAGATAAACTTAAAGGTAAACAAACATATTTCTATTAAACTTAGTTTGGTACAGACAGTTACAAAGAGTTTACGTCGTGTTTTGTTTGTATTAATCCTAATTATTTTAAACACGGATAACGAAACAATACATTCCCACGTAATATTGTTCAGCAGTAGTTATAATTCTGAAGAAACTAGAAAAATATTGTGTACTTTCTGATAATGAAGAACATCATATCTGCTCAGATGATGCTCAAATGCTGAGCTGAAGTTCCACATGATACAGAGCTCCCTAATTCAGGTAAAAGCATTGCAGAGACGATACGATAGAATAAACGGCTAAACAAGACAAATCAATGGCCTTTAGTGCTTTTCTTCAATTGCTGCTCTGGCGGCGTATATTATTCATATGGAGGATAATCCTACACTTTCATCGACTGACAGAAGAAGAAAGTTTCTGAAGGAGTTAAGTCTTCAATTATATCAAACTAACATAGAAGAAAGAGATAAAATTGTACAATAATATCGTAATTACTTGTAAGATCTGCAATACAAGACGTACCTGGACATGAATTACAGTCGCAACGACCTGAGTCAGCTCCAGAACCTTCAAATTTACCAACACGAAGGTCTAGTCGTACCTTTATGTTGTAGGTATTTGATTCACTTGCAGAGAACTCAATATTATTATTAAAAAGCAAAGAAAAATTCGAAAATATTGTGTCAGATATCATTTCAGACCAGTTTGTTATGAACCTTCAATAACTATATCTAATGCCATCAATGGGCATAAAATTAACTGTAAATCATAGTTTTTTTTTTATTTACAAATAATAAATATAATATTCAGTAAAAATTAAATTTTACTGATTTAATTATTTATGAAAAACTATGTTAAATATTAATTAAATATTATAAGGTACCCAGGTACCTCGTCACTCGGTTACGTGGGTAAGAAATAATTTTGTCAATATCAGAAACTTCAAAAAGTTAAGAGAATTTAAACCTACAAAAACAATAATTTTAATGCTAGTTAGGAGCTCTCAGGAAGTTACAGCCACGTGGCACACCTATTATAAATTTTATAAACGATTGAAATTGCAAAAGGTACCCGGGTACCTCGTCACTCACATAAGGGTTAAGTCGATACCCATATTGCGTTATTCGATTCATTTTTATTTTTTGATACTTCAAACAATGGCATTTCACAGTCACTATATTTGTTTATTTTTATTTTCATTTATCTACGAACACTTCTGTTATCAAGAAGAATCTAACGATATATTAATTATATGTATAAATCCATTTAGCGGTTTGGTAGATACGAGGTAATAAAAAATATTACATGCATACATACAGACATACGTCGAGTAATTAAATTATTTTATTACCTACATTGTTATTGCAAGTGGTCTCATCGTCTTTAAATATAAACAGAAAAGACATTACTGATCCATTGTCTATCAACAAGAACTGGAAATATCGTTAGTCATCTTTCATTGACTGAATCGAAAGCCGAAAAATTTTAAACTGTAACCAAAAGTGAAGTTTATCCTCACGCATATTCCATACAAACGACTAAACACGCAGAGGCACTCCCAAATTTCCGAAATTTGATTAGATCGGTCCAATCAACAACAGCAGAATCAACTCCATTAGTAGTCAGATAAGAGCCAATTTCGGCTGATAGGAATTTGCGAGTACAGAGCTTGTGTTTCGGAAAAGATGGTGGTGCGAGCAGGACCACAAATGCTCTAATAAGCTCGGAGCTTCGGACACATTCTACCCATATCTAGTGTTATCGCTGTAATAGAGAACTGAGCCTTATTTGCATGTATGTATATTTCTACGTACGCGTACACTTGACTTAAAACCTACCTTTTTTTATTTAGTACACACAAATAATTAAAAGAATAATTACAAGAGTAAATTTAGTACTAGGGCACTGCTTATTCCATGGAGGAATCTCTTCCAGCAGACCCATAAAGAGGAGAATTGCATTAGTCAGGCAAACTCAGTGTGCACTTTGTAAATATTAAGTAATGTAAAAAGACAAAAAGAATTATATATGTACGTGTGTATGTATGTATATGTACTTTGTAAGTGGAGTGTTTTTTATTTGTGTACTTAATGGTAGTTATGGTACAGTCGGCAAAAGAATTAAGTATGCAGGCCATGATTCTAAAACCTTCTATAATTATTGATATTATAGATTCTTTGTGTTAATGTTAAATGATATCTGTATACGTAAGGTATGATTTAACAACGATAATAGCGTAAACAATGTGTAATATTAAATAGTACAGAGGGTTTTAGAATCATGCCCTGCATACTTATTTTTTTTTGTCGACTGTACATACTCGTATTTAAAGTGACTTAACGTGGGTAAAGTATTAGGTTATCTTATCGGCAACAAAATTTTTGGATGTACCTAAGTTGAGCATCATGGAAATTGAAATTGTCACATTATTAAGATTTCTTTTCGTCGCATAAAAATCCCTTGCCAAGCCATTGCCTCAATGGATGCAAGCCCTAGGGTTCCGTTTTTTGACAAACCCTAAAAATTAAGTTAAATATATTTTAATTTTCTTTATTTCTTTCTTCCTTTTCTCTTATAAATGGGATCGGTGACATCTATAGTGTTTTTGATATCTGTGTACAAATAAGGCAAAAACTATGTCCGTATGCGAAGCTGTGAGCAACAGCTAGTAATTATAAGTAAAACAATAGTCGACCAATCTATAATATTAAAATTAGGTCTATTAAAATAGCGATATTTATTTTTTGTTCTATTATTCGACTAAAAATTTGTCTGAAAATTTTTGCTAAAGCGTTGTAACTTGTATAAAACTTGTAATATAACACGTTTCCCACACAAAATGAACATAGGCCTCGAGTATGGGTTTATTTACTTAGCGGATTATTACAAGTAAAATAATGTATCTATTATATCTTATTTTGTAGTGATCTTAATGAAAGATTATATTACTCATCAGGGTTATCAAATTAATCCAAAAAATAATAAATTATCATTGAAGTATAATGACATAGAACAGACATCTCGAACAAAATGTGTGTCCCGAAACCGCGATGACGCGTTCTTTTTTCAAACTCTAGAAGGTGATTTACATAGAGTAACTTTGTATAAGACACTTGCCGAACCACGACAAACAGTCAACGACTCTAAATCTTTAGCTCTTCCAAATGTTTGATTTAATGTTTAATTGAATTCACTGATTAATGTAATACACATAATTTATTATTTACCAAAGAGTAGGTACTATAGTCATTCTTATCGGGCTTATTTATTTGTCCATTAACACGCTTACTTGCCAAGTGTGTAAGCCCGACTCATGATTTTTTCAATTCAATTCAATTGACTGACCTGAACTGACTGAACTGACTTGAATTGATTCAAGTCAATTTATTTGCATTTCATTCAAAAATGGCGGGAACATTCCACAATAATTGAAATAAATTCGTTTTAGTTGATTTAAGTTAATATTTTGTTTTCTTACTGATGATAAGTAATACCATTTTCTTTTTTGTATTTTTTTACGTGCAATTGTGACACGTTCTCATCACGCAAGACGGCATTTTTTCAGTTTGTTACTAAACAATTTTGGCATGCGGCCGCAATGAACGCAGGTGAGTGACAAGCAAGTGAGTGAATGAAGTGAGCCACCCTGGCCACAATGAATGCACCCGACTCAATGTTCGGGGTGTCTGTTCTATACGAAGTAATAGTACTTCAATGTAAATTATTTATATTTTCATTGATTTATGAAATGCCTTCTTCTCCAATAGTTTTTAGCGATTCGAGAAACCGCTACACCCTACACGCCTCTTGAAATTGGCGTCTAAATATCTCCGTTTGCGGAATGAATTTGGGTGTTGGTTTTGTCCCTGGTACAGTCTTATTAATAATACGCTTCAGGCGACGCTAAATTGATATACCTTGCTGAATCGAAAACAGTCTTAATGAAGCTCAGGGTACGATAACATTGTTATAAGAAAAATATTCTTCTTATGTCAATATTTTATGTCACGTCGGCTACTATTCATCTACCAACATAAATATACACGGCAAAGGAAAAATGAAACAATATTTATTTAATAAGAGAAGCGCGCTACGGTGAGCTCATAGACTGATTGCGTTTTGTCGTTCATAATTTTTATCTCCGTTTTCATGCTTCGGAGGGCGCATCGAAAAATCTGAATAAGAATATCATTTATCATGCCCAATTATAGTTTTACCAGTATGTGTAATGGTAATAAATTTCATTTAACTTTATACAAATAATTAAATGTCTTAATCTTAATTCTAAGATAAAAAAACTTGTTTAATTGATTTATGAAATGCCTTCTTCTCCAATAGTAAGTATAATGTACTAAGTGCATTATACAAAAATTGTATATCCATGCCAAATTACAACTTTCTAGCACAAAGGGTATCTGCGCTATGATGCGGACGGACGAACGGACATGACGAAACTACAAAGATTCCGTTTTGAATTCGAAACTCTAAAAAACAGCGTCTTCTAACACAGTTTAAATATATAATATATCAGCGCAGCATAAAAGAAGTTCATACTAAACAACTTTTTAAAAAAGGAGAACTGCCAATATGGTAGACAGATTGGTAGAACCGCGAAATCAAAAAATCTAAATAACATTGAACTCATAAAACCGGGTGTTATCAGGCAATAAACGAATAGTCTCCTTGTGCTTGTCGAATTGTGTTTTATTTAGTATCCTGGAAATCCTGACATACATATACTACGCCCACAGAGAGAGATCCATGTTCATAGTACTGAAGTGCTCTTTGATCCAGTTTATCAAGATGATCTGAACATACGAATGCATACCACCTCAACCAAGCACTGTACGATATATAGTGTATAATAATAAATAAATAAATAACGCTTCACACTCATAGCCCCACACTAGGATTCCCTGTGTCGTGGGTGCCATGGACAACACACAAGACAAGGACATTCACACCCAGACCGAGAACAGAAATTCAAACTCATCATTCAAATTTCCGCCTCGCTGGGAATCGAACCCAGGACCCTTGGCGCGGCGATCCGGCATGGTAACCATTGCGCCACACGGGTCGTCGTATACATATGTACGTATACCATTATACATAGCAAGTCATGGAATGCGGTTGTATTATACATTACATTGTATTCTATGATTATACTGTCTTGCTGTTTTACGACTAGGCGAAGTAGATAGGTACTGTATATTTTACTCGAAGCGAAGCGACGCGAGGGCGGGTTTGCTAGTATTAAATTTTAAATTAATAAAGATTTGGCTCCGTAACAATTTTATTAGTATTGCACATTATTAATATTACTTAGTACAAAAATAATAATTATGTTGATGTAGTGAAATATTGCTTTTAAATATTTTTTATTTACAAAATATTAATAAAACTTGGAATTCGTTTTTCATTAATTTTAACGGATATTCAAGAAATATCAAGTACAAAAATATATCCTCATTTTACCACAAGGTCAACGACATTTTAAATCTCTACCTTGCCTTGGGGCGCAAATGCCTATATCATAAGGACGGGTCTCAGATTAAAGAAATAAAAGGCAGATATAACTTTCCCAAAGAAATGTAACAAATGACGTGAAGCCGCTTTTTCACTATGTGTGCATGACAACCATATTGACAGCTAGCAGTGACATCGTAGAGACACATACTTCTTTGTGTGTGTAAGTTGCCAGACATTGAAAACAAAAAGTCGCGATCTCCCGCAATTTAGTAAATATTTTTTGCCATATTTTCAACTTGAAATATTATGCACAATTAAATTGGCAAATTATTTATTATTATATCACTAGTTATCAAAAAGTATAGATATTAAATATGTCAAATGTTCTTTTAATATACAGTACTTAATATATTATGTTGAATTGTTTTAATTTATGGTTTTTTCTCTTATGGGTAGTTATTTTTAATTGAAAAATATAAAAATTTTAATACATTTATTATAATTAAAATACATACATGAAATATATAATATACGTCATCTTCATTAAAATGCAATGAATAAACAAAGCAAAATTTGGATGGCCAATCATTATCTTGCCTACTTTGACGAATAATAAAAACCCATTTTTCTCGTATTTGTCGGCAATCTGCAAATAAAATAATTCATTGAGCAGGCTAAACAGGAATTACTAAAATAGAATATAATATTTTCTTTCAATCGTGCATTTTATCGTCGGCAAACGTGATATTTTCAATCAACCAGGTTTACCTATGTTAAAATCCAAATTTTATCCCTTTAATCCTTTGTACAATCTATCTTATGTTTATAATAACCCAGCGACAGGTATTTATGCATTGGCTGCATTTCCTGATTTTTAGATTTAAATAAATACAACTATTTACTTTTAAAATATTTTTTTGATATAAATTTATAATCGGTCAGTGTTCAAATAACCCATGCATGTTTCCCTTAATTTAGGGTAGTCGGTCTTCATCAAAAGCTGGTATTAAATTGAATAATTGTCGAGGTTTTGTGTTCCGAGCGCACCGCAAAAATATTATTATAAATAAATAATAAAATAATGAACTGTTACCTGTGAAAAGATATTTAATCTTCTTTTCCTTGATTTTGAAAACAACTTTAGCAGTGTTTAAAATTGCAAGACGGCATTTTATCTGAGAAAATTATTTAATAAATTTTGACAATTGTGACACGCCAGCTATTTGACGCTTTCTTTAGTATTAACTCGGGTTTGTATTTGCTTTTTTAGTTTGTATTTGCTTTGATAGCTTCACATTGTAGTTGGATGAATACATCTGCCTTTTATTTCTTTAATCTGAGGGACGGGTGCAAAGTAAAAAATGTTATCTGCAATTTTGCGATTTACGTAAAAATAACATCTACTCCTATTTTGTAAAATTGCATGATGTAGATACGTATATCTACCCGCTGGCCGTGTGTGTGTTTTGCTTGTATAATACAGAAAAAAAACATATGCCCAATTAAGTTCTGAACACGGTCATAGTCATATTTAAGAACAAAATTTTATGTAAATGACTTGGTTTTAGTATTTATTGAAAGTTTTGAACAATTTTTCCCTTATTCTGTATTATTATTATAAATTTCCATGTAGCTAAGTGGTAGTTAACACAATTGCCACATTTTAGAGTACAATTTATTTGCAGACAATTGCAATATATCGTAAAGCTAGCTGTTTCCCGCAGCTTCGCACGCGGAATTTATGCTTATCATATTTATCCCCTTGGGGGTTGAATCTTGGAAAATCCTTCCTAAGTAGATGCCTACGTCATAAGAGGAATACGTGTGCGAAATTTTAAATTTAAAGCCCTAAGGGTTTGGCCTGTACGTTGATACATCAGTCTTTATAATTTTGCCTTTGTACTTTTGCCTTTTATATATTATACAGATAAACATAATTAGTAAAAATTAATATACATATGGATGTCTTATTTAATGTTAGAGTGCTGGAAAAATTTTTAACAAACTCGGTTTAGAAACAACATAAGGTTTTTTTTTCTTATTATGCGCTCTCCTGAAAAACAGCTGTTTTGTGTATAACTCTTTTTACTTTGTACCCGTTGATGTTCTTATGGAGAAAGTGGTTTTGACTCTTCCAAAATTGCCCAACAACACAAAGACATCAATATCCGTTATTACTTGTTGATACTGTAACCGAAATTCCGGTAGCGCCTTTTCTCACCGCGAGCATTGCAATAAAAGCGAGCAAAAGGGTCGATTCATACGAATGGGTATGCTAGATCTGAAAGCGCCTTTGTTAAAACTAGTGGGCTCAGCCTCCAATTGTTGGAAGATTTAATGGGCTTATTAATTCTGTTTGGAATGAACATTATTAAATTCATGTCACATTACGCCCTACGAACAAAATGTAGGTATCAAGATATACAAGTAAATACATAATTAAATTATTCGCAACCTGGAAAAACAAATACAGTTTTCAATTGAAATCAGAACAATATTATCTGCCATTTAAATGTTATAAAAACGATGTAAGTGTATTTATTTAATACATTTTTGGACATATTAGGCTCAGTCGTTTCAGGGATAAGATAAATTATTCTCTCTGTTTAACTTTTTGGCAGGTAATGCGGCAACTTTAGCCTACTTTTTTGCCGAGTCTTATTTCAACACTTGTTAAATATTACTAAATAAAATGTTTTTATTAATATTTTTTCCCACTTTGCTGATATAATTGACGGGCTGAAATCATGAACTGGTATCTTCATTGTCGAGTACGAGTTCCTTATATTTTATGTGTATTTTGTTAATAATTAGCGCTCTTTCCGTTTTCCGGGATAATAAGTACCCTATGTACGTATCATTAAAGATAATGGTCTACCTGTGAACAAAATTTCATGGAAATCGGTTCAGTAGTTTTTGCGTGAAACAGTAACAAACATCCATAATATCAATTAGTACCATACATCTTAATAGAAGTTTATCTACACCTGATGCCTTAAATAGAACTATTCATTAGTAAATGTCTTTGGTCCCAATAGCACTAGAATCAAAACACTGAATCAGATGAAGCTACTTCACAGAAATATTGCAATTGTATTACAATTTCAGTCCCACTTTAGTCGAACCTTATAAGTAAAGATAACAGTTAGTGATAGACAAAAGTAAACAGCCCTACGTTTAAGCGTCAACGTTTATTAAATGATCGAAGTCCCTTTTCTTGGGAAGGGTATCCCGCAAAACATCAAACAGTTGTGCTAACAACGATGAACAAGGTTATGTTTTCACAGTACCAGCTTCATTTCACAAACTGTCACCGACGAGAACAATGGAGTATCACTTGGTATTAACCTCTTAAATAAATACGCAAGAGAGAGTTGGAGAGAGAATAACAACATCAAAGATATACATGCAAGCTCAAACTGCTCAAATGTGTAAACAAGGTAGCAATTGTTTATTCGGAAACGGAAACGATGACACGTTAGTGCTTCACTTACATTTATAAACACACCGCGCCTTTTGAAGTAGCGGCATATAGTATTCGCAGTATTCAATTACGATGAATGTAATCATCCCAGACCTATGTATCCATCAGCCCTTGGAGGTCCACTGCTGGACATAGACTTCCCCTAACTTGCGCCACTCTATCCAGCTCTTAGCAACTCAGTGGTGATACCGTCATCTTTCGGTGCCTTTGCGTCCGATTGCGGTCCGATTTGCCTTGTGTTTGCACAAATCGCGTCACCTGCACTTGGGGATCTGTTTATTGAGCCGTCAGTACTCCGCCAGAGGTTGAAGACTGCATACATAGTTCTCGTCGATCCCTCATAAATCCGAGAGATTGTTCTGAGAGAACTTGAGATCTACCACTGGGATTGGTCTTAAAATACTTCGACCCTACCTCGTGGACAGTTGCTACCATCCTGTTGTTAAATTCGCCCACCGAGGTGCACGATTCTAGGCACGCAAAACGGGTTTGTAGTTCAAGTTGAAAGTTTTCGGATTCCTGGATTTAGACAGGTGTTGGGCGAAGCGTAGACTTCATCAGGCGTGACCGTTTCAGCTTCACGATGATATATAATGTGCCTCTTACAAGACGGTGATCGCTTTGAACCTGCTGATCACAGAGACATTAAATATGTGCTGTTTGTCTGCCAGAATGAAGTCTCGTCTGTACAGATAGTATTCGCAGTATTCAATTGCGATGAATGTAATCACGCCGGCCCAGAAGGGGAAATACAAATACTCGAAAGTCAATTACAATCAAGCAATCACTTACAGGTGAATAAAGCGCGACATATTTTTGGAACGAAGTTGAAAAATTGCAAAATGACTTTATCGACGAATTCGAATTTTATGTACCTATATTTGGGAAAATATCTTATATTATAATTATACCAATAGCTTACAATACACACGGGTACTATCGAAATAATTAGTTGTGAGAAAAGTTTAATTCAAGCAAATCTGAACTCAGTGGTATAAGTTTCATAACTTTATAAATAATTATGTAATATCATGAAGCTGCTTACACCATTATCATTTTTTTTGCAAGCCACATTATCATTTTAAATTAAATAAAAATTAAATCAAGTTTAGGCTCCAGAAAAACAAAGTCAATGACCATAAAAACATCTTTGATCAAAAAATTCCATTTTCATTATTAAGAAGTTAAATAAACTCAGAAACCTTAAGCGGTATATTAATGCAAATCTACTGAATTACAAAGAGAAAGTGAAATGTGGTAGGCCGTTAGAGGGCTCTGATATTGTGCTCGGAAATTGCTTGATATATTAACCTTGTCTGCAGGACCGACTCTTGTTTTAACTTATCTACCAAGTACTTCGAATCAAACATGATTTATGAGTCGAACTCCACGCAGAATTAGGTACATCTCAAATCTATGTTTGTCGAACATGTTGTCACAAATTATAATAATCGCCGCATTACATTAATTTATCTTTCACTCATCTGAAACACTAAATTCCAAAAACCTTGCTTGTAGCACAATACACAGATACAATGGTGAATTACGCCAGTAACTAAGATGTTATTGATGTCCATGAGCGAAGATCACTTACTATCCATGGGTCTTCTACTCGTTTGATATTTCCATAAAAAATATACATCATTATTTTAGCCGTTTGAGAATCCCCAATTCTAAAAAATGGGGCATTATCGAGGGGTTCGAGCAACATAAATATTTGAAAAGAAGACACATGGTGACAAGCGCACACATAAATACACCAACGACATATAAAAATAAGTCCTAGAACCGACATTTCGTTCCAAACTTTCCGCTCACTGTAAATTCGCCCAAAGTCAAACAAAACCGGTCACCGTCAACAAACCTACGTCCCTGACGTAAAAGTCTAGTTTGAAAACTTTTAATGCGTTTAGAGTGGACTTTTTAATCATTTGAAATTGAAAAATACTTTATTGCATGACTAAAAAGGTAATTCTAAAATTCAAACTGAACAAATGACACGTTAATAACCAAATACGCTAGGTGTGACGCTAGTTCCATATATAAATAAAATATATCATTTACTTCCGGCTGAGAACAGGAAACATCGAAATCGGAGCAGCTCATGAATTATTCATGTTTTCTCGCTGTATGAAATAGGGAAGGCAATGATGATATTCCCTATTATTCTTGGCACGAAATTCAACGTAGATCAGTGAGACAACAGATCACTCAGTTGTAAGCAACACTAACTTCACCCTACTATCAGATACATTAGAAACCCGTTGAGAGCAGGTAGTGCGTCTGTAGACTGCAGAGATGTTTATTACCTCAGTAACCTTAGGAGATCCCGCTTGACCGGTAACCATAGGTATCCGCATTGATTCGAATCCATTCTTTATTTCAAACAAATAAAAACTGGCCATTTTTTTTAGTCTCACCTGTCCCGCTTGTTGCCTTTATTAATATCGAGCAAAAAATGGATAAAAAAATCACGTTTGTTGTACGGAGCCGCGCTAAAATATTTATTTTATTCTGTTTTTAGTATTTTTTGTTATAACTATGAAAATTTCAACTATCTAGCTGTCACGGTTCATGAGATACAGCCTGATGACTGACAGACAGACCGATAGTGGAGTCTTAGTAATAGGGTCCCGTTTTTACCCTTTGGGTACGGAACCCACAAATATTTAGGGTTTAGGGCCAGTGACATGGCACAGATCGTTTATTGTCTACGACGGAAGTTTGCAGTAACGGAAGCTAAACTTTTCTATAAACTTAAAAAAATTAACCTTTAAAATTAAAATTACCATTTCCCAAAACTTAAATATCTTATATTTCTCATTTAAATAAATATAACGTTTTTTATGCCTCGTGACACCTATGTCTATTTCAACTAATTTATATAACATAATGCCAAACCTATCATAACTTAAATGTAACTTTTACTTACTTAAAATACAATTTTCATAATAATTTTCATAACTTTTATCCCGTCAAGCAGCTCAAATAATAGATTCTCGGCGTTCTTTCTGTTTGACTGAAAGAAACTAGCGTAACCGCAGGTAAAATGAACATACTTTTGTATATAAAATCTGTTAAAAGCAGCAATGTTTTCCCTCCCTAGCAATTAGTGCGAGTCGTTATCTCCCGTCACCCTTTCAACGGCAGTGAATATAACGTAAGATGAATGAGGATTTTCTAGCCCTGGGAATCGATCCAGGGGTACTAAGCAGAAATAAACTTTTAATTTGCAATAATTAACAAATGACACCCATACTATGTACCCATACGACCACGCTAACTCTCCTTCCTCCGCTCCTTGTTACGTAGACGGTGACAGAAACAACCTATTAAATAATTGCAAAAGCAATGTGTGTAAGGTAAATGCAATGTAAATGTAGTTATGTAAATGAAGTTATAGGAACGTATTAGATATTTGAAATTAAATTAAATTCGAACTTATAGCGCTGAGCGCGAAGTTTAGTTTGGTTTGTTTTATGTACAAATGTTGGACAATAAATGATTAAAATGATTATGTTTGGAGACTCACTTCATTTTGTGTTACATCTGCGCGCACAACTTTTGTTTTCGAAAAAAACACTATTATAAGATCAACTCACCAAAAGCACAAAGTAAATAAACGGAACAGAGACTAAACTTCTAAATAGCGTGCAAAATTGTTACGGGTTGACACAGGAGGATAAAGTGAAATAACATAATATATTATCTTAATATTTTGTTTTGATATTTTTTGTTTTCCAATAATTTGCTATGTCGTTTAGGCTAGGGTAGTCCAGGGTAGACAGTAAGGTAGGCATGGTATGAATGTAGGAGTTGTTGACGGATTGAAGTTAGGCAATGACAGTATAGTTAACGTTGACCTCAACTGTTTACGTAGTCCAAAACCCCTGCTACCGTTGCTACCGTGTTAAAGCAGTTTGACGAACACTTTTGCACAACAGAGTCATTTCTCTTTTTCTCTTCTTCTCATAGAATATATTGCCGAGAAACCATAGAGCAAAATTTTTGACGCAGAGTTAAATAACATAACTTATTTGATGTAGTAAAATTTTTAATTAATCCCACAAATACACCTTTGCTCCACAAAGAGTTAAAAATACCTGCTGTTGTCGTAATGAACAACAAAGAGCAATTTAAATTTAATAAAAGAAATGTAGCATTGAGGAGAGAGCATTTAAAACGTGTGTTGTTTGCCGGTGAAATCATTTTTCTGTTATAATGATTTATTACGAATTTTACTCAGAATGCAAGATCGTAGCTATGAAATTGTATTGTCAACGGTTGATACGCCTGTTTTAATTAATTTGAATATCTGAAAGTGTCAGAAAAGTTAATTACATGATTTCAATACTACACTAGCTTCTTCACCGGCAGAAGCACTTTCTATATTAAAAAATCATGTTAATGAATGTAACATTTTATTTGAATTTAAACATATAACCACTAGAGACTTAATTAAAGCATTTCAGTCTCTGAAGGTAAAGAATACAGGTGACTTGTGGGGCATCTCGGTAAAAATAATATAGTATATTATAGATATCATAGCTCCATATTTGGTCGTAGTTTTTAATAAATTATACATTTATTAATTTATTAATCTTGGTATCTTTCCAGATCTTATGAAATGCAGCAAAATCATTCCACTTTTTAAAACAGGTGAAAAAACTGATGTTAATAACTATAGACCAGTTTCTGTTTTACCAACTCTTAGTAAGATCTTCGAAAAGATAATACTGAATCAAATGTTAACCCATTTCAATAATAATAAATTATTACATCCTGAGCAATACGGTTTCACGAAAGGCCGGAGTACAACCGATGCCGGGGCTAGGCTTTTAAAGCATATATTTGAAGCATGGGAAGCATCACAAAATGCCATAGGTGTATTTTGTGACTTATCTAAGGCATTTGATTGTGTTGAGCACGAAACATTGCTGCTTAAACTTGGCCACTATGGTATAAAAAACAAGGCCCTTAGCTTGATCGCGTCTTATTTGAGTGATAGAATACAAAAAGTAAGCATAAACGATATTAAGTCATCGGGGTCACCGGCTGTGATGGGTGTACCGCAGGGCTCTATATTGGGTCTGTTTCTTTTTCTGGTATATCTTATTAATGATTTACCACATTATGTAAAGAACCAAGCGGATATTGTACTATTTGCTGATGATACATCATTAATATTTAAGTGTGAAAGGAATAAAGTAAATTTCGACGACGTAAATAGTGCTCTTTCGCATGTGTCGCGTTGGTTCACTATCAATAACTTACTTTTAAATGCAAAAAAAACTAAATGTATAGAGTTTGTGCTACCTAATGTTAAAAAAGTCAGCAAATCTCTTAAACTAAATAATGAAACATTGCATATGGAGGAATCAACGGTCTTTTTAGGGGTGACCTTAGATAGTAAACTTCAATGGGGCCCACATATAACAAATCTCGCGACAAAACTTGGTAGGGCTGCTTATGCTGTTAGGAGAATAAGGCAGTATACTGAAGTCGAAACTGCTAGGATAGTTTATTTTGCTTATTTCCACAGTGTTATGTCATATGCCATCTTGCTGTGGGGCAAAGCAGCCAATATAGAACAAATTTTCATTCTCCAAAAAAGGGCTGTTAGGGCTATCTATAAACTTAAGTCTCGGGAATCTTTGCGTGAAAAGTTCAAAGTAATAGGTATACTTACAGTAGCTTCCCAGTATATCTTCAATAATGTAGTTTTTATAAGGAAGAATATAAACGCGTATAAACAAAATTTTGATATTAATAATCGCCAAACAAAAAGAATGTATCAATTAATTACGCCTTCGTTCCGCCTAAGTAAAGTGCAACGATCTTTCATAGGGCTTGGTGTACATTTCTATAATAAAATCCCAAAAATAATACGTGACTTGCCAATAGAATCTTTCAAAAAACGTGTAAAAACACAATTGTTAGGCAAGGGATATTATAGTGTAAACGAGTATTTAAATGACAAAGACGCATGAAAATGATTAGCTCTGCAACCAGTTCCACTCAGAATAGTAAACTTTTGTATGATAATATCTTTTTTGTAATATTTTTTTTTTTAAAGATGTGCTGAGGAGTTTCTTTAGGCTTTTCTTCTCCTCCATGACAAAGCACCTTCCGAAAAGCCAAAAAATGACGTGCATAAGTGTATCAATGATACCTATATGAATAAAATATTTTGACTTTGACTTTGAATAAATAAATAAAACATATACGCACTCATACATATATACATATAAGAAGTACCTTACTAGCTTTACTAGGAAATACTCAAAAATGACCTTGATAGGAAATGCTCAAAAATGATGACAGACGTAACTTTTTAAAGGAAATACCTGGCAAACGACTAAAGGTCGTAGCTCATCTACACGACACCGCTCCCACCCAACCAAAGTATGAGAATTCAAATATAGACTTAAAATCGTGCTCTGTAGGTGCACTTTACAGTAACAACAAAAATTAGCAGCCCGCGCGCGGGAAGCAAGCTTATCGCAACCTTGCCACTCAATAGTTGCACCTAAAGAGCACGATTTAAAGTTTATATTTGAATTCTCATACTTTGGTTGGGTGGGATCGGTGTCGTTTAGATGAGCTACGACCTTTAACCTGATAGTAAGTGACTGTCGACACCCATAGACATCAGCGAAATCCAAGGCATCACTGATGCGTTGCCGGCCAGAAGAGAAAAAAAAGATTGAATGAACTGACTCTCAAACCCCCAGCCGGTACACGATGAGTCATTTGGCGGCTGACTCAAGCAAGAGGGAGGGAGCTATCCAGGCGATTTTTTATTTTATTTTTTTAATTGAATAAACAAAATAAATGTGTAAGATAATATTTTTAAAGTATGAATTCAGGGAGCGCCCGCGCCACGCGACTGAAACCAGAGCTTACTTTTCCTAGGAAAGAGAGTTTATCACAAAGAGTACGAGGAACTCCTTCTTGTTAGTTTTTCTAGTAATATTATCGATAATATTGAAGACTTTTCTATAAATTATCAACGTACATTTTTATCACAATGCTCATACTTATTACTTTCGTATTGTCCGCATTATTATACATAGTAATCCTCCTACGATGGCATTTCTCATCTACGAGTATAATGCTACAATTTGCTCTTTATAAATTATTTTATCAGTGGGTACAAAATTTATTTTACTGATTTATTTTATAACAAACAAATTAAAAATAAAACTTTATTCCATATTTTGACTAAATTATTTAATTCAAATGTATAATTGTGCATAGTTAAATTATGCACATGGAGAAGAATTGCAACAAGTTTTTTTTAAGAGCCGATAAAAGCGCAGACACCTTATGTTAAGTGGTCATAGTTATGGTCAGTGCATCTTGATGTCCATCATCAGCAACATCGAGACATCACCAATGTATTCCCGGCCAAGAAGGAAAAGAGAACCAAGAGATTAATTGGCTCTCAACTCCCTAGTCGGAACGCGACAGGTCGTTTGTCGTCTGACTAAAGCATATGGACGGTATCCAGTCCAAAAGGCTTTGCAAAAGTTAATAATAGTAGAAATAGTATTATCTTGTTCAAAATAATATTGATAATAATCCTTCTGAAAACCCTATCATGAAAAAGAGGAACCGGCTCTTACGACACCTCTGTCGGCATTGGATCAGGGTCAATATTCAGAGCGGCGCTCAATACGGATAAATGTAATGTTATGTAAGATAATGTAATACAAATATGTTTACTAAAGAAAATAAAATATTCATTGCTTTCCTCTATAGTGACGATGTGAAGTAAACCCTTAACAGAATGAATTCTGTCGAATTCGACTACAGAGCGTTCACTGACGAAAATACGAGATATTAGACACACAAATATAAACCTTTTCTTTACCCCAAAACAAATTGAACCTCATTAGTACAACATCGTTAGCTTCATTCCCTCCGATAACCAATAGCAATATTCAGTAGACATAACGCTCCGGGATAGTAACATTCTCACATTCTCTTAGTCCTTCGCCTTACTAATCCAGCGGGATTCAGCCGTAAGCCAGCGGCAATACATTCTAGAAACAGGCCGCAATTACTGCTTAATGTATTCCTTCCCGCTGATATTAACGTCACCTAAAAGCTTGTTTAGTGAAAAATTTAGTTAACAAACAATTGTTAATGTTAAGCAACATATTGATTAGATTGAGACAAGTATTCGATAAAATTAACCAAAAGTTACAGGTCATAATTCTCAAGAATCTACCCAAATTTTCAAGTTCTTTGCCAATTACCTTCAACCAATTGATCAGATTGATCAGATTGGCACAGGGTATATGAAGTCCCTTGCATGGAAACTTCACTAGCAACTGCCCACTCACGTGGATTTGATCATAATCGCAACCTCGTTATGAAAATAAGGGAAATTTTTTAAATCCTCTTTATTTCCTGTCCCGTGGGAATTTCATAAAATCCGGCCTTAATTTAACACTGTCTACATTATAAAGGACACCTGTGTGCAAAATTTAAGCTTTTAGCTCTAAAGGTTTGGATTTGGGCTAAGTGATGGCAAGTCTTGAACTTGTTTAATTTACTCGTGAGTCGTAATGTAACTTAACTTATAATAATGTTGATAAAATGTAAGTTGTTTTAATTAATGTATATCAATTAACTTAGTAATAGATATGAAACAGTTTTAATTGATTGATATAATTAAATTTTTATTTATTAATTTATTGATTCGACTGTGTCACTAGTAACATGATTATGGAATACTTATTCTGAAATCAAAATATTATTGTTAATATTATTAGGTTTACTATTATGCGTACGAGAATATTATAATACAACTTCTATCAAAGCTTTGAATACACTGTTGTGTGAACATGTTTTTAAATTGAACCCTGTCACATATTAAGGTTTCATTGGAATGTGAAATTTCCAATAATGAACGAGGTTATTCATTTTTCTATGAGTTACCGACCCTCAATATAATTTTAAAATTTATTTCTTAAAAAAAATATTATACATTAAATTCTATTATCTCTATGCTTTGGAAACAAAAGTTTCATTTATATTTTAGCAGCCCTTGTAATTTGACACAAACATTTTTCTCCAATTTCTCACCATTACGTTTACATATACGTGGCTCCTCGTCACGTCGTAGATAGACGTACCTCAATAAATCTCATCCTCCGAGATTTAGACTAGTAAGCCGCGGCGCGCTGCAAGCGCTAGGTCACATTCACAGAGTGTAAACGTTCGGCTTACGATCTACTTGGAATATGTTACGCGTAAAGTTTACGATAATACGGTACCTATCTAGTATCTACTCGCTCGAGAAATTTACATACACATATAAGTTTACTTTACCAAGAAGCGTTTTATAGTTGAGTGGTATTATAATAAATTGACTCGAAATGAAATTTAGTTAAAACTGCGTTTTACAACGCGGTACAAGTTTGGCTGAGATCTGAAATAATTACTCGTAGATTAATAATCAACTCTTTAAATACCTCTACTTAAATTTTTACTCTTACAGAGGTCTACATGGGTGCACAGTAGTCAATTGTTTAAATACATTTTGCGTCAAATTTACGTAGAATCTCTTACAGCTGATGGACTCTCAGTAGTAAGGAATCCCGCATCTCTCACTCATTTATTGCTAATTGAGGAAAAGTTATTTGCTTTATATTTTGTAACATTTCTCGAGAACTCCGTAACAGTACTTCCAGACTCACGGCGAGCATTCTCTGCGGGAAAGCTTGCCGAGACTTCTCGCGAACACATGATACTATTCAGACTCTCATTTTAGTCTCACTACAGTTCTCACCGTTATAAGATATGGACGACTTTAAGAGCGCAGCGGCTTTAATATTTTATGCATTATCGCCTTGTTAAGATCAAAATTCGAAATGAAAGAAGAAAGATGGAACCAATAATGCAACATTGTGTATGTCAGATATTTCAAGTAGAACTTAGGTAACCAGGCAGCGCCTGGCGATGGAATTAAAAAAAAAATTTTAAAGGTTTTTGTATGTTTATGACAACTGATAGCTATGTAAATAAACATTAAGTGAACGTATAACATTTTATTTAATCTTAAATACCCTAAAAATTACAGCTATTTGTACTTTGGGGATACGACATAGGAAACCTTGCCCTAAATACACGAAATTATTAACGCCACACATGTTCAGGACTCTTCAGTTCTTATTTCATACTGATACGGCTAACACCTAACCGAACAGGAATGTGATATAATTCTCTTTCTCGCTCGAAAAAATCCTTTGAAGGGAGAAAAAATACCGCCAGCGATTGGAGAACAGGCGAACCCGAGAACGAGACGGCGAGAAACTAATCACATTCACGCTTCTCGGGTGTTCTCGGGGCTTCTCGCCGTGAATCTGGAGGAGGCTTAACGTTAATACAAACTTCATCCAAGTATTCTTGTTATCCGAGTCCATTAACTGAACTTACTGTAGTGGCAACTGAATCTTAATTTACAAGAATTTCAAAATATTTGCGTTGAATAAGCCTAGTTTCGTACTGTATCTACAATACTATCTAGTAAAACTTGAATGTTGACCGGAACCACTAGGAAAAGTAATAATTACAAATTGTTTTCACAAACTTAATTTTAAGTAATAAAATTAAAACTGCTTTGTAATTTAAAGTTTTATATGAAACTTTATAAAATTATCGTGGATTACTTTGGTCTTATCAACAATATTTTGACATAAAATTATCCATTATTTTTACTGCAAACGCAAACATGTATTTCTCTTATTAGTATGACGTGTCTGTGTGTGAGTGTGCGTGCGTCGTATTTACTATTTATAGTAACAAATACACTTATTTTAACCGTTGCATGGTTGAGTTGTCAAAATTTGATAACTATAGTCGAGATGGCGAAGTAATATTATAGAAAAATTACAAAGTCGTAATACCAACAAATCATACTTACACTTGAACATGAAAATAAAACGTCGTAATCGTATAAGAGTCGTAATAGGATTACGTTTTCTGAAGCGACACGAATACAACGTCGTTCACGACAGAAGCTAGTTCGTACAAGCGATGCCGATACATTTTTTTTATTTTCTACAAGAGTGTATTGAGGACAAGTTGATAAGAAGACCTCGGTCTCACGACCATTCATCTGAGAGAACAATGGCTTTACTGGGTCGATTCCAGGTGGGACATGTTATTATTATGTAAGGCGCTTTAAACTAAGATAACCTAATCATTCTACCCGACCAGGCTTCACCTTAGAACTAGTTTATAACGCTTCGTTTGTGAGTAGTTCACACTTGAAGTTGAAAATGTTTTGGAGATCAACGGAGTTTCATAGATATAATGTCAAATCCGCCGGAGAGCTGGTGACCGAATTTCTCCCAATCACCACTAGATTTCAGTCAAATATGATTACTGGCTTGTTTTCTTTGTCTACCTTCCACCATCTAGAGCATTTGCCAGTAGCGTCTATTATGTACTATGGTAGCGTTCTGATATCAAACTTAGTGCCAGACAATGTTAACCTGTAAGCGATCACGATAGCACACGTCCAATAATTTTAGTATTTTTAAGTAACTTTGTAAAAGAAGGAAGTTCTCAATTACATTTTTTATGTTTGTTATCTCAGAACTCTAATGAAGTTCTTGGACGATTTATTTTTATTAAAAAAAACGGATATGTTTCTAGATTGATCCCATATTTTTGCATATTTTTCTGATGTTGGGATTCCTGAGGCATTGAGGGAACTCCTCATATATTATAGGTATACATACAGATAGTGAATCAGATTTTTTGGAGACTATTTGTTTTTGGCCATCATTAAGAAATGATGACGTTTGTCTAGAAGTCCAGTCCAAGCCGTCAAAAGTACGTTATGTCACTAAACTTTTGATCAACCTTCGTAGTATGAGAAAAATATGTGTCGGTCATAAACTTATCTTAGATTCACGCATTCAATTTCATCTATGATATCTGATTCAACCAGCATCATGTACCCTCCTGGGTATATGAAAATTATAGTCACAAACTAGAGGGCTTCCGTAATTGATATAGCAAAAAATATGCCGCCTTTGGGTAATGCTAGAGTGGTTTTTTCCTTATTCGTCTATTTGTTCACTGAGTTTTTTCATTTGATAAAATTACGTCATCCAGTATATGCGTATCAAATAGTAGTTTTCCAATAAGACATACCAAACGCGGTTACTGAGAACATAATACTTCTACGAAATAAGAATAAGTAATGAGTTGAATAGGTACAATAATTATATTTATCTTCAAAAATACAAGAAGGTATTTAAAATAATAATTTAGTTATATCATTTTGTTCTAGTTGATCAATATATCTTGTCTCTATCATAAAATTGAAGCCTAATTTTAGGTCGAAAAATGTGGTTGTCTGATTTTTTTGGCGGTTTTTATTTTTTTAACTTACATAAATATTTAGATTAAAGAATTTATCTCATTAATCAGTCCACAAAACGACTAAATGCGTGTAGGGTTCCGAAGTTTATCGATTATTATTCAGCCGTGATAGTTTTTCTTGTTAATTCCTTATATAACCTATTTTTGTGAATTTTTTCACTAACTTCATTGACTCTAAGAAAAATTTTCACTTTAAGCTGAATATTTCGCAAACGGACCCCTGGATTGAAAAACGGTTTTTGCAGACCCATAATATTTTTGCATAATATTATTTAAAGATTTTTTTACTAATACCCCACATTATAGGGTACGCGACGAATAAAAAATTCATCCTCACGTTTCCTGTAGGGGAGGTGCCCTAAAAAAATGTTTTTCAATATTTTATTCTACGATTTTTGATTTTTAATAAATATGTATATCTATGCCAAATTACAGCTTTCTAGCACTAAGGGTGCTTTTCCACGAGAGATGTGCTATGCAGCTATGCTGCGAAGATGTGAAATCCAATAAATATGATTGGTTCAATAAATTGATTGATTTCCGCCAATGAATATGATTGATGGATATCAAACGCATCCATAGCAATGTAACATAGCACATCTCTGGTGGAAGAGCCCACTGAGGGTCTTGGCGCTATGCTTTGGACAGACGGACGGATGGACGGACGTACGGACTGATTGACGGACGGACGGATAGATGGATGGACGGATGGACGGACGGACGGATGGACGGACGGACGGACGGACGGATGATTGGACCGACTTATTACGGGCATCCCGCATGGCAACTATTGCGCCAACTACGGGTCGTCAAGGAAAAGTACAGCTCAGTTAATATTACTTTTGTAAATATCCCATAATCTTAGTATGCCGTACCTTGCCTGCTCCAAGGGCGGATGATTGGCGAAGTATTAGGGCCTTCTGTAAATGTCTGCTAATGAATCAAACGACTATTTGTAAGGGGTGCTTCTTTAAATAATGTTCCCTCCTGAAAAACCTAATAGCCTATGCCTACTGCCCTATCAGCAATTTATTTTAAGAGTACGTCTAAATGAAATGAAATGAAAATGAAAATATATGAAATGAAAATATAATGTATTCGAAGGAACCAATTGCAGCACATATTAAAAAAACTTCTCATGTTATTTTGTTTTTATTTATTTATTTATTAATAAGAAACTTACCTACCACTAAATAAAATAAATTTTAACAAAATCGGTACATAAAAGCCAATTAAAAGTTTCCACATCAGTTAAATTTATACTATTTTAAGCGGGATTCTAATTTTAATTAACCATTAACAAATATCAATTCTAATATCTTGACAAGTAATTTTAATAAAACAGGTATTGTTCACAATTATGATAACAATTTTAAGATAAATTTATGAATACCTAAATATTATAATATCAGAGTAGTTCAGTATCAAAATACCTGGCTCATAGGTCTACGTCCTGGAGAGTAGTGTCTATTGTCTATCAAGCGATGATAATGAAATGAACCTTTCGGGTACACTAGCTCACTACCTTTTATCTTTTTCTTTTCTGGGTGAATTTCCCAAGTGCATTTTTGAGACGGCGAGGTTGAAAATTAATGTGTGGAGGTAAACTACAATTATGCATAATTTTATATAGGTAGTTTAAGTAGTGATCTACATGATAGTGATGTATTCAGAGGTATTTAATACACAGACTCTTAATAAAAAAAATATCTAAGACCTAAAATCTAATTCCGGTGTACTGTCCAAACTGCGTTTATTTACATATTTTATTAATTTAATTTTTTTTGGTAAATAAATTTCATTAAAAGGGAATGTTTTTTAGAAATACATTAAATAACACAACTAATATATATGTAGCAGAAGGAGGTATTCTATGGTATTGGTTATGAAATGATATTCCTTTTACTTTGCACCATGATATATTTCCAGTTCTCCTAACATTCACATCAATATTCCAAAGTACTTCAACACTACGTGATCAATAATAATCTGTTCTCCATTCTTGACAATTCCCTAATCTAAATATGACATGACATTTCTTATATGCCAGCCTCTGCATCAGGCAAGCGTTGTAGAATAAAGAGGTCCGTCCCTAGACTGTCACTGGAGGTTCATGGCCTCACCGATATATATTTATGGAGTAATTTAAGATTAAACAACAGCTCTTAAAACATCTTTTAAAAATGTCCTACAAAAAAAAGCAATACCGGTGGCGCATTTTGTATACTTCATTACTTGTTACTTCACGATTTGGAAGACACCTTACTAGCTCTCCCCGCACCGTTCAGTTGTGCTCTTGCAAACTGCGTGTTAGGATGACCGACTGGTTGCGTAATTTTCCTGTCAAACACGTAAGTACTAACTGCGGTGGCGCAGGAATACAAAATCATCCAATTCCGATGTCATGTATATTAGTAAAAGTACAAAGCAGATTATCTAGAAATTTTATAGAGAGTTCCATTAACGGTTTTTAGCTACAATTGTCAAATAAAAGTTAACCTGTGACTAAAAGTTTTCTTTAAAATTCAAGTTTTGTCTCTGATTCTAAGTCCGGTGGCGCAATCTCGGTGGCTCCGGTGGCAAATCAAAGCGTATAGGGAAGTATAGGCCATACAAATACAAGCGTGTCTCCATCTATCCATCAGCCCTTGGAGGTCCACTGTTGGACATAGGCTTCCCCTAACTTGCACCACTCTGACCGGTCCTGAGCCTTCTGAATCCAGCGGATGCCCGCTGTCTTCTTCAGGTCGTCAGTCCACCTGGTCGGGGGGCGTCCTATCATCCTATGCTCCTTTTTCCGAGACGTGGGCGCCATTCGAGGACCTTTCTTACCCAACGGTTATCGGTCCTTTGCACTATGTGGCCCGCCCATTGCCACTTCAGCCGGCTAATTCTTCGAGCTATGTCAGTTACCCTTGTTCGTCTACGGATCTCCTCATTTCTGATGCGATCACGTAGAGAAATACCAAGCATAGCCTTCTCCATAGCCCGCTGCGCTTCTCTGAGGTTGTGGATTAGGAAAATAGTAAAGCACCACGTCTCGGATTCGTATGTGATCACCGGCAACACACACTGCTCGAACACCTTAAACTTCAGGCACTGAGGTAATGTTTTGGACGACAATATATGACGGAGTTTCCCGAACGCAGCTCATCCGAGTTGGATTCTACAATTGACTTCATTTTCGAAGTTGGACTTACCCATCTGGATCACTTGTCCCAGGTAATTGTATTCGTCTAGAACTTCGAGAGCAACGCCGTCAAGAACAACCGATACGGGTGTGACATGGACATTCGACATGATTTAAGACCCACCCGTTGTGAGGCGCTGTTCAAGTCCCCCGAGCATTCTTCCAAGTTCTTCCAAGGAACCCGCCAGGATGACTATATCATCGGCATATCGTAGGTGTGTGATGTATTCGCCATTGATGTTAATGCCATGTTGTTTCCACTCCATCAGCTTGAACACGTCTACCAACACAGCGGTGAACAGTTTTGGGGATATGACATCCTTGTCTGACACTTCTCTGCAGTTGGATGGGGTTCGTTCAGTCCTGGATTTGTCAATAGGCCGTATAGGCCGCGGCCTAGGGGCGGTAGCGTCCTAGGGGCGGCAGATTTCAGAAGATGATATTATAGATGATTTTGCTATTAAAAAGTGTCACAAAAAATTTTAATTCTTGTTTTTTTACGCACTTTCTTAGTGACTAATTCAGTGCCTTCCTCACCATGAATGGAAAATTATTATTTTAGAAAAGTACATGGGGCGGCGAAAATAAATTGTCCTATACTCATAAAAAATATAAATCCGGCACTGGGTTCGTTGCTGTATCGTGTACTCTGACGGACATGATGGCGGATGAGTACAAACACTTCAACACCTCGATATACCGGTAGTCGATCCGCCACCGCTGGAGAGAATCTAGTACCACCCAGATCTCGATAGAATCAAAGGCCTTCTCATAGTCCACATAGGCTATACATAACGGCAAGTTATAGTCCTCGGTCTTTTGTATAATCTGCCGCAATGTGTGTATATGGTCTATCTATATATCTATATAAGTGTGTATTCGGAATTCTGCTTGTTCGGGAGGTTGTAAGTCGTCAAGCCTGCGTGCAATGCGATTTGTGAGGACCCTCGAAAACAGCTTATAAACGTGGCTCAGAAGTGCAATGGGCCTGTCTAATTACCGCTAAAAGGAGTCCGTTCATCTAGACTCCTATTCTTCAAAATGTACATAATATCTTTAAAGTATTAAATGATCTTGCCGTTATGATTTCTCATGGGCATAAATCAATTTCGGTGGATCAAATTCTAATTCCAGTGGTAATTTCGGTGGCATTTGATAGTGTAATTTGATAATATCTCCGGAACAAATAATTTTTTTTTCAATCTCTACTATATGACTAATTATCACTACTATTTACATATTATTTATGCCAAATAAAGTGTATTAGAAACATCAAGTTTAAATTTAATCAATTTCGGTGGCTTGGATTTTAATTCCGGTGGTCCTTTAATAATTTCGGTGGCATTTGATAATTTCAAATGGAAATATCTCATGAACTAATCATTTTTTTTCGATCTCTAGTATATGATTAATTAGTACTACTCTTTATCTATTATTTAGGCCAAAAAATTTTATCAGAAACAGCAAATTTAAATTCGCCACTGTAATTAGGCAAAATTCGAGTTTGTTGAAATTCACCCTTCTCTATTTTCTTAACAACGTTAACAATATTTTTTTTCATGTATGCTACGGCTTAAAGCCGGTGCGGCTACATCGCTATTTCTACTCAAAATAGTTGTAATATCTCTCAACCTGCCAGGTCTTTTGCGACAGCTCTATTTCTTTTATTAATTTACAAATCAAATTTATCTGGTGCAAATTAAATTCCGTCATTGTGTTACACGAGGAATCATTCCTCCGAAACATCCACTAACGGTACAGACAATGAAGAGATGTCCGCAGAGATAGGTCCACAGCCACGTACTAATGAGCATCTGATGTACAAACTTTGGATACTGCGTCATATCACTCCCGCAGTCCCGCTTACAGCCGGGCGACCTCTGTTTATAACTGAAAAACTTTTAACTACACAATACCGTACAGTTCGTAAGCGAGGAATAAGTATAACATAACTTTCAGGAGAGTATTTACTATTATTTATGGGCTCTATTAACCTACAGGGTCTTTCGAAATCAGTGAAACATTGGGTGGTGGTAGAAATCATTTCATACTATTCAAAAGTAATGCTTAGTTACATAAAAAAAAATATCGATGGATAATCTAATCAATCCGTCATGTTGTCGTAAATATCGCGCCGGCACGGACGACTAGTAGTAGTATTCGTCTTCATTCGTTATGCGAACCGCGAAGAACTGGATGGAATAGCTTCTCTGCCGCGTTCCGCCTGTATGAGTACTCGTACTGACAGTGTGCTTGGCGCGGCGTCCTTGTCCAAATTTAAAGAAATAGGTATACTTACAGTAGCTTCTATAATATATTACTATAATCTTCGTAATATATTACTATAATGTACTACTATATAACTGCATATATCTGTAAACAAAGTTGTGACTTTTCAAATCGGCAAACAAGAAAGATGCATCAATTGGCTACCTCGTCGTACCGTCTATATAAATTGCAGCGTTCTTATATGGGGCTCGGTCCCAAAGCAATTACGTAACTGGCCAGTGAATCTTTCAAGAAACTTTAAGCAACTCAACTCGTAGGGGTTATTATAATATGCTATAGCTAAATGCTATATGCTATAGCATAGATGCATATTTAAATGATAAGGATGCATGGAAATTACCAGCTAGGCAACCAGTTCTGCTCAGGTTAGATTTGTTTCAGACACAGACATAAATAGTAAAGTTTTAGACCTATTTTTGTAATAAATATAAGTTTTATTTTTAAAACATGTGCTGAGAAGTTTCCTTACGGTTTTTCTTCTCCTCCATGACAAACGCAGGCAGCGATACATTTATGAACGGCATTCTTCTGAATGACGTTCATAAATGTATCAGTGATACCTACATGAATAAAAGATTATTTCATTTCATTTCATACATATCTACATTAACATACATACATTCATATTTACATACAAACACTCGAAATACATAATCCTCCTTCTGGCGCAGTTGGGTAAAAATACAGCCGAATTGAGAACCTCCTCCTCTTTTGAAGTGGGTTAAAAAATCAATTAAGATAGTACTGTGCCATAGTTATGCAAAGAACAGATATTTTCATTTAATATTAGAAAAGAGATGGATGATGTAATCGACGCAAATCATTTGTATTACACATGATGAATGAAGATAGATAGAGGGAGGAGAGACATGAGATAAACAGATAATTACAACATGTTACTTATGAATCGAAAATTCAATTCAGTCAGTAAATTTATATGTTCCAGTTAGAATTAGTGGAGTGATACTTAAGTGTAGCCAATTCTTAAGTTTGAAGTTTTGTCCAGATATTTTAGTCTTGCCATCTGGCCACCCTACGTGTAACTCAGGCGGGAGAAAAGCAAAGCTGAAGACACTCAATTGGATGGGTAAACAGTCGCTTGAAAGTGTGTGCAACCGGTAAATTCATTTTCTTGTTAACAATAACAATTAACAATAATGACGACCCGTGTGGCGCAATGGTTACCATGCCGGATCGCCGCGCCAAGGGTCCTGGGTTCGATTCCCAGCGAGGTGGAAATTTGAATGATGAGTTTGAATTTCTGTTCTCGGTCTGGGTGTGAGTGTCCTTGTCTTGTGTGTTGTCCATGGCACCCACGACACAGGGAATCCTAATGTGGGGCTATGAGTGTGAAACGTTATTAGTTATTAATAATTAATAATTATATCCTTTGTTGCCATACTCATATTAACTAATTAAAATTATGTAGTTTCGTAATGCAAAGATTGTTGAAACGGACTAAAGATAGATGTATATGTGGGCAAATGAAGTAGCTTAGCCTCTACTAAGCGAACATAAAACAACCGATTAATAAAAACATTTTAATACCCGTATTCACAAACAACACTAATATAGTAACTGTAAGGCACTAATATAGTGCCTTACAGTGCCGACTTATGCATAGAGTCGTTCAAAACAATATTCATACTTGAGTTGTCAAATTCAACGTATCGGTAAAGTAGCTGCTGAGCTATTTTACAGAACGTATTACATCGAAATGGAAAGAAAGGATCTATTGTTTGTATTGACACCTTTGTCAAAATTGGCCAAAGTGAAGTTGGCCGTATTAAATGAACCAATCACATGGCTGTAAAGAGCCTCAGACCTTTTTTTCTTTAATCTGAGTATAGATCACACTATCCTGGACCACATCTCCACTTACCATCAGGTGGGATTGTGGTCAAGCATTAACTTATTTCAAGTAAAAAAAAGAGCTTTATGCGTCCGCTCAGCCAAGTCACACCGATACTGGCAGCTCAAAAATACGCTCGTTTGTCCTCACCCTAAGCGATGACTGAAATGAAAAGCTCGACATGACGAACGCACAGAGACCGTTCTTCGCCTAGCGTTACTTCATTACATAAACAAGTGTTGTTTGTGACTACCTAGGTAAATCTGTCTACAAAAATAAAATATTCTATAGCGAATGAATCATTATGACAGCTCTGATCTACGCGCACTTTTTACGCGGTGTTGTGCATGCGCGAGATTCAACTCGTGGCAAAGTTCAGAAGGGACAAAGAAGGAGGAGGCTATCAGGTACACAGCATTCACGGAACAACGCTTATCTCAATGACTGTAATCATAACACACAAAATCTAAATATCTTAATCATGGCTACCATTATTATTATTTCTCTTGCTTGAGTCACCCGCCAAACGACTCGTCGTGTTCCGGCTGGGGGCTTGAGAACCTGTTGTTTCTTTCATTTTAGGTTTCGGTTTTTTAATCTTTATTTCTCATAGGATTTTTACATCACTTAAAACAATGATGTTTATTTACTTATAATATCATTGACTTAAAATGAGAAACTTTAATACTAATCTAAGGTTTGTGTCCGCCATGCATTTCTTGTGTGTTTGTTTATGTATTTGTGTGTGTGTTTGTGTCTGTGGCGTGTGTGGGTGTCTGTGTATGGTGTGGTGTGTGAGTGTGTGTGCTTCGTCACTTTGTTTTATTCTCTGTTTCGTGACCGCAACGCATCAGTTACTCGGCATCACCATGAGTTGGTGAGTTGGTGTCGCTGGTGTCCAGGGGCGATGGTAGGTCGTCAGCTCGTTTGCCAGCTATTTCCATAAAAAAGAGGCATTATATGTTTAAAGTAACATCAATGTCAGTAGTAAGACTCAAGTATACTCGTTTAAAAATTTATAATTTTCGGTATCACAAACAGTCTTTAAACAATTAGGAACTCTCCAAGGATTCATGAAGATTAATAATGTAACGCGATTCGTTCTTGATTCATTATTGTACTATAAGCAATATAAGCATCCCATAGGCCTTGTATAGAGGTCATCACCATTAAACGTGCTTCAACAGTAGCCGTCACCGCAGAAGCCATTATTTGTGGGTTCTGTAGACGATACAGTGTATATAGCTCGATTCGGGGATTCAGCCATTGTTTTTGCCAATCAGCATTGTGGCAAATAACATGTCGCAATGCTACAGAAAATACTCCCTAGAGATGCAATTATATTCCTTGTGTTCCAACGTTCCACTTATAGCGTTCGACTTAGTTATAATTGCTGCTGTTTTTAAGCAATATTAACATTTATGGTAATGGTTACGGGGTAGTGACTTAGTAACGATATCGTGGCACGGTTGGTTTTAATGGGGTACCTACCAATTAACAGGTTACTAATTAGTCACGTACCTAAATAAATTTAATTTAAATCACTGCCGGGTATGAGTAACCCCTTCAAACTGAAGAGTCTAAAAGTGATCTCCACAACGCTCCAGTGTAACGGTCCCCGTGAAGCTGTAAAGGCCAATAGGGCCAACAGAAACTAATCATTTGAAACAAAAAACAAAAAAAACTCCAGTGTGGCGCAATGGAAAGGTTTAGTGGCCAACTCGGTTGACGGGAAGTCTTGGATAGGTGGAATTTCTGGACTAGTACCTGTTAGGTAAGTACATAAATAGCAGATACAGCCTTTCCTTTTGAAGAACGATGCCACAAGTTGTTCATGTTAAATATCAAAATCCTCCTACATTTCGCTTTGTCGTTTACAAACAATGCAAGTAGAATTATGCATACTCCATGCTGAAAACGGAACACGTAGTTTATTCCGAGAACTACAGCTTTATGTTATAAGTAATTAACACAATATGAAAATTGCTTAGTCATTTCTACACTTCCACAATGACTTTAAAATATGATAATGTAATTGGCTTACTCGGCATGTCCAATTCCGTGTTGTAGTCCTCGGTTTCTACTACCCCATGGCTCAGGGCAGCCACCGCAATGAAAACTATGAGATACATAAGTCCGCCTCCAGGCTTCGCCCGCGAACTACACACTTTCAAACTTCGGAGCAAAAGCTCCTCAAACTCCATTATCGTATCGCACAACTAATCGTAAATAACAACAATTCATAAGTTCAGAGTAAGATACAACGTTTTATTTATTGATAAGATTCGATAAAAACAGCGATAATTCTTAAACATCACTCGCACTGCAAATCCAAAATTGAGTTAAACTTGATCTGACAGTCACTTTTCTTTTGACAAAGTACAAGTACACATGCTCCAATAATAACTAATGTTCCCTGAATGTTATATCTGAAATCCATGAAGCAGATTGCACGTGTTTGTTAACTGTAAACAAACCCGGGTTGATAAACACGTGATGGCGGCGAGCGCGAGCGTGCGTACTTCTCAGCGCCACGGGGCGCACTGATCGAAAAGCGATATGCGGGGAACGGTTCGAAAAATAAATCCAGCTTCCAAATTTGAATTTGGAAACCATGATAGCAATAGTGTAATTTAATTTCTATTCAGCGAACAATCGACGATCTCCTCGCGCTTAAATATCCCGGCGCGCTCGCCACAGATAAACGAAAACGAGAATTAAAATTCAGTGGACTTCAGAGGGCGAAAAGTATAAAAAATACTTTTTTTATTAAATGCATTAATTACTCATTGCAGTTATGTGACGGAAATAAAGATGAGCTTTAGTTGTAACGGACCCAACATAAAAATATAGAGGAGAAATCCTTTGTTAATATCTGTGCTTTATTATGAAACAAAAGCGGCTCTGTGCTCATTATTGTCTATTCGTTTGCTACCTTTGCCCCTTTGCTCTAAGTCGTACCGTATGAATGAATGACAAAGGCTGGCATCCACAAACTCTTAAAAGTATTTATAATATATTTTTTTACAAAATATGTTTATAACATGACATTTTTACTAAGTTATTTTCAGTTAGGTGTAGTTTAAACTCTTAGACTACGCCTAACTGAAGATAACTCATCTCACTCACTGTTAGACACTCGTCTGATAGTGTTGTTAGAGCTGAATTTTTTTTATAGAGGTAGCCGGCAAACAAGCAGACGATTCACCTGATAGTAAGTGGCTATCGTCGCCCATGGACATCAGCAACACCAAAGGCATCACTGATGCGTTACCGGCCAAGTAACTGAATAAGCAACTGACAAGCAAAGTTTCCTCCGGTGATTTCACGGGGCACTAATCCGATGCTACAAGGCCTACGAGATCTTCATTATAAGCTGTCGTAATTCATACCATCGTGCGATTTGTATATTTTAAACTAGCGCTCTGCCTGCGGCTTTGTCTGCGTTTTGCGAGATAATAAGTACCCCATAAAATAAAAAAACCCTAAAATCCCTATCCCTATCCTAAAATTTAAATGATCCGAACTGAAAATCAGTGCCGTTCTTATCACGGCTTTCGCTGAGTTCGGTCCTTTTTACGGCTTTGTACTGCAGCACAGATCCCTTTTTTTTGAATATTTTAGTTAACTCTTGTAATTTTTATTTTTGTTTTTTTTTTATTGATCTGTTGTTTCTTTTTTGTTTTGTTAAATTTATTTGCATTCTCATATTTCTTTTAAGATGTTTATGTTTGTTTTCCTGATTCTGTGCGGTGAAAAGCCGTAAATAAAGATTTTTCTTTCTTTCTTTCTTTCTTCCATATGTTATTCCAGGTCCATGGTATATCTGTGTGCTAGATTTCATGAATATCCGTTCAGTAGTGTCAGCATGAAAGAGTAACAAACATCCATCTATCCATCCTGTCAAAATTTCGTATTTATAACTAGCTGACCCAGTGAACTTCGTATCGCGTTTTTTCTAAAACTATTTCTTTTTCCTAAAACAAAAGTAACCTAAGTTACTCCTTGTTACATCAGCTATGTGCCAGTGAAAGTCCTGTCAAAATAGACTAAACAAAAATTGTAAAAAATGTTGCTTTGGTATATGTACCGTGTTTACATCCAAATGCACTTAGTAAAAAGCTGTTATTTTAATATTACAAATAGACACTGCAATTTTATTTATTTGTATAGATAAGTATTAGTACAATTGACGGGACCAACAACGAATGACAACACTTTTTTTGAAGTGATTCAGAGAGTTTTACAGAGATGGCGCTGTACAACAAAACAATACTTAAATCGAAAGGAACTTCGTTCCATCCGGGTGTCCCTTGACACCTCTCATGGCTTTTTTTTGTTCCATCTTTGGTTGTACGAATCGGTGCTAAATGTTCCACCGGGCATATCTTTCTTTTTGAAATCATTGCCACTTTCCAAGTTTATACCGAGAGGTTTAACATACTGACACGCTAACCATACTAACTCTCCACCATTACAGAACATCATAACAAAATAAACTGTCCAAAACAAGTTATAACTGCAACTTTATACGTATAATGGTCATAGCACACATATCAACTCGTAAACGGAACGTAAACGTATCAACTCTTGCATGTCAGTATTCTTTGTATGAAACTCCCTACTGTAAAGCACACTTATCGGATCCGTAACGTAATCGCCTCGCCTCGAGACAAGCTCACGAACCGCGGTACGGTGCGTGGACGACTTGCCGTACCCGCGCTTACGTCTCACCGTACGCTATCCGTCGACTTTCCGTTTCCTCGTGCACGCCCCGCGCCGCGGCGCCGCGGCTACCGCTGCGTCGGCGAACTGCTGTCATTCATTCCGTCAACCAGCGGCCGGCGAGCCGTAAGCGCGGCGTCGCCTAGCCGTAAGCGCGGCGTCGCCTAGCCGTAGCCGAGCTTACGTTAGGTTGACGGCGAGGCGATCCGGTGCCGATCCCTTTCCGAGTTGATATGTGCGCTACGACCATAACAGCGCATTCACCATCGGTAAGCACGCGTTGAACGTTCAGTAACAAGTCGGAGTTAGTGGGTACCTGCACAATATGAGTTTCTGGAGAGTTCGACCGGAACTCAACTGGGACGGCCATGACTTTTTATTGATATTGAGGCAACGGACGCGATTTGAGGCACGATTTGAGGCACTATATCACATGCAACCTCAAATATAATGGGTCACATCGGCACTTTAATATTCGCTGACTTAAATGTATGTAAACAAAAAATATATGTATTTATTAAAATAAAAGGTAATGTGTATCAGTTTCTACACATAGAATACATATACATATACTACTAATACTAGTTTTTATATTATAGGTATTCTATTAACCTTCTCCTCCACTCTTTTCAGTTCGAATTCACCACACCACACATTTTTGTGCCAATCAAGATTCAAGTAAAAAAAATCACAGTACAATCGTATAATTTAAAACTTATGAATTTGAAGAGACTGCATTTAAAATTAAAACGGCAAGTTTCCATTTGCATTTAAAACAATAAATGCTTCCTGTATAAAACCACAGGTGAAATATATATAGATATGTACTATCATATAATAATAATGAAACTCAAGCTTGTTTTATGATAAGGGTAGCAGCGGTGGCCCTTCACTAATTAAAACATCAAACAATGGTGTGGATCTGAACTTTCAGGAGTATCAAATGTCTGAATGCTCCCTCAATAACACAGAAAGTGAAAGGTGGTCTTTGAAAACTATGGTTGTTATGGTTATGGTGTTGCTATAATTTATTTTAATCACTTTGGCGTTAAATGGTATGTTAGAGAGATCGAACGTAGCACTACAATGCGAATGTCTTGTGTAAGGAATTCTTAAACTACGCGGATTCCTGCTTGCAATAACAATCAAGACTTTCGAACTCGGGAGCGCTTACAAAACTTTGTTCTATCCGTCACATTAAGCGCGGACTGAATCTACGGTTGCTTAAATCTGTGAGGGAAAACCCCAGATCGAGTACATTATACTAATAAGAATCTCGAGACAAAATAAAGCGAGAGAGTAGCAATAAGATTCTCGTAAGTTCCCAAATCGACGACAAGCGGGGGGGGGGGGGGGGCGCCCATAAAGCTCCGGGTCACCGGGCGCCTCACGGAGCGGCTCGGCTTAGCCATGATATACTTATCGTGTTCTGCACGTGGCTAGTTAGCTTAGCCGTGATGTATTGAGCTCTTACGATCTGCTCCGCCACTGGAAGAGCTACAATCAATCATAATTTGCTACGTCTTATTACTTCAGGTTTTCTCCGGGTATCTGCGAGTGAAGAATAATGATGATGGGAAGTTATTTACAATAACATAGCGAGTGGCTTATAGGACTTAATATTTACTTATGTACAAAGATATCTCAGAGATTGATTTTTTCTGAATGCGAATAATAAGGCTGGCACTCCAACCCGCACAACACCGTCGTTTGAACCATCACCATTAAAATCGATATTAAATTATGTAATTATATCTATTGTCTAGTATTTCTAGGATATTCCCAGACGGGCTGCATGAGAACAAAGCTGTTCTAGAACAGCACAAAGAGCCGCTTACTCGTACACCGCTGCGCCACTTGGCTTAGCCGTGATGTATTGCGTTCTACACGTGGCTAGCTAGCTTAGCCGTGATGTATATTGTGTTTTGGTCTTGTTTCTTAGCCTAACTACTAATTCCAAACTCTATTTATTCTTGCTACACTCCGATGGTCTTTGGTACTGTTTCTACAAAAGATACCCAGATTTTTTTATTGTACGATTTTGACAAAGTGTCGAATATAATAATGTTGCATGACATTTATGTGTCATTTGTCTGAAATTGTTCATGCTAACTTAAATGGTTTTGCATTGATCACTTATAAAGTTAGCAGGTATAGCTTTAGTTAAGTTCCTAGAGTGCTATGCTTTCAAAATTCTAGGTCAAGTCTATACGTAAAGTTCGAGTATTGAAAGAGCTCCGTTTATCTTCGCCGTTGAGAAGCTTACTCAAGGTTTCATGAGTATATAAATTGGTATAACGGTTACACTAAAAAGGTTTCCTGGAAATTCCATAAACTCACATGGAAGGGGCAAAAGAGGCGTTAGTTGAAACCCCAATTAAAATTATTTCACTCGTTTAGAGAGAAAGGAAACTAGACTAAGTAGTTTGTGACTTTGTGCCCGTCTTATTGAAATAAATTTCATCAAAACAAAGTATCTTTGCAGAACAAACTGGAAGTAATCTGGTTTGATACAAAATGCATTTTTTGAGTATTGAACAGAATATTTTCACAGTAAATAGGTACAGTAAGTTGGCAAGTAACTTCTTGCAGTTTTAAGTGTTCCGTAACTCGAACGCAAAAAAATCGTTGTCCGCCTTTCTGTCTTTCTATTTGTCTGTCTATCAACCTCCTTTATTTCAGGAATGCGTGGATGTATCAAGTTGAAATAAATATCCAATACCCAAGAGTTCAATCTCTCAGAGCTGTGAAAAAATTTAATTTCTACCAAAGGGGACCAACTACGTATGCACAACTATTTGTGCCATCCCAGAATGTGTTCCTATAGACACAACTACGCACAACTATGTAGAACTATTTTCTATTATCCATACTTTGTAACACGACTATAATCGAACAGAAAATTGATATATATTTAATCGAAAGGATACACACAATGATATTATACGTATTTTTAGGGTTCGAATCCGGATCTCTCGTGCGCCTGGACGACCGCCATTCACAGCCAATTTACTCCGAAACCACTGGAGCAAATGAGTTGAAATTTGGTACTCATGTGCTATTTTTTGACCCAAAGACGAAGGTATAAAGGAAAAAAGATGAATTTTGAAAAAATCTAACGAATTCAAAATTTAAAAAGAACTCTTTTGCAAACCATATCAAATGAAAGGGATTATTGTAACGATCTCAAATATATTTTTATCATAATTCTACATTGGATAGTTTAAAAATTATTTAAGAAAGAATGAAAATTGAGGACGAAAACTGACCATTCCCAATTGGAGAAGGTTTTAAAAAATATGTCTAATGACACAACTAGTTGTGCATAAGTATCTAGTTGTCGTGGAAACTGCGTTCCCAGCCATGCGTTCGAATTGCTTCCCGGGTCTATTAGCGATATGAATGCTCAAGATGTCACACAGCAAAGTAATAACGTAAAAACCAAGTTTAAACGAGTTAATTCAGTACCATCGTGTAGTAGGTATGTCGAAAAAATCATGGTTCTTGAATGGAGATTCCCTTTTAGTTTCAACTTTAATTTACTTTTATTAAATTTTTTTCCACCATACACTTAAAGCCCTACTATGTACTAATCTGTCGCCATTGTCGTGGCTGCCATGGACAACTTGTAAAAGTGACAATAATAAATACAGATGTTGTAAATGTGCCTAAGCTGTGCATCCTTCCCGATCATAAATAAATAAAAGATGAAATAACACGCAGACCAACTGCTTTCAGTAGGAACTGGAGATCAAACTGTAAATTATTTTAAAATACATTTCCATTTAAAGTAGCTTTTCTATTATGGCGAATTCAATAACCGTAGATTTCCCCCACAGCTTAGAGCTGCAGCCACTTCAGGTAATGAGGCTTTTCCTTGCTGTAACTAAGCTTTGCATCGCCACTTTCTTTGTATAAAAAGATAGAACCGTTTGAAAAAATTATCCACTTTAACAACCTTTACTGTATGAATTTAATGTTTATCGGCGTCTATTACTGGTTATCAATACTGTCGAAAAGGTTCATGATAAAGTAGTAGTAAATATATGTACTTTTGCACTTCAACAAACAAAAACTAAGTATATATCTATAACAATGAAATAGTTCTATCGTTTATCGAAGATACATAGAAAGGAAACCAATTGTTAAGCGAAGCAAAAGATAAGTTCCGGCCGTAATCTTCTTAGAAGGATCTCTTTCTGATCAGATAGTCTGAACTAAAGAAATTGCAATGATTTTAATTTTATTTGTTATCCACAAACGCACTAAATCACGCTTTTTCTTGAAATAAGTAGCCCTTTTTTAAGTTTCCCTATTAAGGTACGGCGTTGGGCATCTTAGCGCAGCGAAGGCGCCACTTAAGTCACACATAACGTAATGTACTATTAAATTACTGTAAATATTTCCAATTAATGTTTAAAACTTGTAATTCCTTTGAACATCCTAATGTACTATAATAGAGTATTGGAATTTACTGCGAAACATGAACCCTTTTGTGAAAAATCCTTGTTGTAAGAGATAAGTAGCTGATGCTTATAGGCGCCTACAGCGTCTCACGTAGCCTACGCCAATCATACATACTACACAAAATTACTACATAAAATTGAGTACACGATCAGACTTCATGTAGTTTATTAGTGTGATAATAGCACAGGCTAAGCTTATTACAGTTCATTACCTCATTTGAGCGACTAGAAATATTTTCTAAAGTGAACATTATTTAATCCTATTGCAATCCTAAAACTTCGGGTATGAATAGCTAAGACTATATTGAGAGTTATTATAAAATTTCTGCAGAATACAATTGTTGTTGTGTGTTTTGTTTTATAGCAGAATGTGTATACGAGTATACGTTTTTATGTTATTGTACAGATAACATGTATATGATATAATACAATAGTAGATCCAGAGGTATCTTCTAAAGCTTATTTCACAGTTGTGATGGGGGACTGGCAAAATGGCGCCGAGATAAAAGTGTGTCCCTTCCCTTCGGAATTAGATCGCGGAATCGTCGAGGACACTTGTTGGCTAACTTTTTAGAGAGGAAAGATCTGTTTATGATGAACTCCTTCTTCAGAAAGAAGCCTCAACGCAAGTGGACGTGGATAAGTCCCGATGGTTCCACAAATAGTGAGATGGACTTCATTCTGGCGGACAAACGGCAGCTTAAAAACCAGAAGCCATAACCGTCTTGTAAGAAGCACATTAAATATCGTCGTGAAGCTGGAACGGTTACGCCTTATGAAGTCTGCGCTTCGCCCAACACCTGTCACCCCAGTGGATGAGTTTAATACCAGAATTTTAATCGCCGTCCACGAGGTAGGATCAAATTATTGAAAGATCCAGTGGTAAATCTCTTATTGTGTCAGCATAAGCTCTCGGTCTTATTATTACAAAGTGCAGGCGATGCGATTTGTGAGAACAACACAAATCATGTAAAAAACACAATTGAGTGAAACCAGGGCTCCAAAGTATTCGCCAGGGATCTGTCTATTTAGCAAAGTCACCTTACGAGGTTGAAAACCAAGTCCAGGACGGACCATGTTTTCTTCAGACGGTTGTATCTCCTCTCAAGCTCCAGCTCCCTGCGAGAAGAACAACAAACAAGCTAAACTGACCGTACACAGAAGATAGTGAAGGTAGTGAATCCAACAACATCATATAGCTGGTACGGCACGGCTGGTACGGGTAAATAACAGCTTTCTAGCACCAAAGGTCTCTGCGCTATGCTGCGAACGGACGGACGGACGGACGTACGAACATGACGAAACCACAAGGCTTCCGTTTTGACTATGAAACCCTAATAACCACAAATTTTAATTAAAACACGGAGCTTAGATGTAAATTTGTAGGACAAATACACACAAATCGTATAAACATTAGCCGGTCGCTCAGTACAGCTAAGCCGTGACAAAGCAGTATCTTAAGTTACGGTTCCGATACGTGTATTGTGATGCCCGTCAAAAAGTTGTAAGAGATGTTACTTCCACGCTCAACAACGAACATAAGAGACGTAATTCGCTTTACGTCTAAAATATTGCTGGAACTTTTCTTCATATGGCAATTACTACCTTCTTCAACTGGCTATCTTCAAAACTACGAATGCTAGAGATATGTCGATACTACTGTCGTGTAGCTCTTTTCACGGACTATACGCCTGTAGTATAGCCGGAAAAGGTTGTAACTTGAGTTACAACCTTATGCGTTGCGGGTGTCGATATGTTGTATACATGTATGTGATATAATATGTTGTTTATTGTGTTATTTCTTCCCGTTTTTTTTTCTAATCTTTTTTTTTGTTTTCTTTGCCTACCTCACATTTTCACCATCACCCAGGGTCAACTGGCAGAGAATGCCATTAGGCATTAAGTTCGCCCTTGTAACCTCTAGTTTAAGGTGTTGCAAAAGAATAAATAAATAAATAAATAAATAAATAAAAAGAGTGCCAAGAGTTACAAATAAAACACATTCTGCACATCGCACGTCAAATTTTGACGGGAGAAGGCGGCGACGCGCACTGTAATCCCACCAACGTCGAAACCTTTCTTGGTATGATATTCGATATTCATTTTAGATAAAAGTATGTCAGGCTAATGTTCCCTACGTCAGTACGCTCGACGCGCAGAATACGAAATTACTTCCTTTTTGTCTCCGGAAAATCCTTGCACATCTTACGAGTACATATTCCGTCGTAATACTTTTCAAGACGTATGTTTTTCACAGGTTTTCTCAAAGTGATTTTGGCTATGCATCTTACTCAAGTTTTAATGCTATCGGGCGGTAGGATTAGTCAATTACAAGTGATTGGCTGACTTCCTAGTAAGAAGGAGTTTCATCAATCATCATCAAAATAACATTTCAGTATAAGCTACAGTGGCTATTCAACACCAATACCAATACATACCATTGTTTGCTACTATAACCACAAAGAAACCAATTTTTGTACGATTTAGCAACCCACGTTTATTTGAGCTATAAAATTGGAACGTTTACATTGCAATTTACGACAAGAGGAAGAAAGTAACCGATCTCGTATTCTGCTAGCCCTCGCAAAACGTTGTCGTGACAACGGTGGAGGTAGTTAACCCAGCGACGATGGGGTGCCACGTATAAGGAGCCACGTATTTATTTGTCGAATTTACTATAGGTACTTCTAAAGTATTATATATGAGTGAATCATTTAATTAATTACTCACCTTACTCGCTTAAGCATTACTCGAGGAAGCCTTTTTGATGAGTAGTCGTAGAAAGGAGACATTTCGAGAAAATGTAGCAACAAATTCCCGAGCGGATTAACTTTCTAGACAAAATCATAAAGATAACAGATAGATATTTCAGACAAAGTATTCAATTATATCCAAGTGATCTTCAAAACATGTATAGCATCGAGATAAACTGTACACTCATATTTGTGTTGTGCTCCTTAATAATATAACTTTTTTATTAAACTTTATCTTTTCTTGAAAGTTATACCTGAAAACCTATCGAGGTCAATAGTTATTAAAAATAGTGCTAGTATTATTTAGCCTACTTATGTGATTTACTTACGCATCATCTCAATAAATAATGACTCTTCCAGTTTTGCTATAATGAGATTGTTGACCAAATGAATAATTCAATATATTATCGTGCTCGTCAGCCGAATCAGTGTAATTAAACGCAGCGTATATCGTAGTTACGTAAATAGCTTTTATGTCTATACTTTCAAACGTTATATTGGCTAGGGCTCATATCTTCTAGGGCTTCTAAGGCTAGGGCTTCTTCCATCTTGAGTCGAAGCCTACGTCCCATGCTCGACAAGGAATGCACCCTGCTGGGCAAGGGACTTTATAATATCATACAGACATAGTGATAGTGAACATGCATATAGTGTCACCATCCCCTGATGCCCATGACGCTCGAATGTACCTGGACTATCTATATTATAATGATATATTATATATACACATGCAATAATATATTATTATACATATACATGATATATAATTACAATATAATACATATATTATAAATAATATATCCTGGGACTGTAGTTAACATGGACATGAAACAAAAATGGTCATTCCGATATGACGTCATCGGACTTTTTCAGGTACAGCTACAAAGTCAGTGATCCAGATAGAGTAATATATCCATGGTCGGCCCTGTTAGTGTTAGGCGTTAATAAGAATATTAGTAAGATTATTTGTTAGTAAGAGGAAGAAGTTATAACTGCTGCTGAGTGTAGGTTATTATAGTCTTGTTAGTAAAGTATAAAGTACTTGTAGGACTATTAGGTCAATATTTTTTTATTATTTTATCAAAAAATATTAGGCTTGTGTTAATTCACGCTTCATCTCGTTCAACATGCACCACTGGGCTATTAGGTTGATTAGCAATTTTTACACACCAATAGCTCGTTGCCTCGGTTTGAATTTATCACAGCGTTAATTTCTACGCTGATTAAACTTAATTAGATATTAAAGTACTTACAAAGCTATCAAATTAATTAATTATTGTAATTAACGTTTATAGTTGACCGCTAAAAACGCTTTACCTTACTTATTATGTCATGATAAACGCTTACATATTCACAAACACACAGCTAATTAAAATGTGCGGTTGGCACAAAACGTAGACGAATACGACGAAATCTCTAGAATCTTCAGAGTCAATTCACGCTTAGCAACTAGGAAAACTTTATTCTTGCCCTATTTTTTGAGGAACCACTCGAGTTCAAAACGTATCTATTGATAGCGATCGATAAAACGATAATTTTCCAAAATCAAATTAAAAATAATTAATAATAATAATTAATTAATAAAATTATGATGTATAGGGTAATCATGTTTGGTATATTTTTTCTTCTATTACCGTCACGAAAGTATTTGATAATCGAGGAGAAGTACCAAAGAAACACAATGAGCACATCTTGTAAACTAACACGGAGAAAAAACATGCGGAATATTTTACCCTTTACGAATGTGAGGATGTAAGGAATTCCACAAGCGCAGGTGCTAAAACAGTTAAAAAATTTAACAGAAGAAAAACAGTGACGAGATGTAAGTAGGACAAGATTATGCAAAGAGCGAAGCAAATAGTTTTGGGTAAGAAAACGAAAGAACGTAAGAAAACATAAGTTTCACAAATAACTAGAAGATGGATGAAATAGCATATACAATAATAAAATATGAAAACATTACATCTAAATATAAAGTCCCTAATGTGGTTTACAATTTCAAACTCTTTAACATACAACTGACACGAACTGACTCGCCACAACAGTTTGATATTGTAGATTTCCCGTGGGTTAAGCCCTAAAACTTGTAAATACTTTTAGAAACATCCCACAAAATCCAATCACATCTGTGCGGTGCAATTAAAAACATCTCCGCAGCTACCCAGCTCCGTACGTGCGCGTATATTGTGCAAGTTTTAATAATTCACAAACAAAGAGCTCGTTGTAATTTGTAAAACCTATTCATGACTGCGCATTGCATGGTTTAATACTAAACTTACAAGTAACTACTTATTGTGTATAATAATGAGGTATAAGCAGATCTTGGAGGACTGAATGATGAACGTGGCTAATCTCCAGGCCTCTTTCAGTCTTTCTCAGTCCTAGTGAAAATTACAATAATCGAACGTGGTAAGAGACCTATGCCAACAATCGAGAAGACACACCACCTGATGGTAAGTGGTCAGCATTGCCCATGCCATTAGCAATTACCAAATTCAGTTCAAATATTTTTATTGCTTCAACAAAGCCTTACTGTGAATGAACCCGGGAGAAGCAGCAAGAAAATACCAAAGAGTTGTTCTTCCTACTCACAGTTTCAGGTCTATTTATAAATAAAACTCATATCCAATAAGCCTTTTGTTGAAAAAAGTTTTTTAAAAGAACCATTTGCATTTTCAATCAAAATTTAAAGAAGGCTATAGACTTATTTGTTAATAAAAAATGATTAAAACATGAATTAAAAATGTAAGTTTAATATAAGCAACGTGGCTAATAACAATGCAGTACTAAACGGTATACTCCCAACAGTTCCGCTACTCAAACAGAACAGTTACAAGACTGCCGATAGACTCATTCAGCGTAACTGCTGCGCCAATATTTACCAAACTGGCGTTCTCGCCGCTGCCTACAATTTCATTTTCCAACAGGGTTTTTAAATCCTGAAACTGAAACTTACTTAGGAATAAGTGCAAATGTAGTATAAAGTTTTGAACGGGTAATGTGGAAGAATGGATAGCATTGAATGGATTGGAAACTATTCCCTCAACATATGCAATCTGTAACCGTAGGCCGTTGCTATTGGAAAACGGAATTAAACTCGCGAGACAAAAAATAGCTAAATATACTTAGTAGAAGGTGAAAAAAGAAATAGTTCACCTGGAACAGAATCCTAATAAATTGTATAAAAAACAATTACATCAACATTTAGAAAAAATAAAGTATAGAAAAGCTTTTCTGAACGAGTGTGCGCTGCGTCCACTCAATAAGGTTTTCGGCTATAATGCCCGCCCACGCCCAGCCACCCGGCCGTAGCCGAAACTATAGCGTGCTACGGTGCCTACCAATAATGGATTGGAGAGAACACTGTGGATTAAATAACTGTTACTGTACTGTTTTTTAGTTTTGTAGTAAATTAGGAACCGTCGTTATATCGTCGCTATGTTCATCCGTTTGTCCATCCGTTCGTAGTCATTCCGCGGCTTTACTCAGACTCGCTTTGTACTAGAAAACTATTATTTACGTGAAAAATATGGTATTCATATTTTTCACGCTAACAATTGTGAAATAGTAGGTAACAGCTAAGTAGTATTATTATAACAAAACAAATTGATAATTTTAAAAATTAAATATCATTCGTAGTCTGTACTAGCGACGCGGCGGCGTAGAATATTACGAAACAAAATCTGTAAAGATAATTTGAGAATACTTGCTTCGATCACATTAGGCTTTACATAATATCCCTAATATAAATAGACGCTATCAAAAAGCCTTACAAATAAATACTAAGTAGAAAAAACTCTGCCGAAAATAGTAAATTGCCTACTTGGCATGACTTTCGTTACTAACGGAATTGGCAGCGTCTGAGAAATTTCTAGAATTTGCGAAGAGCGTAAATAGAGGTTTGAGAAGAAATTTATTCAGGATGCGTACAAGGTTTTAAAACCGCTTAAATATCAAAGGAAATTCAAAGGAGTTATATTTAAATTACTATGTCAAAGTAAATTAAGTATCTTATATTACGAGTAGGTATATACTTTAAAAACAAAAGCAATACATATTATTAAATGAAAAAAATAGCCTTCAGACACACACACTTCTCCACATTCTCGACGTTACAAATTACATACTTTAAACCGACGGACAGTTGAAAAATACGCACACTGTGTATAAAATAACAACGCTTACAATTTGATATTTCATTGTAATTGAATAACCTACCCAAGGCCATCACTTACGCCAATCGGAATCGATTCCCATAAAACGATCGGGGAGCAGATCAAATGTTAATTAATTCGGGTGTAATGGTAACTGTCGACTAAATTATTTTCCTCGCAATTTTAGTAATGCCTACATTTAACATAGATTACTTGAAGTAATCAAACTGTTATTTTAATGAGATTTGATTCGGCACCATGCCGGATCGCGGCACCTAGGGTCCTGGGTTCGATTCCTAACGAGGCAGTTTGAATGATGATGAGTTTAAATTTCTGTTCTCGGTCTGGGTGTGAGTGTTCTTGTCTCTGTGTGTTGTCCATGGCACCCACGACACAGGGAATTTTAGTGTAGGGCGTTATTAATGAATTAATTTGTATTATTAATTTCATTCATTTCAAAATCAATATTTATTTAAAGCATCATTGTAACTCAACAAATCTTCGTGGCCAAGTAGTTAGAACTACCATCAACTACATTACTACTACAATCTACTCAGGTGCAGCCAGCTAGGCAGCAGCAGGCTAGTCCCTTTACAATAGTTCTCAAGAAAATAATGAATAAAATTGACTCTTCTCTATAATCATTACTTGGAACATAAATTTTTCGTAAATACATACAAAATCAATGTCCAAACTGCCATGGAATAGTACTACAGTAACAGCGCAAAGCAATCGATTTTCGAAAGGAGGAAACTTGGCGTAACATCGCAAAATTATTGAGATGAAGAATTAATCATGATTCAATAATCAAGTAATTTCTAATCTCAATTTTCATTCGTATTAAATAGATCCATTCGCTATGGCTTCGAAAATCTCATTATGGTTAATTTTGCCGAATTCAATTAGTTACAGAGATGGACCGTCAGTTTTGTTGTTTGCAGGAGATCGGATTTGTAACTGGGTCGGTATCTGTTACAAGTGACCCTGTTTGTTCCGGGACAGACTGTCTGAATATTTTTTCGGATCTATTCATGTGTTCTTCGTCTTGATATAATTGTTGGACTCTACATACTGTAGTGTGGGCTTAATAACCTCGCGGCACACATTCGAAATAATCTAAAATTTTAACAAAAAAAGAACCGACTTCAAATGAAGTACATGATGCCATTGTCAGATCTCGCTCAAATTTATGTGGGACCACACGACAAGCACCAGCTTTCAATTAAAAAAGAATTATCAAAATCGGTTCACCCAGTCCAAAGTACGGAGGTAACAAACATAAAAAACAGTCGAATTGAGAACCTCCTCCTTTTTTTGAAGTCGGTTAAAAAAGAAAAAAAGTAAACGGGTTTATTTAAATTGACGTAACGTTTGTAATTGGGATCTTATTTAAAAAGAAACAAATACTGAATGTTACTAATAAATCATCGAAAACCGTTCAGTCCAAACCGGTTAATCTGTTGCCAAGTTATCGGGAACAAACGCACACGACACAACGACAAACGACAAACGTCAAACGTTCTAGAAATTGTTATTGGATTTATTGCGTCAGTATGACCCATATTAACCTCATGTATATGTATACAGAGGAGATATACGTTTGGTACATATCATAATGTTATTTATTGTTGTATAATGTTATTTAAAGCTGAATTTTTAATTATTCACGAAGTAAGTGTTTCTAGTTTTACCTCAACAGGAGGCCAGTTGGTGTCCGGTTTGCGCGACGGACGCGGCAGGGCGGTGGCGTGTAAACACGAAACTTTTGTAATTTCACAGCAGCCGGTTAGCGGCACTGAAAATAGTTTTTAGCTGCTCTAAAACGTTTACTTTACGTTCCAAAACGTTACCATAAACGGATAACTGTTGAAAATAAAAAAATCTGTTAACTGTTAAATAACGAAAACTTATAATCTTGTATTATTTTTTAACAAATTTATTTCAAGTGCTACGAAAATTAGGTATTTTGCCTCACTCAAATAAAAGGCATTGAGTTACCTTTTTGACCTCTGAGGATCTTCATAATAGTTGATGCTAGACCTTTCTGATCAACTCAACAAGACCTTTCTAACACTTAGTGATCTTATTCTAGCAAACAAGTTTCACATTTGATCTCCGCTCGAGGCAAACATTTATTTATATGTACAAAAGAAATGTTTTCATTTGGTTTCGTTCGAACATTACATGCTGGCGACCTGGCGACACAGCTCATAACTCTTTATATGTCTGTGTTTTTGTATATCTACCTGTATATGTAGGTAGGTATATTGTGGAGGTGTTAATTAATGTATCACAGACAAAAACTGTACTGTGCACAATAATTACCTCTTTTCCCATTCACATGCACAAGTAATCAATTACAGAGATGAGATCGCAGTATTAAACACAGGCAGAGTGAGCCCTAATGAAGGGCTGTCACGCCAATAGTTCATTCATTTACATAGACATAACACAGACATTTCAGATTCATATTTCTGCATGTAAATACGGTAACAAGAACTCGTTATGGGTTGTATTTGGACATGAATATACTCGTATCTGTGCCTCCAGTCAAAAAGGGAATACCACAGAGTTATGTCTTTGTGGTTTTTTTTTACACCAATGAAGTCAGCGCATCGAGTTACATATTAAAAGGACATAACTCTAAGTCAATCCTAATATGTTTTTCTGACAAACAAATTCGAATAAATCGTCATTTGTAAGGGCTTAGGTCTAGTTATTGATTTTTTTTTTAACTTATAATAGCATAACTAGAATTGCTACCAAAATAACTCAGGGGTTAATTGAGTAAATATTGTTATTTTGCATGAAAAAGACATAAACCGTTTTATTTCATTGTCTTTTTTTGTTAAAGCCTTAAAAGTTAACTCTTAGGCTTTCTTTTCTTAGGTTTTTTTAGGATTTCTTAATTATGAGTTAACTTATCTTAGGACCTAAGCGTAATATCAAAGTCTTTCACAAACATGTGTAAGCCTATTTTTATAAATGAATGTGTAGTGACCCTATATTTGTGTATTGTAGATAAGCAACCCTGTTTTGGTTACCATAGTATTTGAGAATAACACGATTGTCATTCATTGTCAAGCTAGAATATAGAAAAATATCGTATTAATGGAAATATTGAAAATGTAAACAGGAAATATAATTGTATTTTTATTGTAAATAATCTGAGATCCCTGAGGCTATCCATACATGACATGAGTTATATTTCATCTCTTTTAACATTTTTAATTTCCTCAACTGTGATTATGCCATCGGCCTGTTAAAATGAGGTTTACATAGTCAAAAAGGAAATAACCCAAATCCAGTACTTTTTAGGAGAAGCAAGTATACTTGTGAAATTTTTACAAATTCTCCGATTCTAATAAATAATTAATAAATAATAAAATCGTCAGATAAAGTATACTGACAACTTCAAATTTCATCAAAAATTTGAAATGATAGCCAAGTCCAAAAAAAAGCATTGAGGTCTAAATGGGTGCCAAGTTCTGTGTAGCAAATAAAATTTTAGTCACAAGAACGTGTAATTCAAGCTCTACATTTGACTTAGCTAGTTTTCACGTATCTAGAGGCTATATTACATTCATATAATTATTATTATCTTCATTAAATCTATTAGGTTGATATACGTATAATACTTGTTGTTACTTTCTAAAATTTAATTTGTTGGTAGCTAACTAATGAAAACTAGCCAAGTCAAATGTAGAGCTTAAATTACAAGACTAAGCTACTGAGACAAATCTAGGTACTTTAACTTAAGAAGATGGCCGTACGGCATTACGTTGGTATGTACTTACCTTGTCTATGAAACAAATATTTTTAGGTTTATTTGCAGGTATGCGCATCAAATCTGGAATGACATACGACAAAAATGTAGCTCACATTTTTGTCGGATCCTCGTTATTATTTGGGAATGCGATGTAATATGCTTTTGCCTTCATTTTAGTTAATATCGTTTAGTACGATGTAGCGCGTTGTATCGAACTAACGTGTGACAAGTGTGATGACGTCATAATATGTGATAGATTACGAACGTGTGACAGCCCTTATGAATTTTCTGAATTAGCCCAATACGTCTAACACGGCATGTACTTGATACTGAAAGGGCGGTAAAACAAAGTAAATTATACAAAAAAGGGAGAGGTGTGACGTATTGACAGTGACGTTTCTCGGTGACACTGTCTGTCAAGCGAGAACCGTGCCACTGGCAACCGCTTAACACGAGTGGATTGCATAATCTGTTGTTATTATTTTAATTTTAATCCCAAAACAAACCGATTATGTATTATAAATACCACAGTAACCATGTGAAATTAATCATTACGTATATTCAGAAAAATAAAGAGAAGTTCTGGCAGACCGACTGAGTCAGTCACTCATCAACGCCAAGCCTAACGCCTTAGAGCTAGAAAGCTGAAATATTGCACAAAGCTTTCCTTTATAATGTAGACAAGTGTTAAGGTTGGATATTACAAAATTCTCACAGGAATAAAGAGGATTTATGTTTTCGCTATAAAACTGCTTTATTTCAGTAACAATAAAGCTTTATATTTGGCACCTAAAACAACTAAATCAAACTACAGAGAATCTAGTTTTTTTTTGCCCTGAATGAGACTTTTTGCATGTGGTTTATAGAACTTACCACAACTACTCGCCAAGTACAAAATAAAATTTTTATACTTATTTGTATGACAATAAAATCAGCAGACCATATTCTGTTCTGATTTGGAGTTGCTATTTGGCCGCTGTTCAAAGTGTCAATTACCTTGCCGCTCAAACGGACTCCGTTTTCATGAACGTAGCACAAGGCTCTACGACGCGGCATAATAACACAGAGTCGATGTGTTGCTCCCAGAAGGTTCGCACGCCCGTTTGCAACTTCGTTTACAAAGAAGACGTGACAAGTATACTGCAGACTGCAACGAATTTCGAAGCATCAAATACCTCCCTACTTTGTAGTACGCAACATTCAGAAAGTGTCAAATGTGTTGTATAAGGCTCCTACGTTGACGGTAATGCACATAACTGCTACGGAGAGAGATATGCTCCAGCCACCCTTGAGTCTAAAGCCCCAACTCACAATCACTAACAGTTATTTTTATAACGCTTCACACTCATTATTATTTAAATCGTTCCTTAGTACAGAATTTGTATGGCGATTCTTTACTAAGGAGCGATTAAAGTAACCGTTAGTGACTAAGTTTGAGCGTAAGTGTCCAAACTAACTTGCTTGGAAACTTGCTAAATTAGGTATGGACCAGGTAATAGCATTTATTCCTTCCGTAGATACTTACTAGTGACTTAAGCTGGCCATACACAATGAAGAGTACTTGTCAAGTTTGCAGTTTGGCTTGATGCGGCATCCAGTTTGCATAAGATAGCCATACACCGTCTTTACTGGATGGCGCGTCAAGTCCGCTGCAAACTTGACAAGTATACTTGATCGTGTATGGACAGCTTTATAGTACTTACATAAAGTATACTATACTAGTAGATACCAGTTACTTCCAACTCCTTCAACAAGTCAACAAATTCTTTCGGTTATTAACAACGTGATAAAAATCTTATGAAATACACGTGTATTGGCGACGGTAACAACAACTGACCACCACTCGTACGTAGCTCGGGTGCCCCCTACTCCCATAAAAAACAGCTAAGTTCGCGTTAAACCACTCGCATTGTAGGGTTTCGTAGCTACAAGTTGATCGTTGCTCTTAACTTGTTAACCTAACCGTGATAGTTTTCCTTTTATAATCATCATAACATGCTAATCCGTGATTTTTTTACATAGTAAACAACAACCATTTACTTGGTACAGAAATAATAACTGTAAAAATAATAACGGAAGCATTATAAACACGATCCGAAGTTCCGATGTAGTGGGAACGAGCAGTATAGTATAGCCTTTCTAGTGTATACGAACAAAAGGAATTATTTACTCTATTCAACATACTAAGATCCTTATACTTTCACAGCTATACGAGGTCTCATACGACAGCTTCAAAGCACTAAACAAGTCGCTTCATAAGACGTCACAACGATTGCATGTCTGACTTAGAAAATTGTTATAAAAGCAAATAATGTATTAGTTCTGGTATTCCGAGCGAGTCGGCGAGGAATACAGCATTCAGTAGACCGACCACATCCACATTTGTTCGTGGGTGATGGATCGTCGGCTTCATGGCCGCAATCCATTCGCGTTGAGAAATATCGCGCATACAATATTATTCCGCCTCGTATAAAGTTATTGATGTGCCCAGTACATTCTGTTTGCTGCAGGGCAACTTGGAGACAAACGCATTATTTTGAGGCCCATAATAGTATTCTATTCAAATAATAGTTACTACTACTTCTACTTCTATCCTATATAATGAATAAACTTTAACCTACAATCTACAATGCTCCTGGAACCGAACCCGCGACATTTCGATCTGCATGCAGGAACACTGTAATAAGGTTACGCAAAAAGTTTTACGCAGAAGTGAGATGAAAACACTTAACCTAGTAGTTATAATACGAGTCACAATAATTGTGTAAACTCATAAGGAACATAGACAGAAAAATAAACGCACACAGGCCACCTAATGGTAAGTGGTCAGCAATGAGTGGAGTGGAGGAATTGCCAATGCAACGCCGGACCTGAAGGAACTCCTTTCACCTCTTTTTAGTTCATTGCTTTTTACACCTAACATCAATGACCATCTATATGTTGATTATAATCATTCGTCGTTCTATTCGTATTAAGTTGGCCGTAGTTTGAATAATTCCCAGTTTACGAGGTTGTTACGTCGCAACGTCGCTCCATGCTTTACAGTTTAAAAAGTACTTCTGGAGATTCATTAAACGTTATTCAAAACTTACGAACTGCAGTTTATAAGGCGACGTAAGTAAGAGGAGCTTAACAACTTTAAACTTACGAGTACTATGAGTGGCGCAAACTGTTGTGTACTTAATGTACTAAATTAAAATAGCATTGAAATAAAACTCGAGTTACCGTACCAATTGTATGTGTTAGAATTATTGTGTACATAATATTATCCAGTAGCATTATATTTTTGTGTCTACGACCCTTAAACATTAATAGTCAATTAAGACCTAATATCTATTAGTACGATAAATCTAATACAGACCTTTAGCCAAGAGGCTCCTCCACCCACATAGAGAACAAATATAAATGGAAGCAGCAACAAGAAGTGAACAACAAAAATACCTCCAATACCATTAAATACAAACACAGAGAATCAGCAGGACACTGTAATCTGGTAATAAGGTATCTAAGTATCCTGTCCCTAAGGTGAAAATAGTCGTTTTGTTAGCGGAGTGTACATTACTGTACATACCGAATTGAATAAAACACGACTGTAAGCTGGAGCAGTAGGAGCACAGCACATTGCCGCGAAAGAGCTCTTTTGTCTAAAATGTACGGTGATTCACGTCTTCATCCGCACAGACCATAGACTGGAGATGAATGAAAATGACAGGCAACCAGTGCGGTCTTATCACTGTACAGTATCATTAGAAATCTGTATTTACTGTATTAGTAGAACTTCCTTTTGATGTATTCCCGGAGAGCTACAACTTGGAGTTCTTTAAACAAGTTGTAAAAAGAGCTCTTCTTCAGAGTCGGCAATCCATTGACGTTTCCTCTGGTGTTGCTCCTGTCCATAGGTGATGGTGACCACTAATGTCTGCTTTTCCGTTGGCCCTTCGGGCTATCAAAAATACAGATAAAGATACAATATTAATATTTTCCATATTCAAGAATACCTACAAGCAAAATAATATTTCTTATTATCTCTCAGCTTCTCGGCATACCCACAAATATAGTAGAGAGTTTAAATATTTTCCATCTCAGATTTGACAAAGTAACTAGATGAATGCAAGTGGCCATTAGCTATGAACATCTGTGCCACCAAAAACAACACTGATGTGTTACCGGCTAAGAATAAGAAAAAACCTGTTTAAAATAAGACATTTTAAGTTATTACTTGGTCTGTGGAGTATTCGAAATGCTTTCCGCATCTGTGATTTTACGAGCGGTACTTGCTATTTCGATTGGCACAACAAGACGCGCATCGCTGATTTCACACTAACGCCGGAGCCCGCGGACCTAGACATTGTAGCCTGGGATTAAGAGCTACGCTTTTTACTACAACGGTATTAACAGAATACTAAACTCCTTCTAGAAGCAGCCGTCAAATTTTCTTACGTGTTTTGGTGAAATTCCGCGAGGGAATAGGCCCTCAGCTTCTTTCTGAGAAGGGGATTCTATGAATTTATTTGTTCTTGTTTGTTGCCAATTTTATCTATACTAATAATAAAGAGGAAAGATTTGATTGTTTGCATTGAATAGGCTCCGAAACTACTGAACCGATTTGAAAAATTCTTACACTGATGGAAAGCTACACTATCTCAGAGTAACATAGTCTATATTATATTTTCAAAAAAATTAGGGATCCTTAATAAAACTCCAATAATGTAACCCAAGGTTTAAAAAATAAAGAAAACCGAAGCAAAGCGAGGGCGGTTACTCGTTTTAAATAAAGCCTTAACATAACATTAAAGGGACACATAATACATATAAAATTAAAGAACCTTTTTATGCACAAGTGTCACCGATCAATGGGTTGAAATTTTACCTCCTGACTCGCCGTTTGGTCGTAATTCAAATTTAATACATTGTTCATTTTTACTCTATTATGAATTAATACTAGAAAAGCATTGAGAAAGTTATTAATATTCTAGTTATTATTGAAATGAGTAAACATAAAGATTATTACTTAAGAATCCTTCATTCTGTGCCAGATTGTACTTGAAATAAGTGATTTTCACTTAAGGAGTTATAATGAACCTTCGAACTCTTAATTAGCAAAATGCTTTTATTAAACGACTAGTTGCTTTATTCTTTTGTTTTGTTGTGTTTAAATTCTAAGAATGTTTCAGTCTAGTCCTCTTGAGTAGCAATCAATCTGTACATGAATTTAAATTAGTCTAGAACTGTATTTGAAGTCAGTTTCTTGATGAATAAGGACTATAGTTGCCATTTGAAACGATTTGGAATGGCCTCTTGTCGTAAACCGCTTATTTATAATCCGATTTGAATAAAACACACACTAAATGAAAACCCTACCTTTACAACAGATCAGTGAAAATCGCATCCAAGTCGGTCCAGCACTTTTTTGAGATTATGCGGAACAAACGCACATACAAACCGACAAACAAACAAAGTTCCACAAGTAGTTTATTCACAAATTTACATTTATTGATTAGTTACAATTTCATGTATGTTTTTAGGGTTCCGAAGTAAAATTGAAACTCTTATAACTAGTTTCGTCATGTCCGCCCGCCCGACCGACCGAAGCAAAGCGCCGAGACTCTTAGTGCTAGAAAGCTGTAATTTGGCATAAATATACATATTTATTAAAACTCCAAAGTGGTAAAACAAAATACTGAAAAATATTTTTTCAGGGTACGTACAGCTAATGTGTAAAGATATTGTACAAGTTATTGTACAATTATGGAAAATTGCAAACGACAAAATTTTCCAGCTGTCAATCTGCTTTACAATTAATCGGAGAATCATTAACGAATTTATTGTAATCACTGAAACGTACATTCTAAATGTAAATTTTAATATTCAAATGTTGCAAAATTTTATGTTAAATTATTGGAATTGTAACAAACACATTATGTATTGTGTAAACCGATGAACTCTAATGAAACGATAGTTTGTACAGAAATTTACTGCTATTGTTTTATTCTAAGGTTGGATTATATATTTATTACTTTTTATTATTATATAGAATCTATACTACTCTAATAAAGCTGACCGCATGGTCAGCATACATACATTTTGCATAAGTGGACGGTAGCGCCTCGTTGGATATTTGTTTTGCCATTTTGTTTTTGTTGCTGGTACATAAATTTTGTGACATTATCTACTCTTATATATATTCTTCAAAATGCACTTTTCACCGAGCGTTCCCTATTCATATGAAGATATTCTTCACGAACTGCTGTTTTCCTCTTACATTCGTGGACAACTTTCACAGAAATCTTGACCTTGACTGTCCAACGCATAGATGACCCGCCGCGAGGTCTTTCCATGAACAACTCTGTAAACATAAGAATAAAATTAAACATTGAACATCATACCATCCGAAAGGCCTCCCTGACGGCGGTGCTTTACAACATAAGGCTACATTTCAGTATACCCACTGCTACAAGCTACATATAACAAGCGTCATGTAAACCAGACCTAATCGGTAATGAAGCTGAAAATTAGCTCATAGATCTGGCATCGTTTCAGCGAGTCACCCGTGATATATCGCGTCGCAGGAAACAAATCTAACTTTACACTTGTTCCAAAGAAAAGTATTATATTAAAATACTGAATAAGTGTTCTCGTGACTTTGACCATGTGTATAAAATTTGAAAATATTCATTTCTATCCACAATAATAAATTTTTTTAACATTATATTTTCTGTTGTAGAAAAAGAATGTTCAAACTAAAAATTTAAATAACCAAAAGTTGCAAACAGCGCAGTAACCTTTTGCATACAATAGATTAAAACAAATGGTCGCGAATTTCAAAAAATAAATTACAGTGACCGCCCTTCAGGCAACACTACCTCACCTGGCGCAAGATCTTATTTTGCCAAAGTGTCATTATCAGTGTCATTATTCAGGATACTCCAAGAACGTTCGGCGTACAAGAGTTTTGGATATTACAAGAGAGGGAAAGATTAGCTAGAGCTACGGCATATGTAGATCGCCTTACGCATTTAAAGAATAAATGGATACACAATACACCCACAAAAGTTAAATCACTTCTACAGCACCCGTTGCTCCCAAAGCTCATCGCTTGTTCATTAACCAAATAAGCTACGGCTTTACTGAACTTCCATATGCAATTGTTTACAGTTTTTCCAGTAATTACACAGAGCTATGAGTACAATTGTTAAAGGACTTACGCGATTAGCATTCCGCGTGTACCATAAGCCGGCGCGCCAATAAATCTGGATTGGAGTCTTAGTTGTGCCAGTTTAAAACTAGAGCGTTATGGCAACAATACGGAGGCAACGAAGCCATTACATAGTGGATCAGTGCGTGGTCGCACTGTAAGCGAGCTAATTGAAAATCATATCTATTTTTCTTACTTACTGTTACTCCGGGTATGCAGTACACGCAACGGGATTATGTGCCAGCTAGCACAGCACACAGCCTCCCAGACTAGAGTTTGGAAGGGTTTTCTGGGTTCGAGTTCCTGTGATGTCCAGCGGGCGGCCTGCGGCAGGTGAGCCGTTTCTCCAGATCTCCCTAGCCACGGCGCTAACACATAGCATCCCCTCGAGCATCAGTTATCTCAGGAATCAATTGGACCTCAGGATCTACCAAAAAATAACTGCACATAGGATGGGAAAATACAAGTATGAGTAAGTGGTTCTCAAGCACTCAGCCGGAATACAACAAGTCGATTGGCGGCAGCCTCCAACTTGAGGGTGATAGCTATTTATGCGTATCCCACGGAGAAACAGTAATACGAGTAGAGTAATAATTTAATGGTAATAATCATAATCATTTATTGCTAGAACATAGTACATGCATAAAGGTGGTTCACAAAAATACAATTTAACCTTATGTTCTGCCTCTTTGGGCATGCAAATTGTTACACATGACTCTAATAAAATTAATACATATATTATATTATATTAAAATTATAAATTAGTGAAATATTTTTTTTTATGGAAATAGCCGGCAAACGAGCTGACGATCCACCTGATGGTAAGTGGCTATCGCCGTCCATGAACATCAGCAACACCAAAGGCATCACTGATGCGTTGCCGGCCAAGAAAGAAAGAAGAAAAAGAAAGGAAGAACTGGCTCTCAAGCCCCTAGCCGGAACACGACGAGTCGTTTGGCGGCTGACTCATGCTCGAGGGTGGTAGCTATCCAGGCGAACCCCTGGAAAAATAATAATAGTAATAATGGTATTAATTAATAATTAAAATCAATGCTACCAATACAATGCCTCCGAGGGCCCTACCACCAGCGGGCCGGATTTAGTCGCCTTTTACGACACTCTTCCAGCGTGGGATTGGGGTTAGTATTCTAAGCCGCCCCAATACGGCTAATAATAATCAATGTGAATTGATTATTAAATACTATTAAAATGTCAAAATATCCCACAGTTTCAATAAATTAATGGTAATGGTATTAATGTATCATTAAGATCAAACTACCAATTCCTTTGAAGAGCCGTAGCACCAGCGGGAAACCCAGATTCAGTCATTTCTTACGACACACATACGGCTGGTCTAAATATAGGTAGTATGCAAAAATGGATATTATATTTCGATCTAATCATATACAAAGGCCATGTCGCTACAACTAAAGCCAAACGACAACTGTTGGAGCCGTAATTAAAATAGAAATACGATATCGAGTGTTCCCAGTGACGGCAGTTGAATGTAGCCGATTGTAACCCCACAGTCAGGAGTCAATATTGATTAACTTGATTAATTTCATTAACTTGTGATCTATTTTACAGCTCCAAACAAGCGATGAAACTATAAATATTAATCCTTATAGAATCCTGTTTTTGTCTGCTTTTCACTAACGGTGTCTTTGTATAAAATGTCTGTCTATATTTGTATACATATAATCTCTGAATAAAGTTGTAACACTCTATTGTCATGACAGTTGCTACTCAACTCACTTGAGGACTATGATAGATAGAACATTGAAGTCAAATTATGACTTGACTGACATTAACCGTAGGTACATAAGCATTTAACTTTTATGGCAAAGCGAATAACACCTTAGTGGGATAGTCGCTACTCGCTCAATAGCCAATTTGATGAAATTTAGCAAACAGGGAGACCATGGTTTGGAATATAGGAATATAGGTTGATGTACCCTATAGGGTACTGTTATCCCAAAAAATGCGGGCAAAGTCGCGGGCGATAGTAATTATTATTTTCCCCGAAACATTTAAACCTCATATCATATATTTTCAAGGCAGACGAATTATGAATAACTAGAGGCTGAAGCCAAGGTTCATTTAGAGTCGCTACACCAACGAGGTTAAGTAAATAATGTCTAATTAATATTATGCTATGAACTAACTATACACGCGAAGATTTAGTCCGGTACATAATTAAGTTTACCTTTCATTTAATCTAATTAAGAGGCAGCTTCACCGAAGAGAGTACGAAGCTGTTCTCAAGAATTTAGTTATGGAATTAAGTATTCAAGACTCGGCGGCCGTCGCTTTAGCAAATTCTTTACGGCGCTGTTTGCTATTTCAAGTCTTGCATTTCACTACTAATTGCACTCTACACGCTGACGAGATTTCTCTAAGTCATTTGTATGACTTCTCACACCCGCAGCCGCGTTATTATAAACCTTAATTTTCTTATATTAAAGATCGCTATGGTATATGAATAGTACGAACAAAAATGCCACTCTTAGGAAAACAGTCATACTCGACGTTACTGACCAACAAGGGTCGGGTATTCCGCTTTGTCTCTATGTTCAATTCAATCATACGATTGTACATTGATATAAAAGATTTAAGTGAGTTTCATTGGCCGTTTCTTCTCATCCATGATCCATGACAAAGCACCCTTCAAAAACAGAAATATTGATATAATACCCACATGATTAAATGTTGAAACAAAGTGATACAAACCCGAGCAACTTCGAAAAGGAGAGGCCAGTCATCATTGTTTCATTCGTTGCTCAAAAGGGCACACGACGAGCAAGAGTTGAATTGGATTCACCTGGCTGGATTTCATTACTCTACTACACACTCAAACCTCGGCACTAGGATTGCTTGCAACGATTTGATCCACGGACATAGATAGTAAACATGTCTGTGATTGATCACACAGAAATAACACATCCAAAAACGTTCATTACCCGGGGATATTTATTTTCATTTATTGTTTTCATTGTTTTACACCTGACTCAAATGTTTACCTTCGCTACGAATCCAACCTCTCACTCTGGGACACAACACACCTACATCGGGAAAGGTTTTTGTTAATAGGTAAGTCGAAAAATCCATTTTAGCGTGACTCTCTGCTACGATGTGTATTTTACATTCTTTAACAAAGAAGATAATTATTTTTACTATATTCTTTGTTTAAATCTAAAATACATACTAACTTGCAAGAATATATTTTATAGCTATGCAGTAGGTACCTGTAGTGTCTATGCATAGCAGGAGTCTGTGGCTAGCTGTGAGCGAGTGCAGATGTGCGCTCTGCATATTCATACCTCACCTATTACAGAGTAAAGTGTGTGTATTATTGACCCTCTGAACACTACAAGTGGCGACGAGGATGGGATTCGAACCCACGCGTGCAGAGCACATTGGATTAGCCATGGTTACGATAAGGGCGATCTGCAGCCAGTGTAGGCAAAACACGCGACAGGTTAAGAACCATGTGATGTTGGATAAGTTATGTTATTTCGTAATAAAATCATGATCGTCATTTTGTCTTAAACTGAAAATTGTTAATACCATGAGGTCAAGTTGATTATCATCTATCACCTCACCGGTGGAGTGCGACGTTACCATGAAGTACCCTTCATTGTACATTTTAGCTTATTTTCAGAAAACGTATGAAGCTTCCAAAACCATATATTTTCAGGGACGTACTAATATTCTTAGTACGTTATCTTGCTTCCAAATGGAACTGTACGAAATTAGAAAAAAAAAATCTCCCTATCGCCAAATTTCTTGTTAAATACAGATGTAATAATAAAATTGCATGTCGTCGTTAACATTAAGCCTATAATTTCCTAATTATCTAATGATAGCGCCATTAAGGAAAGATATCGTCTTGTTGGGGATTAATTTCTCAGCCTTAAGTGATCGAGTAGGTAAGTGTAACGATAATTATAATCTTTCGATTCAAATCTAATAGGTCATAACTGGAGGGAAAGGGAAAATGACTTAATAAAAATGCCGCTGTTCAGTTCGGAAAGGCTTAGCTCTTTCTCGCCTCTGTGATACCATTTGGGCTGTAATAAAATAAAGCTAAAGTAGCAGTTTACTCAATACATGACTATTATGTAACAGACTTACAGATATAATTAGCATCAGAAATAGACTATCAAAACGGAAGGCCAAATGCTGGGAACGGTCTGTGTAGCACAAAAAAAACTCATCAAGCAATTGACTTATCAGATAGAATTCGTTTGATAACAAAACGGCTAAATAAACAGGGAGGGTAACGAAAACAAGGCAATCAACGCTCTAATCACAAAATCGATTTGCGAACATCAGCGCCCTTAAACATCGGCGCCCTCAGCAAAAATACATTAGGATATGATCATGGTATTTCAATAGCAGAGGGAACGACTCGAATCAAACGTCACATAAATCAGAAGTTACAGAAATCTTTTGTGGCTCATTTGATATTCAGCAAATGATACCCACATATGCCGTACCAAGCACGGTTGCGGGCTGCGGGCCGCCGTAAAATTGGCGATATTACGTACGCAAGCGTGCGTCGCCAGTATTCAATATTCCTTGTAATGTGGCCCGCGTGAAACGAGATACATATTTTCTTTCCCGGAAACATTGGAATAGGGATTCGGTGCTCAGCGTAGCTCGAATGATAACTTCTTTTTATGTGCCGCTACGACGGCTCGGATTGGATCCTATTGGTTTCGAGGGCTCCCCGGGAAACAGAAATTTAAAACAATACGCTAATATTGCTATATTGTACCAATGATCGTTGAAAACCACCTTTGGTCCAAAACTAAAATATATTACTGCTTAGGCTATTTAGGTATATTAATATGTGCTAAAGTTTTCATGCTATAGTTATTGTAGTGTCCAACTCATTCCATGGGTTAAGCTCTGCTGACCGTAAAATCTGTTGAGAGTAAGCCCTTATATTATTTACATACTGCGCGGTGCCGGCTTATAATGTACTTATTTATATTGTTCCAAATAGTATGGTGGAACCTCAGATTATAAAACAAAAGGCTACACACAGAGAGTCTGGAGGCAGTGTGGAAGAGGTTCGTAAAACGGTGGAGAGTCGATTCCTAACCACGTGTGTGTAGAACATTCTATTAAAAATATGTCAGATGAATGATGATGAAAAATTCTTATTATTTGCAAGAACGCTAATAAAAATAAATGAATAATCGTGGTACGGGAGCCTGAAATGTATAGACTTGTAGTGCCTCCGCACTGCCTTCAGACCGAATCCATATCGCGCCGCCTCCGCTCCCTTATAGTGTTTAAACAACATTATGCAAGTGGCCTTCCGACTCTAGATTTGCTCGTTTGTTATTTGAACAGCAAATCTAGCGTATGATCTCATGTGAGCGTTACGTCTACATACACACGTCATATACGTACTCATATATACGACTTATGGGCTTTAAGCGATCTAAAATATGTAGCCTGTTTCGCTTAGATTAGTCCGCAAATCTACGAATAGATATCATGAAGCATCGAGACTGGTAATATAAAACCGTTGTGCAATCCAAAATCACCGTAACAGTAAAAAGAGGGCCTAGAAAAGATTGATAGCAGCAATGAGACCGCCCATTGCTTATCTATGTAATTTAGGAACATAATACCTAGGGTAGCCCGCCCACGAGGAATGGTCTGTGGTGAACCTATTTCTTACGTTTACAAATAGTGCCCGCATCCAAAACAAGTGTTTCTCATTTTTATCTAGCATGGTTATCCATCAGACATTTCTCACTGGAGAACAACATTGAAATGTTATGTATATACATAAGCAGTCTTCCATGTGTGCGTGCAGGTAGGTTATATGGAGTATAAAGGTCCTGGCCCACCTGTAAATATTAAATAGTAAGGTAATAATGTTTTAAACTATTTTGTAGCTACATTGTGTCCGTGTCGTGTAATTCAAAGAAAAAGCAGTTATCGTTGTAGATGCCGGTTTCACTGTATCTTATATTGCTACCAACATATTTATTGGATCAATTAAATTCAATGAATAGGTCTCACTAACAACAGCAGTTCATAGTTTTATTTAACTAGCCGACGAACGAGGAAATGAAATTCCTAAGTTCGATTCTCAGCGAAGTAGAAATGTGAATGATGACTTTGAATTTGTTCTTGGTATGTATGTCGTCTATGGTACCCATAACACGGGGAATCATATTGTGTAATTATGGTTTTATTAATTAGGTCCTTAATTAATTAATTAGGTCCTACAATTTGCTCAATTCAGTCGAATTGCATTAGTGACACAAGCATTCTATATTTTTCTTCTGCCTTACTTGGCTAGCAACGCATCGAGGATGTCTTTGATGTCAATGGGCAAACGATAACCGCTTACCATCAGGTGGATTCACAGCTCGTTTGTCGGCTATTTCCATAAAAATACCACATACTTAATAAGGACTAACTAATTTTAATAGTTACGCATTACGCATCAATACTTCACGTCGTTTACCGTTTCTTAGAAGCCCTTTACCATAAAGGAAAGGATTTCTATAAGTTCCGCCTTCCGATACATACATATCACACAACAAATATGTCCAACACATCTGTCGCCACTTCACTGCTTTACAAATGGCTAACATATTCATTTTGCCCCAGACAACACTTTACCTTAGACCTACCACGTTCGAATGTAGACCGTACCGCACCCATCTTAGAGTTTAAAAAGAAATCTCAAACCGAAAAACATTGAATTCTCTGCAATTTATCAGTCCATATTTGCTACGTAGCATCGGATTGTATTCAAATATCCCCTAATTTATAGATTCCATAAATAAAGTGTAGGATGAATTTTGTTTTGTGTCCACCGAAGAATCCTGTTTGGTGACGTTGCCTATGATATTCTTTATCTTCTATGATATTCTTCTTTATATCAATAAGCGTAACCCTTTATCTAGTGTTTGTTTTATTTTAATCGGCTGACAGATAAATCTTACATTTCAATTTCAATACTATCACTAGTTGACACATTGTTTGTAGTGCAGATGTTAAGATATAAGTTTCCTGATAAAGTGATGTGCAATAATTTAAATTCACAACACAAAATACTATGATTTATTCGACATCATAACCTACCACCATACCTATCACTACCTATAATAAGACAAATTGAAATTTATAGCAAAAATGCTCCAAAATGTTTATTCATTTCGGAAATTCCACTTTGCGTTATCTGGGCAATCCATGGAAATACAAACAGTTGATATCCCGTAGATCCGGGAGCTTCGGGGCCACTGCAATGCGGCTGCAGCGACTTCAACCAAAATCAACTCAGTCCGCTGCGAGTTGTATTGTGTCTAATTGTAATTGTAAATTATTTTAATCTTTCAATTCGATATTTATACTATGAAACAAATAGTATACTTGACATTCTTTATGTACTTAATTAGGTACATAATTATCTTCGGAACATTTTTATGTGAATAGATAATAAAGTAGCAAACGGCCCAATTAACATTAAGTGGCCACGGCCACTCATTTCCGTCAGATACGCCAACAAAATAATTTATTTAATAATTAATTCATTTGTATTAATTTTAAATATAAATACTCCTCTTACATTCTCTCAAGCCCCAGCCAAAACACGACGAGTCGTTTGGCGGCTGATTCATGCTCAAGGGTGTTAGCTATCCAGGCAAACCCCATGGAGAAATAATAATAGTAATAATGTTTTTAATTAACAATTAAAATCATTATTACCTCTAATGTCTCAAATCGTATAAATAAATACCATCGAGACCAAACTGGATGGTATAGGGTCCAACTACCTCAAACAGAAACCTTAGTCTCGTTTTGTGTCAGCAAGGTGGACCACAGAAGCAGAAGAATCAAGCAGAAGTGGTTGACTTGGGCTTGAGAATGGATGGAACTCCTTACAGCCCACTGCGTTGGAACATCGAAAGTAATTTTTATAACTTTGTAAACTTTATTTGCATTTTTAAACTTAGATGAATACGAAAAACATGTAACAACGATGATCCAGCGATAGTTAGAAATTGTGTGTGTACAAATTCCGAATCGAACTACTCTAATAGGAACTGAACTTTAAGGCCTGGAAAGTCATAACCTGACCACAACCCATATAACCATATCTGACATAAACCAAACGCCAACGATGAAGTGAACATTGACACTTAAATACTGCCCGCTGTCACTCACCATCCTCCTGACCGCACCTATAGTTACCATCCAGTCACAAGCTATAACCTAACTATGAACACTAATTAAGTAGGTCTAGATAAAGCAATAATGAAGATATTAAGGTGCTTATTGAAATTATTTGAACGGGATGAGCGCAGTGTTCGAAAAATGAGATCTCAAAAGAAAGCTTTTCATAGTGTTTACACTACAATAGGTGAGGATTGAATGCAGCGTTTAATGAATTCCAATTTGTAGATTTATGCTGTTTAATGAAGTCGAGAGAATCGAGATCATTTACTGTGATTTATTTCAGTTGCATGGCTTTAGTTTTGTAATCTCAGATTTCTAGGGAAATTACATAGTTTTTTTTCTGAGGACTAGTCGCTAATTGGTATTCTAGGTACGGAGTATCTCTAAGATCCCAAGTTCAGGTCCTAACCGAGGGAGATGATTCAGTGTACGAAAGATTGGAATCAAGTTTTGACTGTGTGTTTAAATAGGCTTTCGTTTCGCTTAAAATTTTATTTTTTATCATCAACATCACTTATATCAGTGGATTAAGGGGTCTATCAATTATAACAAATTTCGTACGGGTTAAAAGTTAAGTTTTAACTCGAATACCGCTAAGAAAGAAAAAATTAAACTCTGAATGAAACAAATGTTGGCGACCGCATCACCGGAACATATACCACGCACATCCCACATCGAAACACTGATCTTAATCCAGCGCATCAATCATCGCAGCCTCCAGTCGGAACCGATCCACAGCCATTACTGTAATTGAATTGCGACCGATTTGTTTCCTTTAATAAAATTCTTCATATTTACACCAACACGTATCTTACGGGAACCCTGTGCCACACACTTTAAGGTTGGTTCTCCCACGGTCTTCACGCGATGGTTATGCCGATATGGCAAGGACTTCCGAATTTGATTTATCGCGGATACAAGGTACGGGCGAGGAATTCGCGAGTTATGAATACATAACTCGAATGTTGGGCCTTTTTCTAAATTTATGCTAACGCGTCTTGTTTATTGTTTGCCGTGTTTTATTTAGGTCGTGCTGCAGATTGCCGTGACTGTGCAACAAATGATCACAAATGTTATTGCCGGGAGAATTTGTTATGTAACGGCTAAGGTACGCTCAGGTACGAGCGATCGTAGCGATCCAAGTTTGGACCAAAATCATCTAGCTACCTCCCAGTGACTCGGCAGCATTTGTTTGTTGTTTGTTTAAATCACGATCCTTTATAAATACTATTAAGTTATTGTTTAAATTTATATGTATTTAATCTGTCTGTAAGTATCAATCTGAGTAAACACAAAGTTTTCTATTTCACGTTTAACAAGTAATTCGTTTCTGAAATTTATTACGGGTGACACTTTGTTCAGTAATTTATGTAAGTGGGTGTATAATTATAATGCACCTTGTTTCATGAGTCCTAATTCTTACAATTTATTAAAAACTTTTCAACGAAATATTTTATGGTCTACAAAAGACAATGATGATGCATAAAGATTTATTGTATTTAACTATTATAATGTGCCAAATAAATCAATCAATATAGAGTTATGGATGTATGACACTACGTGGTTGGTCCAATCTCCACTTGCGTCAGCAGGAGTGAGAGTGACCACATGCCGACAGAGGCTTAGGTATATACCCAAAATTAAAATCAAATTTTAGGATTCTTATATTAACATCGGATTTTACAATCCTTATAATATGTAGCTATTTACCTAAGGTAAGTTCCGAGTTTATAAATTCAGATAGATAGATATGAACCAAATTTTTACTTATTCCAGTAAATTCGTAACAGGTTCCAAAAAACATGCAAATTAAATGTCCTTAAACCTGGCTTAGTATTCAAAGCTTTATAGTGACATATTACATTCTGTTGGTAATACGTTTATTTCGTTAAACTAGCCATAATTATACTATCAAGTATATTTGTCAAGTTTTCGTTTTGACTTAGCCATACACCGTGGCCATACACTGTCAAGTTTACTCGATGCCGCGTCAAGTCCACTGCAAACTTGACGAGTATACTTGATCGTATATGGGCCATCTAATGCTGGCCATATAATATGGCCAGCATTAGATGGTAAGACATGCATGAGTCTTCAGCACAAGATAACATTATTACACAAAGATTTGAGCGTTGGTACAAAGCCAAATATACCGAGGATTGTGTAACCCGATATTTTCCACGTCATAATTAGCGTGACAGAGCCGCGAGTACCTCCACGCGAGATGTCATTTGTCAAAACGTCACGTGAACACGGTGATTTTGTGACACCGACGCGTGCGGCGTGACAAATAAGATCTTATATCACACTGCCAAAGTACTTAATGTGAATTCTTCGTTCTTTAACATTTAAATTGTTGGAATTCAAAAAGTTATCACAAACAGAAAGTATCTCCACTAGTGGATACCCGGCATGTGCTACTACGCTAAAATATTTTATATGGGAAAAGTCGACTTCATGAATGAACCGAATGTGACTACTCGTAATGCATTGATTTAGTGGTCTGAAACCATCTACCCATTATTACCTTGCAAATGTAGTCAAGCATTAACTTAAGTGCTATAAAAAAAATTAAACCAGTTTGTGGCACATTGGTTGGATGGTTTCAAAGTCTATAACGTACATAGCCAGAAACATTTTTTGTATGTGATAACATTGGTAGATGATAGTGTAATAAATAACCAGAGGTATTTTTTCTCTTCGCTAAGCGAAGCTTTCAAAGTTTTGCTTGGGTTAGCTGCCAAGCGACTCATCGTGTTAGGGCTTAAGATCCAGTAATAGCTTCCGTTCTCTTCTTTCTCTTGTATCTTGACCGGTAGCTTGATGAATTTTGTAATGTCTCTGGTTTTCTACTGATGTTCATGGGCGACGTCGTTTATTTACAAAAGAACTTCTTAGGAACCTATTAATGTTATTACAGAGTGGTGTGATAGCCTGCCGTGTAACACGAGGACGTCCTTATTGAATTACCGCAGCTCGCGACTTCTCTCCGCTGATACATCGTCGCGAGCTTTGCTTTTACACCTAATGCTTCATGTGGAGACTGTAACGAGGAATGATACCTCCCTCACCGTTACTTGAAGGGAACGTGTATCACCACTCTTAGGGTTTTGGTCAAAGATATTTTAACTATATCATTGGTTTTGATCTTCAAAAATAATAAGCGTGTGCGAATGCGTGATGTATGCTTGATTTTAATGTATGATTGTAATTTATGCTTGATTGTATTTTATATTATTTAGATTTATTCAGATTTTAATGGATTTTGATTTTTTTTAATGGCTTTATTTATTTTATTGATAATTTTATTTTTAGATTATAGTTATTAATTAGTGTAACTGGTTTTACCGTACTTATACTAAATTAATAAATAAGATAGATCTTGGAGCAAGTCTAAGACAAAATTACGTTACATGGTAAATTATTTTAATATTTCAAATGAAAATATATACGTTATGTAAACTCTCAACTACTTGTGTTTTTCAATGTTTGACGATAATATTATATTAATCAACTTTAACTTGAATTCAAGTTTCCTTGTTTCTCTTTCTTCTCTCATTCTTGGCTGGGAACGTATCAATGATCTTTAGTGTCACTAATATCCAAGGGCGACTATGTCCAATTACCATCAAGCACCATCAAGTGAATTGCATCTTTGTAAGCTAATAATAATATCAATATCATGAAACTGATTATAAAATGCTGTAAAATTATTAAAAAGTTTAGATATTAATATGATTTAAATTGTTGTCAATCGCCAGCTCGCTATTTCTCTACAAAATCATAAACCCATCAGTAGCTGGTTCATTATTAATATAGAGATGACAAATGATGATAAGTGCGGTGTGAATAAACACAGCTTGTATATCGGCCCTGCATAATTTACGGTTATGGCCGCATTTGTCAGCGAATAATAGCGGCAAATGCCGAGTTGAATATTCGTTAAGGATTTCTTCACACATCGGATTTAGGCAACGGCCAATTATCATTTCTATTTGTCTTCCACAGTAGTGGCGGCAGTGATGGGAAGAAGAGGTAGTTAGGCGGGATAAATTGGTTGGGAAATAAATTGAATTTATCTTGGTCACTTTTCTACATCGATAAAAAGAAGAGCACATCGTCGGTTGCTCAACATTTCGAGTAGGTTCTTAACACCCAACTCTCCGAATAAAACCCTCCTAGATGCTTTCCAGCTTAGAAAAGCAACAGCTTGCCGTAGCACCTTCCTATTGTGTCTTGAGGGGAAGGCAAACTGTGGAAACTTCTATACCTTTCTAGAAAGAGCCTATGAAGCGGTCCGCAAAGTAAGTGCTTTCATGAACGTTCCTTTAGGTTTATCATAAAACATAAACCGAGGGTTACAGTGAGTAAAAATTCCAACAATTCACCGCAAGAGACAACTAGTATTTCCTATACTAAGATTAGGAAAATAAGTAAGTCAGATTGGATCAGGTGCTTGTCTATATGCATAGTAGAACGAAGCTGTGTCAGTACGTAGGTACATTGATTTATTCCTCTTAGATATTGTTGAACAATTTTCTAAAACAAATGGGTAATACCTGCTGTGTAATAGATTCTACACATACTATTTGTAGGTACAGTGACTTGCTACATTTCTACGCTACTTACTACATAATATATACAAAATCAAAAATATTTTATTGATATAAACACATTACATTCACGTGTCGCAAGGGCCCTGTACTTGGTTCATCACCTGTGTTATGTTGGGGCCACACTACAGGAAACGTAAATGCCTATCATCGCGATAAATATTGCGTTAATTATTAACGCAATAAAGTGAGTGGCCACACTTGAACGGTCAACGTGAATGCCCATTCTTGGCGATAAAATTGGCGCTAATGTTCCTTGAATTTTAAATTGTTTAAATGGGTTCTATAATAACCCATTAGGCTTTCCTTCTTCTTTTTAATTTCTTCAATAGTTGCCTTAAAAGGTAGTAATTCCATTAGTCGTCGCCAAGCATCATTTTGCGAAGCACGATTCTTGAAACTTTTGAGTCTCGGATCCCACAAACATGGCTCTGTTCGCAGAATCTCGAGAAATGCAATTACTTTTTCGTTAATCCACTCCATAGCCATAGTACGTAATTAACGAAGACAAACACGTGCGATCCCAACGCCCTCACGATTCACACTGACATACGTAGTGTGGCCGCTTCAACGCATTCATTCTCGCGATAATCTCTTTGATGTACCGCCATTTGAGCTATCGCCTACTGTCGAATGGCAGTGTGAATGCCGTTGTCAAATTATCGCGATAAGTCGTGGCTACACCTACGTTAAACGTCCATCATCGCGATAATTAATGGCATTTCCCGTTAGTGTGGCCCCAGCATTACAGGTACCCCGCTCATCCACCGAGACAAAATACAGTGTTAATCAACAAAATACAAACATTTACATTATTATAGATATTTCACAATATGTGTGTTTGTGTCGTGTGTGTGTGTTACAAGTTCCAACCAAGAACAACCAAGAACAGTACCTCGCCTCACCTCCTATGATATCTCCAGTTGCTAAAGACTAGACTGACTGAATGATGAAGGCTGAATGACTTTAGGAAACCGCTAGGAACAAAAATGTTTAACTGATAGCAACATTTGCCGATTTCGATGCAGTTTTAACGGACTCATTATTATAAGTTTGGGGTAACATAAAGTGTTAGTTTTATTTCAATCGGTTCATTTGTAGCATTTTTATATGCCCTGTATCACAGGTACCGTGAACAAAAATATAGACTATTTTTATATATATTTCTTGAAAATAGTTAAGCAAAGCAAGGTGGAGTAGCTGGTATTACATAAAAGGGGATTACCGGCGCGCATTTATCACAGGATAATGGCGACATTGGCGACGCATCCATAGCCGAATATTGGCGAAGCATTTGTCCATATTTTGGACTTAGTGAGAAGTTAATTCAGTGCCGATAAATTGTCATCGTCCTCTACTATGCTCAAATTATGGTTATAATCTGCTGCGGTAATTACTTTGCGATATTACGTAATTATTTATTTAAGCTTTATCGTTGGCAACAAGTGTTAACACTGCGCTATTAATGATTCATACTTTATCGTTTTATTTTTGTGGAGTTATATTTGAATTGTTGGTAATGTCTTTTAACGTTTTTCTGTGAACCCCAAACTGCCATGCCTATACCTGAAAATAAAGTTAAAGGGTCCTGAACTTTCCTTCAAACTAGGACAGAGCAATAAAAGCTAGTTACAGACGAAAACAGCAACAGAATTTTATTTTCCTTTAAAAGTACCTATACTTTCTCTTAATTACTCACTAACAAAGACGGAAATATTGTATAAGCTAGACAATAATAAGCTTTTCTAAGTGCAAACATTCGAAGAGAATGCCGGTTCATCTACGCAGGATCCTAATCCCGGATTATAAGCACGGCCGGGATTGTAGGCAAAATAATGAACGTTTATCTATGTACGTCTAAAAATAAGCAACAGCCTCTTATCTCCTTACAATTCCATTAACATTAAGTCACCTTAATGGATTTGCCTTTAACTTACCTTGCTCTGGTTGTCACACCAATTTCAGATATATTAGAATCCTCGAAAAAAATAGGTAACATGTGCTGAGGAGTTTCTTTACAGCTTTTCTTCTCCTCCATGACAAAGTACCTTCCCAAAAAGCTAGTAGATTAAAAAATACGTTCATATGTGTATCAGTGATACCTACATATATGAATAAATTATTTTTAATTTTGAATTTATTTGTACTATTTTCCTACAACTGTATCAGAAAAATTCACAGAACAAGTGCAAGGCTTCGTTCACACTTTAGCGCTATGTTTAGTTGTTCACACAGTGTTTGTAATGTATCCTGTATCCTGTTATAGAGCATCATTCGGGACTACAAATATTCAGAAACACACTCTAGTGTTCAAACGTACCTAATTCCATGAAATAATCAATTAATGTTGTGTGCCATAATGAATCATACACCTAAAGCTTCCTCATTAATCACACTATTTATTGGTGAAAACCGTACTAAAATCCATACGATAGTTTTTTAGTTTATCGCGTTTATACAGACAAACAGACGCGGCTGAGGGACTTGATTTTATAAAATTCCTGTATAGATATCGGCCAATAACATTCTGAAAAAAACGTTTGTCCTTGTGAAGCTATAAAGGCCAATTGGTCTAGGAGTACCTAACTGTAAATGCGAAAAAAAGCAAAACTGGTCCCGCAAAGAACAGAATGTTGCTGTAGAAGGAGGTATAGTTTATTCCATAATTAATTACTTACCTATTGGCTATGCTTTTAAACTCTGTAAGCTTTTAAACTCTCTTTTAATCTCAGATAATTCAGATGCATAGTTCTCATCGCTTCCTTATTCGCGAATATCGAATGAATCACGAGCTGGCCTCGCCTACTATTTATTGTCGTTTTGCTGTTTCCACAATTTTCTGACATTGATTTATGGAACAATAAATCAGAGAACAAAAGGAAATTTCGTGACCCTAAACATAACGTGCTAGACGAGTTGTGTATGTCAAAATTAACTGTTATACAGATAAATATCTGTTATTATTCTGTCTGAAAGCAGGAGACTGGCAAGGTCAACTACAGAAAGAAAAGGTACTGATTATGGTGCCTATTAAGAAATATAAAAAAAACTTAAACTAAGCATCCAGAAGTCGGTAATTATATGGAGTTCAAGGCCTTCACGTGAATATATAACAAGTGGAATACCACCCTTAAAAACTGAAAATTATTGATAAATTAGTGACAGTAGTGAATAAGAGGGTTCACTGTATAGAGTAATTTTACAAATAACAAAAAGTATATTAATTATTAATAAATAATAATAATATCTAGACAAAAAGTAATGATATGGGAATGAATGGGTTCTAAAAGTTCTGTTTAGAAGAGCCTAAAATTTTAGTCACAAGCAGCCGCGGATCTACGATTTTTTCGAACCGGGGCAGAACTTGATAGTGGCGCCCCTCTCCAGCGTTTTTTTTATGTTAACGACGGGCAAACAGGCATACGGCCCACTTGATGGTAAATGGTCAGCGTCGCCTATGGACACCTGCAGCATCAATGAAGGATACGATAAACACTCTTCTTAAATAACCACATATCATAGCGCACAAGGAATGCCTCAGAGGGAAGTTGGTTCCAAAGCTCGCAAATTCGTGGCAGGAATGAGCGGGAGAAACGAGCAGTTTAAGACTAGCACGAGTCAAGGTGATGCGGGTGGAACCGCAACCTTTTGCGGGTGGTGCGATAAATTAAGGTGGATGGGGGCACCAGGTTAAAAAGTTCTTCGGAACATTCACCACAGTAGAGACGGTAGAGGACACAAAGAGAGCCTATGTCTCTCCGAAGACTTAACTCCTCTAAGCCGTCTGTAAGGTTGGGATCATCGACAATTCGAACAGCGTGCCGCTGTACGGAGTCAAGAGGGCTTAGTTGGTAACTGGGTGCATCGGCCCAAAGGTAAGAGCAGTACTCCATATGTGGTCGAACTTGGGTATTGTAGAGCAGCAGGCGCTGCTTCGGTGTGAAGTACTGCTTCGCCCTGTTCAGTACATCCAGTTTTCTGGAGGCAAGTTTGGCTTTCTTCTCCAGATGGCCCCGATATTACAATTCGTTCGAAATGTCGACCCCCAAGATCCCAATGCTTTTACTTATGGTGAGAGGCGCGTTTTGGAGTTTCGGTGCCATAACAAATGGGGTTCTTTTTGCGGAGAACGCACAGACTTGTGTCTTCGAAGGGTTGAATAGAACCAGATTTAGCCGACCCCAGTCAGAGACCCGCTCCAAAGAGAGCTCGATTTCGGACACAAGTCTAGTTCTATTCTCCTCTAGGTAGGACCGAGAGAGAGAATAATGCGCATCTCCCGTACTGTCATATGCATAGCAATGCATGCTGGGGATTTGTTCCAGATTATTATTGATATGCAGAATAAACAGCGTGGGAGAAAGCACCGAACCTTGAGGAACGCCAGCGTTAGTAAATTTAGTGTCAGAGCGTTGACCGTCGATAACTACGGAAATGGAACGCTCGGACAAAAAGATGGCTACCCACATGCACATCTTCCCTTGCAGGCCGTATGGAGGTAGCTTCGATAGAATGGCTCTGTGCCAAACCCCATCAAACGCCTTGGCAATGTGTAGGCTTACAGCCAACGCCTCTCCGCGACTCTCAATGGCTTGGGCCCAGTTATGGGTGAGATATACCAGGAGTTCACCAGCCGAACGACCATGACGAAAACCATACTGCTTGTCACAGACCAGCTGATGTTCCTCTAGGTATTCTAGGAGCTGCGTGTTTATAACACGTTCCATGGTTTTTTAGAGAAGGGAGGTTATTGCGATGGGGCTATAGTTTGATGGGTCGGCACTGTCACCTTTTTTGGGGATTGGATGTACGAGAGCAACCTTCCACGAAGACGGCATTTTACCTACACTGTAAGATAAGGAGAAATGACGTGCCAACTGCGGAGTCAGCTCGGGAGCGCACATCTTTAATACCATAGATTATAGTAAATGTTTAATACCATTGCTGGAATTCCGTCTGGGCCACTCAACTTCTTGACGTCGAGAGATAAAAGAGCTCGTTTTACAGCTTTGTGCGTGAACCTTATATCAAGCATGGAGCTCTCACACCGCGGGATAGTAGGCAGTGTAGCCCCACGATCATCAAGAGTCGAGTTAGCTGCAAAGAGAGTACCCAAAACATCTGCTTTCTCCTTTGCAGTTAGGGCCAGATCGTTATCCGGCTTTCGCAATGGTGGAAACGACGACCGACGGAAGTTACCCACAACGGCCTTGGCGAGCGACCAGAAAGCGCGACTCCCTAAAGGGTAACTGATTAGGCGCTCACCGATACTGGCGATATGCCCGCACCTTGCCCTGGATATTGTTTTCTTTGTTTGAGATAAATTACTTAAAAAATTCACATAGTCTGTAGTTATGTAAAAGACGTCAAATTGTTGACACGGCAAATGTGTGGCGAATTTTTCATACAAGTTAAGGTCGTAGCCCATCTAAACGACACCGCTCCCACCCAACCAAAGTATGAGAATTCAAATATAAACTTAAAATCGTGCTCTGTAGATACAACTATTGAGTGGCAAGGTTGCGGTAAGCTTGCTTCCCGCGCGCGGGCTGCTAATTTTTGTTGTTACTGTAAAGTGCACCTACAGAGCACGATTTTAAGTCTATATTTGAATTCTCATACTTTGGTTGGGTGGGAGCGGTGTCGTGTAGATGGGCTAAGACCTTTACGGTGAGCCAACCAGGCTTCCGTATTCTAAGCGCTTTGTAGAGCAAGTCATACTATATTATAAGAAGATTTTGGCGCCCCCTGAAACTGCCGCCCGGGGCGGGTGCCCCGGTTTGCCCCCCCTTAGAACCGGGGCTGGTCACAAGAACATATAATTCAAGCTTTACATTTGTCTTAGCTAGTTTTCATTAGTTCCATCCATCCATCCATCCATCAGCCTTTGGAGGTCCACTGCTGGACATAGGCCTCCCCTAATTTGCGCCACTCTGACCGGTCCTGAGCCTTCTGAATCCAGCGGATACCCGCTGTCTTCTTCAGGTCGTCAGTCCACCTGGTCGGGGGGCGTCCTATGCTCCTTTTTCCGAGACGTGGGCGCCATTCAAGGACCTTTCTTCCCCAACGGTTATCGGTCCTTCGCACTATGTGGCCAGCCCATTGCCACTTCAGCCGGCTAATTCTTTGAGCTATATCGGTTACCCTTGTTCGTCTACGGATCTCCTCATTTCTGATTCGATCACGTAGAGAAATACCGAGCATAGCCCTCTCCATAGCCCGCTGCGCTACTCTGAGCTTGTGGATTAAGCCAATAGTAAAGCACCACGTCTCGGATCCGTATGTCATCACTGGCAACACACACTGCTCGAACACCTTCGACTTCAGGCACTGAGGTAGTGTTTTGGACGACAAGATATGACGCAGTTTCCCGAACGCAGCCCATCCGAGTTGGATTCCACGAGTGACCTCTTTCTCGAAGTTGGACTTACCCATCTGGATCACCTGTCCCAGGTAATTGTATTCGTCTACAACTTCGAGAGCAGCGCCGTCAACAACAACCGGTACGGGTGTGACATGGACATTCGACATGATTTTCGTCTTGTCCATGTTCATCTTAAGACCCACCCGTTGTGAGGCGCTGTTCAAGTCCCCGAGCATTGTACCAAGTTCTTCCAGGGAACTCGCCAGGATGACTATATCATCGGCATATCGCAGGTGTGTGATGTATTCGCCATTGATGTTAATGCCACGTCTTTTCCACTCCATCAGCTTGAACACGTCTTCCAACGCAGCGGTGAACAGTTTTGGGGATATAACATCCCCTTGTCTGACACCTCTCTGCAGTTGGATGGGGTTCGTTGCCGTGTCCTGTACTCTGACGGACATGGTGGCAGATGAGTACAAACATTTCAACACCTCGATATACCGGTAGTCGATCCGGCACCGCTGAAGAGAATTTAGTACTGCCCAGGTCTCGATAGAATCAAAGGCTTTCTCATAGTCCACATAGGCGACACATAACGGCAGATTATACTCCTCGGTCTTCTGTATAATCTGCCGCAGTGTGTGTATGTGGTCTATGGTGCTGTAGCCTTTTCGGAATCCTGCTTGTTCGGGAGGCTGGAAGTCGTCAAGCCTGCGTGCAATGCGATTTGTGAGGACCCTCGAAAACAGCTTATAAACGTGGCTCAGAAGTGCAATGGGTCTGTAGTTCTTCAGAAGGGTTTTATCGCCCTTCTTGAAGAACAGCGTCACCACACTTCTGCTCCACGCTTCCGGGGTAGTTCCAGTATTAATGACGGAATCGAACAGTTTTTGGAGCGCCACTAGAAGGGGTTTCCCTCCAGCTCTTAGAAGCTCGGTTGTGATTCCGTCATCTCCCGGTGCCTTGTTGTTTTTAAGCTGTTTGAGAGCCTCTCTAATCTCATACAGGCTGACGTCCGGGATATCCTCTGTGTAGTGTCGGGTCAGTTTAGCTCGCTTGTCACTCTCATCGCGAGGAGGTGGAGCTTGAGAGGAGGTATACAACCGTCCGTAGTATCTCTCAGTTTCTCTCAGAACTTCGGGTTTCGACGAAACCATGGTGCCGGACTCGGTCTTCAACCTCGTAAGCTGACTTTGCCCAATAGACAGATCCCTGGCGAACACTTTTGAGCCCCGGTTTTGCTCAATAGTGTTTTTTACACGATTTGCGTTGTGTTTACGCAAATCGCGTCGCCTGCACTTGGAGATCTGTTCATTGAGCCGTCGGTATTCCCTCATAGAGGTTGGAGACTGCACACATAGTTCTCGTCGATCCCTCATAAGACCGAGAGTTTGTTCTGAGAGAACCTGACATCTACCACTAGGGTGGGTCTTGAAATACTTCGACCCTACCTCGTGGACAGTTGTTACCATCCTGGTGTTATACTCGTCCACTGACGTGCACGATTCTAGGCACGCAAAACGGTTTTGCAGCTCAAGTTGAAAGTTTTCGGATCCCTGGATTTGGATAGGTGTTGGGCGAAGCGTAGACTTCATCAGGCGTGACCGTTCCAGCTTCAGGTCGATATTTAATGTGCCTCTTACAAGTCGGTGATCGCTTCCGGTTTTAAACCTGCTGATCACAGAGACGTCATTAAATATATGCCGTTTGTCTGCCAGAATGAAGTCTATCTCGCTCTTCGTGGAACCATCAGGACTTATCCAAGTCCACTTGCGTTGCGGCTTCTTTCTGAAGAAGGAGTTCATCATGAAGAGACCTTCCTTCTCCAAGAAGTTAGCCAGCAAGTGTCCTCGGTGGTTCCGTCGTCCAATTCCGTAGGGACCCACTTTCATCTCGGCGCCGCTTTGCGTGCCCAGTCTCGCGTTGAAGTCCCCCATTACAACATTGAAATGAGCCTTAGAGGTATGTATGGCTCTGCTTATGTCCTCATACATAACCTCAACCTCATCGTCAGGATGTGTCGAAGTCGGCGCATATACCTGTACAACCTTCAACGAATACCGTTTGGATATTCTGAGTGTAAGGTACGCTACCCTGGACGACACGCTCCCAACTTGCAAAATGTTGTTGACGAGGGACTTGTGAACGAGAAACCCGACACCACCTTGGGACTGATGTTCGCCTTCCCGGTGATAGAACAAGTTTCCGGATTTGAGTATTATCGTGTCCTCCCCCTGTCTTCGGACTTCAGATAAACCCACAATACTCCAGTTTAACTTGTCTATCTCTTCTTCCAGCTCGTTTACCTTGTCGTCGGTCCTCAGTGTCCTGGTGTTGTATGTTGCCAGGTGCAGAAGTCGTTTTTTAGATTGGTAGCCCGATCTCTGCCGGCGATTCTTAGCACCCCCTGCCCCGCCGTTACCATAGCCGCTACCGTAACTAGGAATAGCGGGGCTGCCGGGGACTGGGGGCCGAGGCTTAGTTGTGGCTATCATTGGGGGGTTGTAGCCAGTAGTCACCACGCTTGGCCAGTGCGTGTTGGTGACCGCAGTAGATGTTTTTGGTCCGCAGGAAGACGCTGCTGCCCGTCTCCTGGAGTATCCTATTAGTCGCCTTTTACGACATCCCAGGAAGAAGTAGGAGTGGTGCTATTCTACAAAGTGGACCCGGCACCACACGGGGGAAGTGTCATTCATTAGTTAAGTTTCATTAGTTAGCAACCAACAAACCGAAAGAAAAGTAACATAGGTAGGTATTACATTAACAGACTTAACGGAGATAATTATACAAATATAGTAAAGCCTAGGTTGGTATGTAAAAACTAACCAAGTCAAATGTAGAGCTTGAATTACATGTTCTTGTGACTAAAATTTTAGGCTCTTCTACACAGAACTTGGCACCTATTTAGATCTCAATTCTTTTTTTTCTGAACTTAGCTCTCATTTCCCATTTACGTTTTTGATGAGATATATTAATGCGAAACAAAACTACCTAACAGTCGAGAAGAATAATTGCGCCTTATGCTAACGAATATGAAGCCCACTTTCAGTTAGCTAAGGCATTCCATCTCAAAAATTAGCATGCATCTGTGTTATTTACATGGTTTAACTGTTGGTAGTATTGTAGAATGAAACATGGAGCTCTACACGAGTAAGCCAATAAACACAGAGAGCCTAATATCAAATCATAAACGAACTTCAAAAGTGATAATCCGCACTTCGTTTTATCGAAATTAAACCCTCAATATTACCTCAAGATTAGGATGGTACTTCAAAGACAAAATTACCTATGATATTTTTGTGCATAGGTACAGTCAGTAAAATAACTAGGCATGTTAGTTGGGCATGATTCTAAAACCTTCTGTATTGCATATTTTTTACGTTATTAGCAAAGTACCTTACCTTACGTACCTCATACGTTACGTATACACTATACAGGTATCCTTTAACATTGATAATATGTAATAACAACATCAATAATTACAGAAGGTTTTAGAATCATGGCCTGTATACTTCACTCTTTTGCTGACTGTACCTACACTAAATACTTAAGTATATAATCACGTTTTTAGATATCTTTTTCAAATTTAGCTACAACACGCCTATAATGTCATTAAGATGATGGTACAAGTTTCCTTAAAGTTGTCAACTGACAAGTTTAACAACTATGTGACCTGGCAGTTACCACGTGCCAGAATGTGGTTCATACCACGTTATTGCTGTTCAGTGACACCTGACTTGTGAGTGATATAATTACATTTTCATTTCAATTATTTAAATTTCAAAAAAATATTATGTTTTAGCAAATATTATGTTTAAGCAGGAGCTGCAAGAGGGAGGCCGCTTTTTGAGTTCCGAAGTAAAGTCGGAACCCTTATAGTTTTGTCATGTCCATTAAGGGCCAAGACCCTTAGTGCTAGAAAGCTGCCAGAATCGTAGAATAAAATATCAAAAACCTTTTTTTTACAAGTTACTACCGCTACAGGTATTAACGTGATGATGAATTTATTCTTCGCGTACCCTATAGTGCGGGATATCGTTGAAAAGGACTTACAAAAATATTATGGCTCTTTTAAGACCATTTTTGGAATTAGGAGTACGTTTGCGAAATATTTGGCGATTGTTGTTTGACAATTGTCAAATAACAATTCTTCAAATTATAACGGGATTCTGATGGATGTCATTTGTGGGAACCCAAGCTATAGTACTAAGTATAGCCTGGGTTCCAACAAATGACTTACATCGTAATCCCGTCATATAAAGGATTGTTGATTGACAATAATGATTGTACGTGTAACCTCCGCCATTTACCAATCTAGTCTAGTCCGTCCCAAACCGGAGTGCGCTATCAATAGTCTTTACTCAGAACCAGAGACTGTGAGCAGATAGTGGTACGTAATTGAAGGAATTGTTTTTATTTTATAAAAACGTTCGTTCTCTGAGTAAGTATCTAAATAACAGTGAGCCGTCTTAAGATATGTTTGGCAGGAGGATAACTGTCGGTTCAATTGCGCGGGTCTTTATTCCGGGATCACGCGCGGATCCCGGATCAAGTAACGACACGTTTGATAAGCTCCCGTAGGCCTCGCCCCACCTCGCCCCACCTCGCCCCACTTTGCCCCACTTTGCCCCACCTCGCCCTCACTAACACAGTCTTATCGTCTATTTTCATCGAGTAAATAAAATACTTTTATAATGAAAAGATAAAAAAATAGTTAACTAAACATCGTACTCAGGTGGTCCAGCCAGATTCTTTACTTTTTATAAGTAGTTACTTCACTGTCAATACAGCTAATGGTAAGTTGAAATGTAGTCTGGAGTACCTTTTTATGGAAATAGTTGACAAAAGAACTATTCGGCGCCTTTTTCTACCAAGTCGACGGTGAGCCAACCGCTTCCGTATCCCAGGCGCTTTGAGGAGCATGTTTTTTATTTTTAATCATACTATACTATTATATATTATTATGATTTTGGCGCTGATACTACGCCCGGGGCGGATATCATGGTTTACCGCCCCCCTAGATCCGGGGCTGTGCAATATGATACGCATGAATGAGCATATTATTATACCGTACAATAGAAAAGGTTGTTAATTAATACATAGTTGATTAGTTAGCCAATTACCTAATTATAATATTATAATGTCACACAATTATATTCTAGTCGAATTGATTTATCAACAAGAGTTTCCGCCCAAAACCTTTCCCCCTGGAGGTGGTTTCATAAATCGGTATTACACACATAATAAACGACCAAATCCAAATCATCCCACCTCATACCACCGGTATAAAAACAATGCTTTATATCCTAATGCTGGACATACTCTGTCCGTGACGTCCGTGTACCAAGTTTCATCTTAATACATACAACGGGATGATAATAATTATTGTATCCTTTAATCTAAACTACTCGTATCTATCTTTGTATCCGATCAGCCGATAACTACAAATATCCAAATGTTCACAAACTTTTAGATTTATAATAATAGTAGGATGATTATAGTAGGAATATGAATACTAGGATAGTAGAGTGGAAGCTTAGGGCATCTTACTGGAGGGCAAAGCAGCTGGTATAGAAGAAATGTTTGTACTACAGAAAAGAGCTACGAGTTTTTATAAACTACAATCAAGGGAGTTCTTGCGTGACAAATTTAAACAAATAGGTATACTTACAGTAGCTTCCCAATATATTTATAATACTTCAGTGTTTATACGGAATAACATAACTGCATATAAACAACTTTGTGATTTTTCAAATCGTCAAACAAGAAGGATGCATCAATTGGCTACCTCTATGTACCGTCTTTCTAAAGTGCAGCGTTCTTTTATGGGACTAGGTATAAAATTTTATAATAAAGTCTCAAAACAAATACGTGACTTGCCGGTGGAATCTTTCAAGAAACGTGTAAAAACTCAACTCAACTCAACTTGTAGGCAAGGGTTATAGATGAATATTTGAAAAATGGTAAGGATGCTTGGAAATGACCAGCTAGGCAACCAGTTCTGTTCAGGTTAGAGAATACCTATTTGTGTAATAAATATGAGTTTTATTTTTGTGCTGAGGAGTTTCTTTACGGCTTTTCTTCTCCTCCATGACAAAGCACCTTTTCGAAAAGCTGGTAGATTAAAAAAAAACGTGCATAAGTGTATCAGTGATACCTACATGAATAAAACAGTATTTCATTTCATTTCACACAATTTTGTGATGTTTTTATGGTTCCGTACGAAAAAACGAAAAACGGAACCATTATAGGATCACTCGTGTGGCTGGGTGACCGACTTTCACAGCCAATTTACTCCAAAACTACTGAACCAACTGAGTTGTTTGGTACTCATGTACTTTTTTGTTGCCCACAAATGAAGGTATAAAGTAAACAACTGAATTAAAAAAAAAACCAAAATCAGAATTAAACAAGAACTGTTTTGCAAACCGTATCGTGTAGTATGTCAAATGAAAATGCTTGTTGTAAGGATCTCAAATATATTTTTGTTATAGTTCTACAATAAAACAATATTGGTTCAAGAAAGAACCAATATTGAAGACGAAAATTGACCATCCCCCCTCCCTTATCTCTGAAACTACTGACTCTAGAATTTTGAAAAAAATACAGAGAATAGTTCTTTACTTAAATATTACAGGAAAACCTATAATAAGTCTATTGTCTTAAAAAAACGGCAAAAATAAATAAAATAGGAAAATAACGGTAAATATGTACATAATCAACGTACGCAACCCTCTCCAAGTACATTTGAGTAGGTATTCTCACCGGGCATTATTCCTACACTATATACCTAACTACAACAAGCCTAGACCAAAGCAGCAGTGTTTGCAACGTTCAGTAATTAGCGAGTATGAGGATCGCGGCTCCGCCTAATTACAGCTCGCCTGCAACATGACTTAGTACAATAAGTAAATTACTAAATAGGAACCTACCTGATCAGTTTACCTAACAAAATCTAAACCTAGACGAGGTTTATATAAAAGGTAAAGTGAATATGAAGAGACAGGTATTTTATATCGTTCGTCGCCATAGAACTCAATGACATACATCTTTCTCACGGGAAATATGTTATTTTTACTACCATGGTTATATACCAGCTATTTTTTACGATAAACACCGTTTTTGGTATACATTAAGTACATATCCTAGGTCGTTGCTTGTGTAGACGAATTATTATTGGTTTGTTCGAGAAACCGAATCCAACTCATATCATTAATTGAACGAAAGATAAATTGGACGATAGATTAAAGGAAGAATGAATAAATTATACGTACTTGTTTAGTGCCTCCGGATCCGGACATTTTTTATACAACCTATCAAACATCCAAACCTTCTTGCGGGAATGGACCCCGGATTCTTTCGATCTGCAAGAAGGGTATCTAAAATACTACGCTACAAGTTCGTAACGTCTATTATGTTCTTACCAAACGTATGAAAAATCTGCTATAGCTCTACTCAACACTGTAGATAACAGTTAACTTCCTATCTGAGAAGATCGCAGCCCAGAACTGGAATATAAACACCATCCATCCTTCCAACCATCAGCCTTTAGAAGTCCACTTCTGGACATAGGCCTCCTTTAATAAACGCCATTCAGACCGGTCCTAAGCCTTCTGAATCCAGCGAATAGCCGCTGCCTTCTTCAGGTCGTCAAATAAACAATCAGGCCGCAGTAGAATATATAAAAGTAGCATCGAACTGTGAATGGGTTCCGGATCCATCCACTTGCATAATGTCATAGCGTTTTCCACACAAGATAACATTATCATACGAAAATCCGCATGTCAATTTACTTGTCGTGTTCCCGCGATCGCCTCTTCCGATGCGGAGATATTCACGCTCAGTAATATTTGCTTAAACATAAATTGTTACGGAGGAATTTTATAGTTAAGTAAAAACAAAAAGGCAGGCATTGGCGGGCTGAGACAAGGAATGTAAAGGAGAGCGTCGATTTAAAAAAATGTTTTATGAAATAGATTTCAAATGACTCTATGTTTAAAAAAGTTGTACCTTAACGCCAATTACACTTATTTAAATAATAATTTAAACAATGATAAAGTTTTAAAATACATTTACATTGCTCTGTCATTAAAAACCTTGGTTTACGGTAAAGTTAGCAGGCGTGATAGTGCTAACAGCACATTTAGTTTTAGGCGCTACGTAATAAATGTAGGCAAAGAATCTTCGGGGCACCAATTGCCCGCCCAATCGTTGAGTAAACTAAAAAATAACATTTCTTAAAATTTTATTTCAAACTTCACATTGAGGGAAATAATAAGAGAATGTGTAATCAACTGTACATTTAACGACGACTTGAAAATCTATCGAGTTGCAAATCTGTCGAGTTAGAAATGAGTGTGATAAGTTAAACAAGTGGGCTTATAAATTTTTTTAAAAGTTAATATAATAATTAACTAATTACATTAATATAATAATAATTATTATTCGTATTATTATCCTAAAGCTAAAGTCAGCCGCCAAACAACCACGCACACGTCCGGTTGGGGGCTTGAGAGCTAGTTCTTTCTTTCTTTTTCTTCTTTATTTCTTATCCAGCAACGAATCGGTGATGCCTTTGGTGTCGCTGATGTCCATAGGCATACCTACTTACAATCAATTGGATCCTCAACTCCTTTGTCGGCTATTTCCATAAACAAGCCGTTTTTACGGTTTCTGATTACCATCAAATACCTAGTAAAATTTATTTTTATATACTTAGATGTAAATAATTGAAAGTTCTTAAGTCAAAGAGATGATGCATATCGAGAGTTTCCACGACGTGCGCTATGTGAATAGTTAAGTTACTCCTTCCTCATTAAAAGGCGCCCCAAGCCGGGGCGGGCCACTAGTATTTTGTAATTAAATTTAGAGATACAGCTATATCAAGTGGACACTTCGTGAAATATTTGGTTGACAAATAATATAACGAAGGAGGCTTCAGCATCTCGCTTTGTGCAGGCGAGAATGTATTTCACGGACGTTGCATCTCACTACACAGAGACAGAACGACGCATGTCACATGAAACTGAAAAGAAAATTGAACTGTACCCCGAAGTATTAGGCTTCATACTTGACTGACTCTACGCGGTAAAAACGACATAACGCAGTACCCGACATTTCCTTCCTCGTTGTGCTTCTACAAGGCGCTGTTCAAAAATGAACTTTAAAACGTAAAATTTATGCGTGTTATTTAAATGATAATATCAGCAAGTTAAAACTCTCGTTTGAAGACACCCTGCCCCTTTCGCGCTGCTCGTCCGCTCTGGGTTTACCATCCAGAGCCGTAATTTCCGGACAACAGGGATTATAAGATTACCGGGTCCTGTAGCAGATTTAATTAATTATTTCGATGATAAAAAGTACCTAACTGTTAAAAATCATCAATACTTTTAATAAAATTGTAACTCATCAATGTCTGTACGTACATGGAAGATATTTGAGGAAAACTTTTCAATCGGTTCACAAATAAAAATGTTAAAGAGTACCATCCATACATTACGGCAAGTTTGCCGAAGCGAAGCGAGGGCATTTACTAGTTTCACATAAGAATTTCATTAATGGATGTATTGGTGTATTATGACGTCACAACGTTTTGCATCCGGCCCGTGCGTCGCGCGGCGCCGAGCTCACCTGCAGCGACAAGTGTTGTGAAGCGCTACCATAGATTATACACTATATAATACCCGAAAAGCGCTACTACAACCTACAGCCTGCAGCCTACAGCCTGCAGCCTGCAGCTCGTGTCATTGAATCAATCTGTCAATTTAACTGACATCAGGACACACTTCTCATTAAAAATTGCATCTTATATAAACCTATCAGGCGTGCAATCAGAGGCCCGGTTAACGAGATCATCGTCAAGTTGCTACCAAATAGCGGTATACTCGCACCACTCGCATGTTATTGTAAGTTTTTAAACTGAACTAAGTACCCTAAAATCTTAAATCTGAATCTACTTCTTCATATAGAAATAACACTGTTTACAAACTTTTCTCTTACTAGCTGTTGCCCGCAGCTTCGAACGCGGAAATCATGCTTATCAAATTTATCTCCTATTTCACCCCCTCGGGGGTTGAATTTTGAAAAATCCTTCCTTAGGGATGCCTACGTTATAAGAGGAATACGTGTGCGAAATTTTAAGTTTCTAGCCCTGAGGATTTGGCCTGTGCGTTGATACATCAGTCAATCGCTTTTGCCTTTTATTTATTGGATGGATTATCAGTGTCCTTGAAGTGCCGTTTCCTTGAAGGAACTTGTTTTGCTAAATCATATTCACCCTTGCAATATATTGGGTGCATGTGTTTCGTGTGTATGTGTGTGTGATGTACGTCACGCCTGGAACGCTAACACTACGTGCGGACAATGCAACATTTCACCAGTATATTAAAATGAGAAGAATGCATTGCAGCACTGTATGTGGGGCGGTATTAACAGATCTCAACAATAACAATACCTCCTGGCCGACATTATAATAATACGTTAACTTAAATTAGAGAACTTCTTTTCAGAACTCAGAAGAGGCACAGCTTATACAAAAACAATTGGGATTACAAATAGGCCCTTTCATTTGACATGCCGCATAACGGTTTGTAAAGCAATATTTTTTAATTTTAATTTCGTTAAAAAAATCAAAATTCATTCGTTTTCTTTATACCTTTGTGTTTGAGTCACAAAAAAGCACATGAGTATCAAACAACTCATTTGGTCCAGTAGTTACAGAGAAAATTGACTGTGAAGAGCGGTCGTCCAGACGCACTAGTGATCAAGGGTTCCGTTTTTCGTTTTTTTCGTTCTGAACCCTAAAAATAACTTCTTCAATAATCTAGATTATACTAGATAGATTATGAACTTATTTATTTTTACCTGGAGGTGTTTGGCCTGTATGTTCGTTCTTTCTTCCCTCGTAACTAATTTATAAGCATTGTTCTGTATTTTTACACAAGTTACTTCAAGGCTCCCGTTGTGCTCGCGGACCCCTGAGCTCAGTTCACCGAACATTAAGGATGTTCATTAAGCTTTTCCAGGTGGCTACTTACTGCGGCGATATCGAGCGAGTGCCGAGAGCCGGCCGATCACGCGCCGCCCAGATAAAGCCGAGATGTATGACCACCATTATTCCTTTCTTTCCCGCACAAAGGAGAAACGAATCTCGGGATTATGTTAAGCGGTGGCATTATGCGAAAAACAACGCATTGTGGTGCTGATTGAAAGTTTTTGTTCGGACGCGGATAGGGCTGTCTCTAATGGCAACGCTGATGGCATATGTGCTACTGACAGAATATTATAGGAACAGATTATAGCTTTTGACCCTTTAGTCTCTGTTATAAATTCGCTGAAAGCTGTAGTATATAGCGTACGGAATTAAACGTCGATTAGGTATATCTAGCAACCCCGTTATTGAAGTTGAAGTTTCATCCACTCGCCGAACATTTTTGACCATTCATGGATAGGAAAAATACAATTTACGCAAGCGAAGCTGCGCGGGCAAAGGCATCTATCAACTATTTAAATTATATCGCTAAAACAGACTAAGTTCGACTGTCTTAGTTTCAGCGCTCTCTTGGTATATCTACCTGTTTTTATCATAAAAGCAAAAAGCAAAGCAACAACCCATAATTGTCCCACTGCTGGGCTCGGGGTCTCCTCTCACAATGTGAGGGATACAGGCTATAGTCTACCACGCTGGCCAAGTGCGGATTGGTAGACTTCACACACCTTTGAGAACATTATGGAGAACTCTCAGGTGTGCAGGTTTCCTCACGATGTTTTCCTTCACCGAAGCAAGTTATAATTAACTTGTAATACGCACATAATATTTAAAAATTAGAGGTGCGTGCCAGGATTTGAACCCGGGCCCCCGCGTTCGGGAGACCAACGTTCTAACCACTAGGCTATCACTGCTTATATCATATTGAAAAACATTTTCAATTATGAATATCATATATTTATAAAAACAATATCAAAATATCAATTTATATTGGTCGTAATGAATGCTTAATACTTGAATAAAGTAGATAAAATTGAAGTGTTGGAATCCGCTTCAGCTGGTGTACGCGACGATGCCAATTTATAGCTTTCTAGCACTAAAGGTCTCGGCGCTATTTTGTGGATGGACAGACATGACGAAACTATTAGGGTTCCGTTTTGACTACGGAACACATTAAAAGTAGGGTAAAAGATCTGAATTTCAATTAAACAAATTTCAAAATGACGAAAACGGTGTCACTTTTAATTTAAGCTCCCTTTCAGTTTGTTTTATTACTTTTGGCACACTGTAGATATTATAGTTATAGGTACAACTTGTCGAGTTTTAATCATTGACCAAAATTAGCACTTATTTCGCAAACAGACCCCATTTCAACGATACCCCACATTAAAGGTTACGCGACGAATAAAAAATTCATCGTCACGTTACGTATTACCCTGAAAAAAATGTTTTTCAATATTTTATTTTGAGTTATAAAAAAATTGTATATCCATGCCAAAGCTGTCTAGCACTAAAGGTATCGGCGTTTTGCTTCGGACAGACGGATGGACAGACGGACAGACGGACGGATACGACGAAACTAAAAGGATTCCGATTTTACTTCAGAACCCTAAAAAGGGAAACACAATTTTAATGTATATTCAACAGCAACTCATCAACAACTCATTTACTGCGGTTTCAAAATATTCTAGGGCCGTCTTTTGTTCCCGGTGGTTCCCTAACCTTGGGGTCCGCCGCGGGCGGTAGCTTGAGTACGAGTGATTCCTAGCGGGGAGGGCAGACTGGCGTTGTAGAACACATCTTCTAGGGTGGAGAAATACTTCCACATCCGATTGAATACATATTTAGATTCCTGCATCGGCTTGAACACGAAGGCTTGCGGCACACATGGTCCAAGGTGAACTAGTATCCAATCTACGAAAATTATTGTCAAATCAACAGAAAAATAGTATTCGATAGGTCTACGAATATGATGTATTGTTGACAAAACCATTCCTTTTAAAAAGAAGTCTCTCCTCTTGCTTATATTATTAAACTTTTTTCATGTTGGAAATCCATAACTAATTAATTATATTTTTTTACACAAAAACACTTGATACGTAAAAAGGAGTCAATGCAATGGATGTAACGAGCGTTAATTGTTATTTAGAAAAAAACGACTTACAATTATCTTCATTTTTATTGCTGCATTGTTCGTGCAGGAACTCGCAGTAGGTGTCGAATGTTCGATACTGGTGCAGTTCGTCAGGATAATATCCGGTGCAGTATTGCGGTGCACAGCCATTAACCCCTCGCGTGTCCAGTGTTTTGGCACATACATGTTTCACACTGTGGATTTACAATTAATGCGTTTTTACCTCAGATAAATACAAAAGGTAGATAACTCGCCATCAAATATGTACTTTACTATGCATATTATGTTCATGTTCATAGGTACATCAAGAACTTTTTACCCCCGACGCAAAAAAGAGAGGTGTTATAAGTTTGATGTGTCTTTGTATCTGTGTGTCTGTATGTCTGTCTGTGGCTGTCGGTTGTCATTTGTTTAGGCGATTGTCGTTTTTTTGAGAGCTATCATTTGTTCTCACTTTTAATTCTCATTTGTAATTATAATGTTAATTTTCTTGTTTTTTCGTATTTTTTCTATATGTATTTTGTTTAGTCATTCTGCTATTTTGGGCTGAGACGAATCCAACAAAGCAAATATTGCAGCAAAGCGCCTGGTTTCAGATTCTGAAAGCCAAACCATATTGCCCTATTATAATTACGTATAAAAAAATATTTTGATTCAATACTAGATGAACGTAGCAAACTTGCGGTGGAATCTTATTGTTAGAGCACAACTGGAGCGTGCAAGTCTCCAGTGAATTTTGGCCGCACATTTCTACAGGACACTCGGCAGTGGTGAAGTGAGAGCACTGACGTTTTGAAGAGGTAGTTGCACTCCTCGCCGCAGACCAGCGTCATCTTGGTGGTGGAGCCGTTGAGTGCCAGCTCGTCGTCCTCGAACACCCATGCGCCCTGCGGCCAGTACGGCTCGTACCCGGGGTTCGGGTTGTAGTCCTTGTGCTGCTTCTGCACTTCCTTCATGAATAACTCCTTGAAGTTTCTGCAACATTAAGTCCTACTTTAATATTATAAATGTGACAGTTTCTGACAATGGATGGATATTTGTTGCTCTTTCACTGAAAAAATGGTGAACCGATTTCCATTAAATTTTAAGTAAACCATGGTGTAAGTAGATTGTAGAATAACATACGAGGTAGGTAAAAATTCCAATTTTAAACTGCTCTCCTGTAAAGTTAGCTCAATGTCAGGCGACATTGAGTCAATGTTTCCTTTCAAGCGTCGATTTGTTTAGCGAAGGGGGTTAAGATCAGTATTAGGTAATCAACAATATACTTTACGGCATTCCCTTTGCATACGGGTCGGGCGTGGTCGGTGGCGCGACCCCTAGCCCGTGGCCTTCTTGACATATAACAGTGTAGCATTGATCTACAAACAAACAAACAAAACAACACGTTCGTTAATGTTAATTATAAGTCTTTCTTCCTGTAAGTAACGTGCTGTCACGATCCGCCAAAAGCTAAGTGGTTCCTCTCGCTCGTCATTCACATACACTTGTGCTGGCTATACACGATCAAGTATACTTGTCAAAGCAGCGGACTTGACGCGGCATCTAGTAAACTGGACGGTGTATGGCCACGGTATGGCTATCTGGCCATATAGCTATCTCATGCACACTGGATACCGCATCAAGTAAAACTGCAAACTTGACAAGTATAGTTGATCGTGTATGGCCAGCTTTACTATCACGCAGGATCTCTAGGCTATTGCGGCTAGAGCTGGAGCTGCCTCGGTCTGGAATCAAACTCGAGGACCAACGCAGAACATAACGAGCTATAACTATGTACACAAATGTCCCAAATTAATTCTTACTTTATTGTATACAACAATTGACACAAACTACATAATATTGACGTAAACAATGTATTCACACAAACTATATAATATTGACTGACACAAAAGCACAGCAACAACAGGCTGCAGCTGAAACATGACGCGGAACGAATTATAATTATCGTGGGCCTTGTAGCGTTACTTCAATTATTACCGCATTCACGTTCGTGTAAGAGGAAATAGTAATTACAGTCATACCTGTACAACAACTTTTACAGGCATTTATAGAATCCTTTGAAGAACCAATGAAAAAAACCTTTTTATTGTTTGAAATTATGTGGCATATCATATGAAATAATATTATTATATTGCTACCTCTTTGTTCAGAAGCTGTGCAAGACATATTTAATACTTTGACTGAATTTTTAAGTTGACCCGTGTGCCGTATCGGTTACTATGCTGGACCGTGCCAAGGTTCCTCGATTTGATTCCCAGATAGGCAAAAAAAACAGAGCACTCCGGAAGTGCGAACAGAGGTGAAAACTTGAACAATTACGTGTGTATTTTTTGAATCGTCATGAAATATTTTATTGTGCAGGAAATACTTTTAAATTAAGTGTTTTTTATTCATTGCATTTTTACAGTGAATGGCTGCCAACGTCTCGTAAAGTAAACTACAATCTTGATATTATTATAATATTATTATGAGTTGAGATTTCTCTCAAAAATGGCGCCTCAGTTATTTAAAATGATGACGGTGTCGCGAGATGATTGGTTTTATTCCACCTCAAAAATGCTTCAACGTGCCTAAAGAAGTTTTTACTTCAAAATTTGAATGATGAATTTGTATTTTAGTTCTCGGTCTTGGTGTGTTGTGTTGTTGTCTTTGTGTGTTGTCCATGGCACCCACGGCCACGACACAGGGAATCCTAGTGCGGGGCTATGAGTCTGTAGCGTGCGTAGTATTATTTACTAATAATAAAAATAATTAAAATGGAAAATAAGTAGTATACTTATTATATCAGTTTTAATTCAGAACAGGTCAGTTTCTTGGTATTAGACAGCCAACAATACATACTACACATTTGCGGTCTTACACCACCACAGCATCCTACCCTTCCCTTATAATTGAACGTCGACATTCGATCCTTCGACAAATTTTTAACTACTTAACATTAGGACTAGGTTCTCAATTCGGTTTTTCATAATGTATTTTTCCTCAGTACCCCGTCGTATTCTGATGAAAGGTTCCATTAGGAATTAAAAAAAACTCCTTAAATATTTTAGGTAAGTACTTATGTACATATCGGTGCAGCCTAAAATAAGTTCGTAATAATCTTTGAAATTAAGAAAAAGGAAACTGTCAAGAAGACAGACAGATTGAGAGTATCGCGAATCAAAGTAAACAACTAAATAACGTTGAATTGATAAAATCGGGTGTTATCAGGCAATAAACGGATAGTATCCTTGTGCCTGTCGAATTATGGGTTTTATTTAGTATCCTGGTAATCCTGACATATAATTACGCCCACAGAGAGAGATCCATGTTCATAGTACTTTGATACATGGTTTGCAGAGATGATCTGAGTTCACACCATAGAATACCTCCTTCTGCTACATCAGAAGTGATGGAACAAACCTGCCCACAAATCGGAAAATAAATGAAGAACAATACAGTTTGTATGGCATTTGAAATAAGCTTGAAGGAAAATTTTACATAGAGAAACGATATAAAATCAATCAAACATAAAGGAGGTGATGAGATCATGGAGTGTGATTACAAAGTTGGGCTTTATCTAAAAAACATGTTGGCACATTGGTACTTAGGACTAAAATCCGAGAAATAAATGGAAATGAGCGTTTGGTTTCAGGTTTTTCACAAAAGGAATGCAAGATAAGTAGTCGCAGTGAATATGATGCTTGATATCATGAAACTAAGAGTAACCTATCTTAAATGTTTCAGCTAAGGAAAAACGGCGAGATTTGAATCTGTGTAGCTATTTGCTGCAAGTGTGGAGCGAGGCTGGTTTCTTCCAAATTGCAACGGGTTGTTGATGCTCCTGTCGGCGCTGTTGTGAGCGCTGTCTCGCGCTGATTACTGAGTCCACCTGTGCATGGTCGAGCCCCTACAGGATTGGCATAAAGCTTTCAGTCGTTAATATTTTATTTATTTCAGTACCGAATACACATTAATTAAGTAAAGAGAACTTTGTTAGGGTTGGTGAAAGATACAATTGTAATATGGTATTCTTCTGGTTCACAACACCATTAAATGTAGTGCAACCTGCGCAACAGAAAGATCAACCTACCCGTGCTGCTACGTATTAAGAGATATTCACAAGAGACTAAATGGTCATGGTCACTCTAGCATGAAACTTGTCCTTTACTACATTCTGTTTTTCATACGTGTTAAGATGGGCATGTAAAATCCTTGAATATTATATTGGCGTTTCCTACGTAGTTGAAACTCTTTAACGCTTTTACTGCGAACTTCAATGATGGCGTATATGATTGCAGATTGTTGCAAAGTAGACTGAATGATAACTTAATATCTTTAATTGATGAGCAAGAGTAACTGCATATTTAAATAGTAACATTATTTCATTTCATGTTTTGCCTACATAAGTTTTTGACAATATTTTGATAGGGGTTGGGTTATTATAAAATTGCTATCCCTATGATTTAATATGTCACATGTTTTGACGTAAGTATTAAAATCTGTCGAAGTGACAACTGACGACAAATATGATGAAAAATAAATTTTGAAATGTCATTCTCCTGTCGTGTTGACTACAGACCACTCTCTTACAGACTCACTCACTTTAAAAGAGTTGAATTTGAATATTATATTTGATTCGTACTACAAATAAAATTCGGATATATATGATCAAATTAGCGTTAGATTAAATGTGATGAGATATAATGAATGCAGTAAAATCAGATTGGATCCTAAATTCAAAAATACATTTCAAATCATTGTGTTTCTTACTTTTTCGCGAATGATCGGTGCCTTTTCTTAAATTCTTAGAAGGCAAGATTTTGAAACAGGATTTGTTGGTACGATGACGAGATGAGATGTTGATGCGACGTCAAGCTTTATAGTTATCTTTCTTTTTATTAATGCAAAAGTAAATTGATTAATTGATGTGGTGCTGATGATTATTTGTTGATTAAATTGAAATTTAATGATGAATGAATAAACCACGCTGCGAAATAATGAGTCATATGTAGGGTTCTAACTTGTTATGTTATGTTATGAGATAAATTGTTTAACCAGTATGCTTAGTTGACTTCGTAATAAGCTTGGCTTAATAAGGGCTCTTTATCTGTAACAGCCGTGACTGTTTAAATTGTCTGAAGGTCAAACTATTGAAGTAGAAATCAATGCAGCATTTCGCATGATGGTGTTGAGGCAGTTGGGCCAACACAATGCTTAGTGACACTTGGGTTGGGAACGCAAAAAAAAAGGCGTGTCCTGTGTGAGAACGCTCGAGTGAGCATGTATGTGGATCCGAGAGAGATCAGTGATATAAGTGTACCAAGCAAAGTGATTAATTTGTTGATTTGAAAAAAATATGATGATGATGATGATCAACCTTCAGCCATTTTTCTGTATGTTGAACTGCGCCATTAAGTGTACAAATCCAGGTTGGATATTGCTTAAACTGTGTAAATACTGGTCAGACAATAACAAAAAGTATCTTAATTCTGGTTAATAAGAGCGGTTTAAAATATCTTGAAGGTGATTTTGATGTTATAATTTGATGTTATGTTAATTGTGGTTTATCTTTAAAACGAAAGTTGAGCAGTATATACGGAAACGAGAGGGTTAAACGCCCTTCCGTTAATTTATTGAGGAATGATTGAGTTTATTGAATATAGTTGATATGGGAGTTGTGAAATTTTATCGGGGATTACGAGCACACACAAAACATACACACACATACACTTCCCTCACTTCATGAAGTCAGAATAGCCGAACGAAATACTGTGCTGATTTTGTCTTTACAGAATGATCACACGAGGACGTGCGAGTCGTCAGCGATGGCCGTAACAGTGAGAGGAACAGACGTACCAAACGATCGACGCGAGACGTAAAGACTTTAAAATCGTGCAAATAATAATTTGGTAGTTCCGTAATAAAAAAAGTGTTGTTATGGAGTTTCTTGCGCTGCTTCTTCTCCATAACGAGAACACATTGCGAAGCAGTGGTAATGCTAAAAAATGAACTGATGCTATTTTTGCGGGATTTCGGGCAACAAAGAGCTTTGTTGTAACCTTTGGCAGTAAAGTAAAGGAAAGTTTATGAGAATGCCTGTAGGTCATGTACCAGTCGATGTTGATATTAATAATGATTTTGCTGAGGAACAAGATAAGATGGGAACTCGAGTCAGTAACTTTGTAGCGCCAGTGGCAATTACGATCGAAGTGCGATTCGTGTTTTGCTCTGGTATGATATGTGTATGGTAGCAACGGAGATTGCTGGTTGGCTTTGAAAGCCGTGGAGATTGAAGGACTTACTCGAGATCATTGAGAATGTTTGTTATTACTTTTGATAATTGAAGTTAACGACTATGGTACGTGGCTCAGGATAATTATTCCAAATTCGTAATTGTTCTTGGAGATCCTTGTTTATGTAACGTTTGTTAAATATGACGCGATTTAGTACGATTCACACACGAGGACGTGTGTCTTGTCAGTATGGCCGTATCGGTGCAGCCTAAAATAAGTTCGTAATAATCTTTGAAATTAAGAAAAAGGAAACTGTCAAGAAGACAGACAGATTGAGAGTATCGCGAATCAAAGTAAACAACTAAATAACGTTGAATTGATAAAATCGGGTGTTATCAGGCAATAAACGGATAGTATCCTTGTGCCTGTCGAATTATGGGTTTTATTTAGTATCCTGGTAATCCTGACATATAATTACGCCCACAGAGAGAGATCCATGTTCATAGTACTTTGATACATGGTTTGCAGAGATGATCTGAGTTCACACCATAGAATACCTCCTTCTGCTACATACACATAAATTATAATGGCGATTTTGATCGAAGTTCAGCGATCATTTTAAGTGGTTATTTTTCGAACACTAGTTCTTACATTTAGATTTTTCTTGATATGGTATTTCAGAGATATTTTTACATTTCGGAGATCATAAAATGGATCGCCAAACCGGCCAAGCTTGGGTGTATTCGGATTTTGAAGATGGCAGCACTATTTTTTTTTTTTATTTATTTATTTATTGTTCATTAATCATAATTACAATGGTATCTTATGCTTAAGACGTTGATCCCACACTAGGATACCCTGTGTTGTGGATGATCAACAACTTCCCATAACTAAGACAACTTATCTTATCATAATTAAAACAAATAATAGTAACAGGAAAAGGATGACATTATTCAATGTGCGTTCGTGCGTGAAATTGTGTGTGTGTGTGTGTGTGTGCGTGTGTGTGTTTGTATGAGTGTGTGTTTGCGTATGTGAGAGCATGATAGCTTTTTTTGTGTTAATTTATTTATTTTAAGTGGGTGAGAGTGTACGAGTTTTTGCATGTGTGTGTGTTTTATTGTGATATGTGTTTGTATTTTTATTTGAAAGTACTACTTTTTTTTATTTATGATGTAGTGACCTTTATGATATTAAAGAGAGAATATTTTCTGTTTCTTCATAGTTTAAGTTGATAAGCCAGTTTTTTAGTTTATATCTGCAACTGGCCACCTTCAAGGTAATTAATTTTAATGTTTTATTTATTTTTTTGTATATGTAGGGTGCCATAAAGCAGTAGGATTTTTGCGCAAATTTTGTACGCATCTTTGGAATGTGCCATGTTGTCCTTCGTGAAGAATCCTTGGTTAGTGATTGCGTGTTACGGTGATACTTAAGAGCTATGCTTAGAATGTATAGTTGTCTAACACGCAATAATTTTGATAGTTGGTATAGCTGGTTTGTTGGAAATCGGTAAGGTTTCCTAAAGCATATCTTTAAAATTCCTCGCTGTGCCCGCTCTACGCGTAAGATACGAGTTTTGTATGCTGAACCCCAAGCAATTATACCATAATTAATAATTGATTGACATATAGCCTGGTAGACTAACCTAATCGTGTTAACATCAGCAATATTACTGAGCCGCCTAAAGATAGGCATTAGTTTACGTACTCTGTTAGTAACTGCCTCTATTTGCTTAGCCCAACAAAGTTTATCATCTATGATCACGCCCAAATATCGTACATAGTCAACTTTATCAATTGAAGGGCAAAGACAGGGTCCATAAATAGATTTGCATGTGTGAATCTTCACTAGGAAATCATTGCCTGGTGCTAGCCTCGAGGACATGCTAAAAGTCATAATTTTGGTTTTGGCAACATTTAGAGTCAGTAAGTGTCGTTGTAGCCAGTTGGCCACCTGCCTTAGCCCTAGCTCAGTTGTGTGACATACAGACTCCCAGGAGTCACCATAAAATATGATTGCCGTGTCATCAGCAAATGAGAAAATCTCAGCATGAGGAAGTTTAAGATTGCAAAGGTCATTGACGTAGATTAAAAAGAGGGTTGGGCCGATCACACTGCCCTGCGGTACTCCGAAGTTAACGTCAGCAAACTCACTTTGGCAATTTCCAACACGAACTCTTTGCCTTCTATTCGTCAAGTACGATTTAAACCACTCTAATGGAAGCCCTCTTATCCCAAGTCCTTCGATCTTCTCTAGCAGTTTACAACGGGAGACTGTATCAAACGCTTTGGCTAGATCAAGGAAGGCACCAGCGCATCTAATACCTTTATCTAACTTTTGGGATACTAGATCTGTGAGTTGTATGATTGCATCATCTGTTGATTTTCCCATGCGGAAGCCATATTGTCGATCCGAGATCAAATTATTTGCCTCTAGGTATGTTAACAGTCTTTTATTGACTACCCTCTCCAAAACTTTAGACAAGGAGCTTAAAAGGGATATAGGTCTATAATTGGATGGTGTTAAAGGATCGCCAGCCTTAAGAATTGGACATACATCTGCCTTTTTAAAGATATCAGGTACTATTCCGGAGCTAATGCTTAAGTTACATATGTGGGCGATAGGGCTTATCAAAGGCAGTTTGCATTTTTTCAACAGCAGGTTACTTATACCATTACCATCAACAGCCGAGCTGTTGTTAAGTGATATGATAATTTTAAGTACTTCTGCACTATCCGTTGGCATCATAAAAAAAGAATTCACCTTATTACTCAGAATTCTGTTGTGCTCCTTCTCATTTCCATTAGAAAGAGTGTGTCCAAGCAAATGTTGCTCTCTAATTATCTTATTAACATATTCGCCACCCACGGAAGAAAAATATTCGTTGACTTTATTTAAGGACAAGGTTGGATTTCGATCTAAGTTAAGTAGGCACTCATTATTATTACTTTTAGGATTTAAGTTACACACTTGTTTAATACTTTTCCATGTTGATTTTACATCTCCCTTACCATTTTTTATGAGATTCGAATCATATTCGTCTTTTAAATTTTGAAGAATATTGTTGCAGTAGTTTCTATAATTTTTATACTTTTCTTGCATATCGGTGTCATTTTTGTTTCTTTTAGACTTTATGTGTAAAGAATCTCGGTGTCTAATACAATTTAGGAGCCCCTTCGTAATCCACGGTTTAATTGTAATTTTATTGTTACTTTTATGTTTGATTTTATAACTGTTTAAATTAATCCCATTATTAATAATGTTAATTAACGTTGTCGCTGCTATTGAAACATCATTTATTTCATAAAAGCTATTCCATTCAAATGTCTCAAGATATTTCAGAAGACCATTATAGTTAATTTTGTATTGACTAATAGAATGTGATTTTTGTATGTTTAAGGATTTTTCCATGCCCAATATCACAGAATAGTGATCAGTTATATCGGAAGAGCAGATAATAACAGTTGTTTTAAGATTTGACTTAATTAAGCAATGATCAAGACAGTTGGCACCCCTAGTTGCATACTTGTGTCCCGGTAAAAATCCTAATTGGCCTATGAGGTTTAGATACTCTTCTGCTTTTGTGTCTGTTGAGCCATCTTTAATGTCAAGATTGATATCACCAGTTATTATTATATTAGAGGTCTTACAAAGTTGAATAGTATTACTTAGTGAGTTGAGGAAATTGTCAATATTTCTAAATGAAGGGGATCTGTATAAAGCTATAACGGAAAACTGATTTTCAATTTCCATAAGTAAGCAGTTAGCGTCCTGGAAAACAGGTTCTATTATGTGTATATGTAGCTCCTTTTTATAAAATATGACGATCCCGTCGTTTTGATTAAGCAGTTTAGTAGAGTAGTGTGTGTTATATTCAGACAGGTGAGCTATTGGTTTTGAGCCATCAATCCAACATTCAGTGCAAATAATTACATCTGGCATAAAATTCAAACGTGTTAAAAAGACTGAGAAATAGTCGAAGTTTTTATTAATACTGCGGATATTTTGTGTAACCACCGTAAATTGACTCTTGAATTTTCCAAGTAGCTGAGTGCATGATTCAGGAGTGTTTGTTTCAAAATTAGTTATCGTTTCAGTCTTATCAATATCTTCAATTACCTGTAGATTTGCCATTATATTGTAGCATTAAAATACGTTTTTTTTTTGTACATAAACGCCCGCACGCGTACGCGTTTCTGTGTATGTATATATGTGTGTGTGTGAGTGTGAGTGTATATGTACGTATATGTGTGTGTGTGTTTATTTCACAATTTATTGTTTACAATATTTATACACTAATGGGATATGGAACAATGCAAAGTAATTTATCAAAAAAGTATATGAAAAAGTTATTCGAATCGCATAATCAAAGTCAAAGTCAAAGTCAAAGTCAAAATATTTTATTCATATAGGGTATCACTGATACACTTATGCACGTCATTTTTTGGCTTTTCGGAAGGTGCTTTGTCGTGGAGGAGAAGAAAAGCCTAAAGAAACTCCTCAGCACATCTTTTAAAAAAATATTACAAAAAAAGATAATAATACAAAAGTATTTACTATTCTGAGCGGAACTGGTTGCAGAGCTGGTCATTTCCATGCGTCTTTGTCATTTAAATACTCGTCTACACTATAATATCCCTTGCCTAACAATTGTGTCTTTACACGTTTTTTGAAAGTTTCTATTGGCAAGTCACGTATTAATTTTGGGATTTTATTATAGAAATGTATACCAAGCCCTATGAAAGATCGCTGCACTTTACTTAGGCGGAACGAAGGCGTAACTAATTGATGCATTCTTTTCGTATGACGATTATTAATATCAAAATTTTGTTTATACGCGTTTATATTCTTCCGTATAAAAACTACATTGTTGAAGATATACTGGGAAGCTACTGTAAGTATACCTATTTCCTTGAACTTTTCACGCAAAGATTCCCGAGACCTAAGTTTATAAATAGCCCTAACTGCCCGTTTCTGGAGTATGAAAATTTGTTTTATATTGGCTGCTTTGCCCCACAGCAAGATGGCATAAGACATAACACTGTGGAAATAAGCAAAATAGACTATCCTAGCAGTTTCGACGTCTGTATACTGCCTTATTTTCCTAACAGCTATATAATAATTTAATAGCTAATAATTTATTAATAATCTGTTCCGTATCGTGTGTATCTATTGTTGTAATCACGTATTACATTTGTAACGAGATAGATAATGAAAGATGCATAATGAAAGACAGATGACATTACTTTATTATCAGGGGCACAAATCTTGAAAATCTTGAATCTATATTGTTTTCTAGCTCTTTTTAGGAGTAGTCATAAATTTATTGAAGAAGTCAACATCCATAAGAATGTCCTTGGTGCTCTGCTCTGCCAGGATGTTGGAGATGTACATGAACATCCGCGTGACCATCATCTGACTCTTCGTGGGGTATGTCCTGAGGTCTTCCACACACTCGCCTCGATAAGCTATCAGCCAATCTAAAACAAAGTACCGGAATAGTAATTACAACTCCAAATTTCCTTCTTTCTTCTCTCTTTCTTAGTCGGCAACGTATCATTGGTGCCTTTGGTGCTGCTGATGTTCATGGGCAACGACAGCCACTTACCATCAGGTGGATTGTCAGCTCGGTTGTAGGCTATTCCTATAAAAACACTTCGACAGTTTTATTCCTTTCGATATACATATACTACCACTCACCGAGCTGAGCTCTGTAGTAGCATGTAGTAATGAGTTTATAAATAATGGATTAACTGATCAGGCTAACGTCCTTTCTCAAAATTCTATGTACCTATCCACTATCCTGAAGTCAGTTGCCTAACAACTATCAAAAATTCATAATGATTTTTGTTATTTTACTTACAAACTCATCCAGATTATAATTGATACATAAATTATCGGAAAAAGCCGTAAACTTACCACCAGTTTCTGAAACGCTGATTGGGGCAAAAATTATAACTTATCAATTGTCCAATGTTTATGACTGTATGCTACAAGCATGACATGGACAATTTGAACACGACTAACATTTTTCATTTGATAACATTATCTAATCTACACAAACTGTTAGCATACATGAAAGATGAATATTATTGAGATCAGCCTGAGGAAGTTAAAGATACCTGCTCGCAGCTTGCAGTCCGCTTTGATCATCTCGCAGTAGTTATCAAAAGTCTTGTGCTCCCAGTTTCTATCCCTTCCGCATATTACACCGTACCTGGTAGTGGTAAGGGTGTAATTCCTTTTAGCCCATACCTCCGATTGATCTGACATTTTGTATATCTATGTGTGTGTTTCGACGCGCTTATAACGAATCATCCATCCATCTATCAGCCCTTGGAGGTCCACGAATATCATAGGCAAAATACCTGCATATTTCATTTTCAAGGTCAGCTTGAAAAAACATTATATTTAATTTTTCACGTTTGTTTGTAAAAATTTTGATCTTACAGAAAAATATTTCCAGAGATGTTTTTCAAAGTGACTTTGAAAATTAAATATGCGGATATTTTGCCTTTGGTATTCGTTATCACCGCGTCAAAATACATAGGTATATACTCGTACTATGGGCTCCCACACAAAACTGCGATGCGATGCGATGCGAATTCGCATCGCAGGAACTTGCGATGCGAATTTCTGCGATACGATTTAGTGCGGCAAACCGTTTGGTAGGGCGACCATTCCTTCAAGTGTAGTCAGCCGTACTGGACGTGTTTTTAGGAAGCGTAAGATGGATCGCAAAAAGATTATTGCACTGCTGTTATTGTTAAATAGATATAAAAGAAAAAGAAGTTTCTGGGTTCATCCATTTATTACGATTATGAACTCTGATGGGAACTATTTTACTCAAAAGTACTATGCGTTGAGAACTGAAGAAGATAAATTTTTTGATTATTTTAGAATGAGCATATCTTCATTTGAAGAACTTTTGAAAGGCGCCGCGCGTCTTTCTCTAAAGCTGTCTCAGAGCGGACTAAAATGTTGTCACCAAGGATGACGTAATATCGCAGGAATGTGCGATGCGAAGCAGATCGGAAATTCTTGCGGTGCGTTCGTGCGAATTCGCAGATATTTGCGATGCGATGCGAATTCGTGGTTTTGTGTGGGAGCCCTATACTAAAATTCACATCAATTGGGGGTATGGGCTAAAAGAAAATTTATCCCCTGGTAATATTTAGGTAATTTACTTATTCGTAATACAAAATTTTATCCTGTTATCATCGGGTAAAATTAAAATTATTTGAAACGCAAAAAAAAGGTTAAACTTCATTCCATATAAACCGTACTTTCTTACAATTCATTCCTTCAAGTGAATTTAATGAGATAATAAAAAAATCCTTACTACTACTATTTAAAAAATTTATGTACAGTGAGCAAAAGAGTTAGGTATGCAGGATAGTGATGGGCGATTGTTGCAAAAAACAATGCACTGAATCGAAAATTGGGCCATTGTGCATTCGATTGTCGATTTAGTTTTCCTCGCGATGATTATTCGAATAAACTACTAACTGAACTACTAATTACTATCGGTTTAGCGCTTGGACGAAAAAAAGCTCATAGACAGTCCGAGTTGCCATGAAAGCCATCTAAAGATTTGTATCGACAATCGACTAACATCAATTGTTATCGACTTTTATCACTATCGACTAATTCGATTGATTCGCCCATCGCTAATACACGGCATGATCACAATCCTTCCGTAATGTTTAATATCACATAATGTCCCATGATTAGGGAATCAGCGGACTACACCGCCCCCTCTCTCACCGGCCATCAAATACGAAGGCCGCGCAATGTCCTCACGGACCCACCCAATAAGCTCTCGTCTGACCTGGAAAGCCTCCTGGCCGCCTCCAAGGACACAGACGACTCAATCCCAGATGCTGCTCATCCTTTCGATGGCACAATTACCTCTTCGACAACACAAAGTGTAGTCACCCAGCGGACGCTCCCTAGGGAGCGCCGCTAGCGCTCCGTCTCTTCAAACGGAGTCGCTTCCGATGAAGGTTTTAAGGTCGTAGGACCAAAACCATTGAGGCAGTTTTTAGTGGGTATTATCCTTGGAGCGGCGATAGATATAGATATTTTTTCATAAATATTTATTATTTATCATCCTTGGATTGAGTCTCCACATAACCACCAGAGACGGCTCTGCTGGTATGCGTAAATGCATTCTCTGCCTCCCTCCCGTGAGGGGAAACAAAAAAAAAAAAAAATCACATAATGTTACGTTACTAACAAAATTAAATCATATTATGTACTTTACGTGTACAGGTAGCATTTAACATTTATGATAACACAAACATTCTATAATATTAAACATTGTTACATTACAGATGGATAAAGGATCATGGCCTGCATACCTATCTCTTTTTGCTCTGTGTATGTAGAACGTGTACTCAACCTCATATACATTTCCGGACAGTTCTGTCCGCACAGCTCGTTGGAAACTGCCTTAGTGGTCTTGTTGGGGATGGTGCTGAACACCCACTCACCCAGCGGCCAGTAAGGCTCGTACCCCACTGTAGGATTGTATGTCGGGGATTTTTTGGGACCAATATAAGACAGCAAATATTTCAATGCGAGGGGTCTGAAATGAGAGAGGGATGAATGTGTCACTGGATTATCACAGGTATCGACGGAGCTACTCACAAACACGGACATATTTATAACGATGCTAAATGCTTCCAATGAACACTACTCTTAAAACTCTTAACTTAAAATGATGAAAATTTAGTTTTTTACGTAAATCGCTTCAGTATGTTATAAGAATTAAGTACCCCATTTTTTTAATATCACGAGAAATAAAGAAGTTATAAAATACTTATAGGCCATAGCGCTCATAGCCCTGCGGCTTGCGTCGGTCTTGAGTGATCGACAAAGTTAAGCAACAGCGGGCGCGGTCGGTAGTTGGATGGGTGACCGCTTGTGGCAATAAATTCTTGAGCGTTTCCGTGCTTCAGAGGGCACGTAAAGCCGTCGGTCCTGGTTGTTAGCATATACCATATAACAGCATATACCAGATAACAGTCGTTAAGCCAATTCGGAGGCCCTCGGGCGGTTTGAAAACTTCCGACACGGGTTGGCCACTAACCCCTCCACCAATTCGCACTGGAGCAGCGTGGTGGAGTATGCTCTAGGCCTCCTCAAGAGGAGAGACCCGTGCCCAGTAGTGGGCCATTATTGGGTCGAAGCCATAAAATACTTATAAAATACTGAAGTGATTTACGTAAAAAACGAAATTTTCATAATTTTAAGTTAGAGTAATGTTCATTGGAAGCGTCGATAATATGTTATTAGTTAATTGTAACATGATAAAGTTCTTTCTGAAAGTGATGCATACGGCATATTTTTTAACGGAGTCCGCGCGTATACGCTGTAAATGCGATCGAACAAGGAAACGCCTCGTCCGCCTCGTCATTTCAAGCATGAAAAACGCGCACGTCGCGTCGGACGCGTTTCAAAAATACACCGTGTGCAAAGACTCTAAATATCTCAATGCAAAGTCAGCAGAATCACAAATATAATACAATAATATATTACAAATACGGTGGATTCAGGTCTTTGGCAGTAAAATTCAGCCATAAAATGAATGAATCTTGTTATATTGAATGAACAAGATTCATAGCTAGTTTAGCTGGTATCTCACAGATAAATAACTCGCTGTTGAGCATTCATAACCGGTTCCGTTTGGTCTACGGAAACGTAAAAAAGAACATTGCTTTTTCCGAAGACATGAGTTGCAAAAATATCTGAACATACGGTGAACTGCATAATTTTATTAATTAGGAACTAGAAGCCAAACATACTCTTCGTCTTCTGGACCTTCCTGTCTTCTCCCATCAAGTGTGAGTCGTGTGTACAGATTTTCAAAATGTACCTCATGGTTTAGAGCACAAAGCTTACTTTCTTTTACTGATTTTGAGTGCACTATGTACGTATGTCGTAAAATTTGATCTGAAAAATAAAAGTTCAGGTGTATTCAGAATCTAGTTTATATTTTTCTAGTATCTTTTATATTCCAATCAGGAACCAGAACTCTATAAAATTGAACCGGCACCACATCACTGATCGACAGAAATTATTTTTTTGAATGTAGAGAATTTTCACGTCGACATAATATTTAGGTAATAATTAAAAGAATAAATATATTTTTTACGGCTTAGTACAGTGGACCCGAGCAAAAAATGTCCGCTTATAAATAGAAAGATGTAAAATAAAAATACTCTTACATGAGAGGCACAAGAATATACATTGTACATTATACATTGTTGTTGAAAACCATAATTAAATTCTCAATTTAATCTAAAATCAAATTGCTGTGACATTAAAGTTTCTGGCAATTTTCTTCGTAACCCACAGCCGGTGCGGTGGCTTGTGTCCGGTAATGGACAAAGCTAAGCAACAGCGATCGCGTTCAATCTGCAAAATTTCTTGAGAACCTTCGTGCTTCTGAGGGCACGTTGAGCCATCGGTGCTGGTTTTTATCATTTTGCGGTCGTTAAATCGAACAGCAGTGATATCTATTGTGTCAATAATTGAAAAGCGATGAAAATCTCGGAAAGCTCGTCCTCACCGGCAAGATCCAGGGAGCGAGAGCTGGAGGACGGAGTCCGATGAGCTGGTTAAACCAAACCCGCACCACTTCCCACAACAAGATACATTAAGGCATCCACGCTATGGAGAATCTTCATCATTGGCGGAATATAATCAGCGATAAAGTGATTCAAGCATTCAAGAGATCGACACGAGGAGGATGCCATTAAGCTAAAGGTCGTAGCTCACTTACACGACACCGCTCCCACCCAACCAAAGTCTGAGAATTCAAATATAAACTTAAAATCGTGCACTGTAGGTGCACTTTACAATAACAACAAAAATTAGCAGCCAGCGCGCGGTAAGCGAGCTAACCGCAACCTTGCCACTCAATAGTTGTACCTACAGAGCACGATTTTAAGTTTATATTTGAATTCTCATACTTTGGTTGGGTGGGAGCGGTGTCGTGTAAGTGGGCTACGACCTTAAGTCAGAAGCCTTCACGCAGCCTAGAAATTACAACGAACCCGTCCATCAATCAATCTACACCGGAACATCGTGGTTGAGTATGCTTTAGGGCTCTTCAATTATTGAGTCCTATAGTGGCCACTAATGGTTGAAGTTATAAGCATGAGTCGGTTGCCGTAACCAGCAAAAACTAAATGCATGATAAGATAATGTAAAAACACAAGAACATTGAAATATTCAAATAGCAATAACAAAAATGACATAAGCAATATTTAGGTAGGTTGTATGTACGTATTGGAACAAGATAACTGTCAGCGTAGAGAAACGGTCCCGAAAAACGCGGAAGTCTTGAGGCAATCTGTGCTTCATATCGTAATGCAAACACTTGACTACCGGCTACCGGCGGGTCTCCACTGGCCATCGCCGGCGTGACGTGTGTATTTCAAGAGAACACGCACGGGGTGCCGATAATTTATATTCCGCATGCCATTAGGGCCTGCATGCAAGTACCTAATCGTTTTCATTAGTACATAAGGCCCGCATACGAGGCGCTAGAGATTTCAGTTTTCTGTGGCTTACGAGTAGGTACTTAATGCATACTGTACTACGCATACGTGGGCGGCGAAGTCTTATAAAAAAACTATTTTTCTGACACCACATTTGAGACTTTCTTGATCACGATTTTCACGATTGTCTTTCACACATTTAAGATCACGATAAACCCTAATCAATCGGCTATTATTTGCGAGATTGACTTATACAAGGAAATAGCTGATAAACGAGCTGACGATCCACCTGATGGTAACTGCCAAGTGGATATCGTCGCCCATCCATGGACTTCAGCGATAAGTCATAACGTCGCCAAGAAAGAGAGAAGAAAAATAAATTAAGAACTTGTGGCCACGCGGAGTGACCCGTGACGTCGCCACAGTGGAAACGCGCTCTAGGACGAGCTCATCCCACCGCCTCCGCTACCCGAGGATATCTCGCGCTCCAATATTTACTCACTTAAAAGCTTCTTTCCGTTCTAAGGTTCGTTTCATTTAAACAAACAATAATATAATAGGTTTTAGTAGAAATACTCTCGCAAATACCGATGGTTACCTGTAGACATCTATAGCAATATTGAAATTCGAAAGTGAGTTTGTTTGTAGTAACTAACCCGAACGGCCTAAACTTTTGCATACCGACGTATTGACAAGAGGACGAAGAGTAGAATAATTTTAGCTATTCCGCTTCGCCGCAGGCAAAAGCTAATAGTAATCTGTATATTTATACGTAGGTACCTATAAAAGGCAATAAGTGATTGACTGATGTATCAACGCACAGGCTAAACCCTTTGGGCTAGAAACTTAAAATTTCGCACACGTATTAGGTACTCTTATAACGTAGGCAACCACTAAGGAAGGATTTTTCAAAATTCAACCGCCAAGGGGGTGAAAAAGGGAATAAAAGTTTATATATTGCAGAACAACATCTGCCGGGTCAGAAGGTTCATAATAGGTGTGAGGCATGTATCTTCGGAGTGTAAGATCATGCGATATGTGGGTTGATAGTGACCAATGGGGCTTCGAATGCCAATTAATAACCTAAATGAGTGAGATTAAATCAAAACAAAGTACTCAGGTAAACACTGAATGAAACAAGTTTTTTCCTCATATAGCACCAAAGGCAATTTTAAACATAAAGGAATTTATTGAAATTCCGTTTCAGGATCTTTTATTTAACTAAATTGTATGTAATCAAATGAAGTAACCACAGCAATTGAATACCCAGATTCGAGGTCTTTGTTCGATTCAATTATCTCATTAACAGTCTGTAGAAGACCCTTCGGTAGCACGGGCTCTGGCGTTATTGGATAATATAATATGATTTAGGCACCTCCTCGAGCTACGAGGTCGCTATTACAATTTTAAGTTACATTAAAATTTGTGAACTGAGTCTATTGAGATGCGAAACCGTTATTCTACACCATCATTGAATTTCTTATGTAACTGAAATGGAGCCATGTGAAACTTCTAATAATTCAGAGCTGTTCATTAAGTGACATGAAAACAAAAAGGGGACAATAGTATCCGTTGGCAATTAACGGCATTGTCTACCGTCGTCATTAATCAGGGATTCACGCGGGCGCGGGCGCGGGCGGTCGGCGGTCGGCATACGGAATTAAAACGTGCAAAATTTCGTGGCTATTTATTGGGTGGTGGTATTAGTGGCTTATCGCGGGCCTGAGAGGGGGCTGCGTCGTGGCGCGGGGAGCTGCTCCTCCATTTGTCGCCTTATTTATTGCCGGATCTCCACAGAAGTGCGGAGCTGGATCGACCCGGAGATTAGAGACTGTCCGTTTGTCTCGGGACAAAAGACAAAGCCTGTTTTTATGGAAGAATTTTTCTTTTCTCAGATAGACTGACGGGTCAGTAGACCTTGCTTAGGGACGCGTGGTGCTTGTTGTATGACAGGTTTGAGTAATGGATTTAAATGATGTAATTGATTTCAAGAATGATACTGGTTTGATGCCAAAATTGGTAATTTCTTAAAAATCATAATGTATCTTGGTTTCTTTTAGCAAACTCAAAACTAGTCCCAAATGGGCAATCAGTATACCAAGTGCAATCGAACTGATGCACAATCAACTCTATTGCCTCTATTCGATTCATGAACGGATGGAAAGTGCAATAGCTAACGTTCTCAGCAACCAATCCTCTTAGTCTCCTGTGAGGCTGTGACACTCAATGCTCCGACTAACAAATTCCAATCGAGCGGCGAACTTCGCTCCAACACGTGTCAGAACACACGGAATAAAGCTCCCGAATCGTCTCCCCGGGCCGATTGGATATCGTCATCGGCTCGCCGGACAACAGCTCGAATCGATGGAATTAAGTTCAAGGGCTCGTTTCATACCTGTGTCTAAGCCATTTAAACGAGCTAAAATCGATATTATGTCGTTCAATCCCGAAGATGTTCTTTATTAGCTTAGGTAGGCTTGCACGTAACGTACGTAAACCACGTTCCATCATCACCTACCACATCTTTGCTTAAAGTATATTTAAGACAAAATTGTTATGTTTCTTATAGGAATAGGTAGATTATTTAGGTATGTACTAGTAATTAATTTGGTTGATAAGTAAATCAACCCTAATAATATTAGTAGGCAAGCTTTACCATACAGTCAATTAACATCATCGCCCG